>JARKHS020025513.1:0-133332 GCA_030143305.2 Amblyomma americanum
TATATATATATATATATATATATATATATATATATATATATATATATTGTAGGGGTGTGTTTATTCGGTGAACCCAGATGATTCCAGCCGCTCAGGGGAGACTCGCAGCGAAGCGTCAGGCGTGGCGAAAGAGCAAGGCAGCGAACAACTTCTTCGTCCTTGAGAGCGGCAGCACGCGACGCATGTCAGTGGTTATATCGATGAAGATTACCACACTACAGTTTCCCCCCCGGGCAGAGAAGGAGCCATCCTGGCGACTCATGGTGCCGAAAGGACAGACGGATCGTAGTAGGGCTTGATTCGGTCCACATGAACTATTTCGCGTCCACGGCGACGCAAGTCCGCAGATGGCGTAACGGGCTCAACTACGTAGTTCACAGGAGATGTTTGTTGAAGCACTCGGTATGGACCGTGATACCGAGCAAGAAGCTTCTTTGACAGGCCGGCGGTTGTGGCAGGAACCCAGAGCCACACCAGGGAGTTGGGCGCATATGAAGGCGCCTCACCAGTGTCACGATGGTGTTTTTGTTGCCATTGATTTTCCTTTGTGAGCGAACGAGCGAGCTGACGGCATTCTTCTGCATACCGGGCGGCGTCCGAGAGTGGCGTCGATTCAGAAACATCAGGGCGGTAGGGAAAAAGCGCGTCCATTGTGCAGGTTGGCTCGCGCCCGTAAAGAAGAAAAAAGGGAGAGAATCCAGTGGTGGTCTGTATCGCAGTGTTGTACGCGTAGGTTACGAAGGGAAGAACGTGGTCCCAGTTGGAATGAGCGTCGTTGACGTACATGGCCAGCATGTCACTCAGAGTACGGTTGAAGCGTTCTGTCAGGCCATTCGTCTGAGGGTGGTAAGAAGTAGCGGTGCGATGAATGATGCGACATTCTTTCAGTAGGGCCTCGAGAGCGTCGCACAAGAAAACGCGTCCGCGGTCACTGAGCAGTTCCTTCGGAGTCCCGTGGCGAAGAATCAAGTTGTTGAGAATGAACAAAGCAACGTCTCTTGCAGAGGCAGAGGGTAACGGTGATGTTTCAGTGTAGCGAGTCAGATGGTCTACTGCCACAATAATCCACCGGTTTCCAGCAGGAGTAGTCGGAAGAGGGCCATAGAGATCTATGCCAACGCGGTCAAACGGACGAGCAGGGCAGGGTAACGGCTGCAACGAAACAGAGGACTTCTGAGGAGTTTTTCGGCGTTGACAAGATTCGCAAGCGCGCACGAAATGTCTTACGAAGCGGTACATTCCACGCCAGTAAAATCGCAGACGTAGGCGTGTGTAGGTTTTCAATACGCCACCGTGAGCACATTGTGGGTCACCATGGTACGCAGCACAAATGTCGGCGCGGAGATGACGCGGGATGACTAGAAGCCACTTCCGTCCATCAAGCAAATAATTGCGGCGATAGAGAAGACCGTCACGAATGGAGAAGTGGTGTGCTTGGCGGACGAGCGCTTTGGAGGAATGACCGGGAGTAGGACTTGAGAGAAAATTCAAAAGTGCATTGATCCAGGGGTCATTCCGCTGCTCGGTAGCCATGTCGATAGTTGTAAGAGTCGACATATCGTAGGCACAGACGCGGTCAGACGAATTATCTCTAGGCAATGGCGAGCGGGAAAGAGCATCCGCGTCCGTATGCTTCAGCCCTGATCGATAAATGACATGAATGTCAAACTCCTGGAGACGAAGAGCCCAGCGAGCAAGGCGACCGGATGGGTCTTTCAGAGAGGCAAGCCAGCACAAAGCGTGGTGATCGGTCACAACGTAAAACGGTCGACCATACACATAAGGACGAAATTTTCCGATAGCCCAAATAATGGCCAAACATTCCCTTTCTGTGACTGAATAATTAGATTCTGCCTTTGTCAATGTTCGGCTGGCGTATGCCACAACATACTCGCTGTAACCAGGCTTACGTTGGGTAAGGACGGCACCAAGCCCAATACCGCTGGCATCAGTGTGGATCTCCGTAGGCGCAGCCGGATCAAAGTGGCGTAGAATGGGCGGCGAAACCAAAAGGCGGCGTAAAGTGTCAAAGGCTTTATCGCAGGCTGGAGTCCAGGCGGAAAGGTCGGAGCTGCCGGCAAGGAGCTGGGTCAGAGGAGCGATGATAGAGGCGAAGTTCAAGATGAAACGTCGAAAGTAGGAGCAGAGGCCGATAAAGCTCCGAAGCTGCTTCAGGGAGGTTGGCTTCGGGAACTCTGCAACTGCGCGAAGTTTGGTGGGGTCGGGAAGAATGCCGTCCTTAGAAACTACGTGGCCTAAAATTGTGAGTTTTCGAGCGGCAAAGTGGCACTTCTTCAAATTCAACTGAAGCCCAGCGCCGGCGAGACACGTGAGGACATCCTTTAGGCGGAGAAGGTGAGAAGAAAAGTCGGCAGAAAAAACTACGATGTCGTCCAGATAACAAAGACAGGTCTGCCACTTGAGTCCACGAAGAACAGTGTCCATCAGGCGCTCGAAAGTAGCCGGGGCATTGCAGAGGCCAAAGGGCATAACGTTGAACTCGTATAATCCATCCGGTGTTATAAAGGCAGTTTTCGAGCGGTCATTATCAGCCATCGGTACCTGCCAGTAGCCGGAGCGCAAATCCAAAGAGGAGAAATACTCGGCTCCCTGTAAACAGTCCAAGGCGTCGTCGATTCGCGGCAAAGGATAGACATCTTTGCGCGTGATTTTGTTAAGCCTACGGTAATCGACGCAAAACCGGATGGAACCATCTTTCTTGGTGACCAAAACAACCGGAGAAGCCCATGGACTGTTAGATGGCTGTATGACGCCCCGGCGAAGCATGTCGTCCACGTTGTCAGCAATGACTTGGCGCTCAGAGGCCGACACGCGATAAGGACGCTGTCGTAAAGGTGCGTTTGTACCAGTGTCGATTGCGTGCGTAACGACAGACGTGCGACCCAGAGCAGTGTGAGGAAGGTCGAAGGCAGAAGTGAAGTTCTGTAGAAGAGCAGCGAGTTGATCGCGTTGTGCGGGTGGGAGATCTGCGTCAATAGCTTGTTGAAGAACATCGGGTGGTGTCGAAGCGGTCGCTGTATCGCAAGAGCTGAGCACATTAACGTCTAATGAAGTAGGCGTTGCAGGAAGAGTATTTACAAGCGCGGGATCAAGTTCTTCAATACGACCGAGACACTCGCCGCGTAGCAGGACGGACGGGCACGAAAATGGATTTGAGACGTACATTGCACTAAGGCCATCTTCGATCTTGAGGACCGCAAATGGAAGCAGGAGGCAGGGATGGCGTGAAGCGGCGTCGGAAGGTGTGAAGAAGACAGTCGAACTAATAACGCTTTCACAGGAGAGTGGAACGAGGGCAGCAGAAAATGGAGGAATGTCTGTGTCACTGGCGACGAGGAGTTTTGCAGGCCGGGTAGGGACGTCACACAAGACGGTATCACAAAGAGGTAAAAAGGAAACCACACTACAATATATATATATATATATATATATATACCGCAGTGGTCCAGCTATGCACTGTTTGTTTAGGTGAAACCCATCGCTGTTGCTTCGTCTGCTACTTTCCACTTCGCTAAGCATTCTGCTTTTCGTTGAGAGAGTAAACATCCCTTCAGTTGAAATTGCAATCGGAATAGAGGCTGCAATCATGCGAAGTAATCCGGTATCAGCCACTTAATACTGCGTGCTGATGGAAACTAGCCCTTTATTGCCCGCCATCGCCAGATCTAATTTGTCATTTTCCGTTACTACTGCTCTCGGGGTACCTAATTCGCTTCTTAGAAAGCAGCACGCTCCACTTCTAACAATCGCTATGCATATCGCTGTCATTTGTTTTTTTTTTCTTGCTCTGATCTGATTTTCCGGCGTTTTACTCGGGTACCGTCCTTCCAAGAATCAACGCAACAATATTTACTTCCACTGAATCAGTTTGCGCAAAAAGGCGCTGAACGGATTACTTTACCGGTGTCATTGCGCCAACAGATATAAGCTTTTCGAACTTTCTTGCAGTTTTGTCTTATTCTTGTGCGAAACGCGCAAGACATTAGCTCATCCCGATAAAGTTTGAACGACTGCCTGATCATCGGCGTTTAAGTGATATGTTCTGGCGTTTGAACAGTGTTTTCATTTTGCATCATTTTACTTTATAAAAGATGTAGAGCAACTGTAAAAGTAACATCATTATACATCATTACAAATATGATGATCTGGTAACCGCTGTCAGGGAGCAATTTAAATCAGTAACCAATGTATGTGGCTGGTATCGAAGGAATAGATTATATATACTCGCATTTCTGGCGGACCAAGCTGTTTCTGCTAGTTTTAATTATTCGCTTTAAAAGACGAGGGCTATTTTGTATTGATTTACTTTCAAATCTTCGCGCACAGAGAAGACATTTCCGCCAGAAAATGACACAATGTTAAAGAAAAATATTTACCTGAAGAATACCACAGATGTTTAAAAATTCTGCTCTGGTCGCTTTTAACGTTGCTTGGCTTTGATATTACTGATCCATGAGGATGCTGACTGTATGGCTAGATGTGAAGCTCGCTGCATATTTGAGAAGCTTACGCTTACTGAATATGAACTGACGCTCAAAATCTCGAGTTGGAGCCCCATAGTTCTTTGGCCTCTTATGTCAGGTGGCTTAGTTTTGTTGGCTTGCATTTATTGATTGTGGTGTCGTTTTCCTTCGGGACCCTCTCGCCATTGTTGCTGCCCCTGACGTACACGCAACATCGGATCTTCACGTAGTCGTCGTTTGCACAGTTCTTCTTTCATCATCTCATCTTCTCAGCCTTTGTAGGTATATTTCTGCGATGGTAGGGAGCGACTGAGTGACGGCGCGGTTACGAGACACGCTCTGCACTTGACGTGCAACGTGATGCGGCCGTAATCACATTTACAGCCTCTGACGAGGCGAATCCGAAACATGGGCCGCATACAGCTAGCAACCGCAACCTTCCACGCTGAAAAGACAGCACAAGTGGGATTTTTATTGGGATGGTGTTCAACGAAACCCAAACCCAGTTTAAGAAAAAAAAAATATTCATGCTCGATAGTAGGACGCAACTGAGACCATCTTGGTGGCCATTCCCTACACAAACTGTGAATGTTTCTTTTTATGCGAAGCATAATAGGGACACTAAGCTCAACCATAGCCCAGCCTGGCGCGGCCGCGACCACCAAGGCTAACTCCCGCTCCTCCCGCTAGAGGCGCTGCAGCCGAGCACGTGGTCTGACGTCACGACAGCTGAGGAGAGACGGGGCTCAACTCGCGCGGTCGCCGCGCGGCCGCAACCACCAAGGCTAACTCCCGCTCCTCCCGCTAGGGGCGCTGCAGCCAAGCACGTGGTCTGACGTCACGCCAGCTGAGGAGAGACGGGGCTCAACTCGCGCGGTCGCCGCGCGGCCGCGACCACCAAGGCTAACTCCCGCTCCTCCCGCTAGGGGGCGATTGTCGTCGCGGCATTGTATAAAAGAGCCCCGCTCCTCACGCCGAGGCAGTCATACAGCGACTAAAACGTCTATTATGCTTCGCATCCTAGGCTTAACCTTAGCTAAGCCAGGCAATTTTTTTATTCTTATGTACGAATTATAGTTATGCCGAATTTCACAGTTATTTAGTTTTGGGACCACTGTTAACTGGACGTTTTAGAGCGTAAAAACGGCGGTGCAATGCGTAACATATGATCTCATTATTTCTTCTAGGTCTTTCATGTTGAAGAGAAAGAACCAGAGATGTGAAAGAAACAACGGGAGAAACCCGGTGCTAGTTCACTGGGCTACGTGAATGACCACTCAAGCGCAATACAGGTCGTCTGCAAAAAGCAGAAGCGAATCTCTCACTGCCTTTCACTTCGCACAGGATAAGTACCTTGGCTTCGTCGTCGTATGGCTCTAGCACGTCCTCTTGCCTCTGCCCGTACTCGCCTAGTACGGTGAGCAACAGGGAAGGAACGGCCAATATGAACAATAAAGGATGCGCCTGGGTATAACGGAGCCGAGGATTAAAGAAAGAGAATCTTGGGAACGCGGCAGAGGCGTTTGGGTATTCGGATTTCGGCTCAACCTGGTCTTTGTTCGGAACGAATGACACCCCCAGAACAATAAAAATGAGGTGGTACCCTGTTCATGTGCTCTGTATTAAAAGTGTGCCGCTATGCGATGCAAGTGTTTCATATATGGGCCTCCGATTGGCCTCTCTTGATTTAGCAAGTGCGGGAGGAGATATTGGTACTGACACCTCTATCATGGTTTTCACCAGAAAAAGAGAAAGTATGGGAGAGCATAACACAAAGAACTGCCGAATACAGATGCAGAGAGAGAGAGAGACATCGTAGAGTTCATATGGATGCATCGTTGATAGTGAAGAGGAAAGGGCAGAGGGCAGTCTTCTGTTTATATGTAGAACAATTGGCACTAGTGAGCGTGGCTAGGTCGCTGGGATGATACCTTCCGTGTGGTTCATAGCGTGGGCAATATCTTAACGGTCACACATGAACCTGGCACCCTGGTGTGCCAACAGGAGACACGGTTGTATAAAAGCAATTTACGCAGCTTGCTAGGCCATACATCCGGCATTTAAGGAACGCCCACACATTTCCGTCTTATAATTAACGTGAAAAAGCTTTGCGAGCTCCGTAACGTCACTCCCATAGTTTGCTTCGGTCGGTGACTAAAATAATAAATTTAAATCATGTACGTTACTAGACAAAATTTCGAGAAACTTTTTGCTACTATGCGAGTGCTCCTGAATCATTCTGCGTGTGCGGAATGATGGCGCCATCGACAACAGAAGAGAAGTATTTCTGATCGCGGTTTTGGGGCTCTGTGCTCTAAAGGCTGGTTAGCTTGACAGAATGTTCTGAAAAACGAAGTGACTATTTAATACAACGGGTACGTTGCTTAATGTGACCGCAGACATTCTGCAAGGAGTGCTCGCAGAAGGTCGCCAGAGGGCTCTCTACGCTGCCACCGGCCCTCGCCGGCAGCACGAAATACCAGGGGCGGCACGGGCTGCCAATGCGTCACCATACGAGTCCAAGGAATCGGCGGTTCTGCGTTGTCATTTTACGAACGTCTTGCTAGACCGTAAATTAAACGAAATGCCCTCTCGTGGAGCACCGCTACCTGCGGAACAGGAACGAAGAACTGGAAAATCGACCAAAAGTTTAAGACGCAATGCTTCGGCGCATTTGAAAAAATGAGTAATCATCACGCAAGGAGGTTCCTTGGACATCACTTTTATTGGTGAAGCAACAACAAAATTTTGTAAGATGATGTCATGAATCTATTGGACGAGAATGATCGAACCTTCCGATTCCAACCAAAACCTTTCCTTTGAAAGTTTGTCTCACGCTCGCACCTAGTTGTTCAGACTGCCATAAAAAAATGGCCAGGCTTAGCTTGGTTAAGCCAAGAATGCGTTGCATATCTCGATGGAGTTCCTCGCTGCTCCATTGACTCGATAGGCTATTGACTCGATCGCCATTGAAACTGCCCGTGTAGCAGCGCTCGATCGCCTTTGAGTCGATAGACTATCGGTTCGAGGGCCCTCGAAATGCCCGTGTGACAGGGGTATAAGACTGTCCCGGCGAAGGAGCGCAGCTCTTTTATACATATGCCGTGGCGTCAATCATAGCGCAGCGCCCCTAGCGGGAGGAGCGGGAGTCAGGTGGTGGATGCGGCCGCGCGCGACCGCGCCAGTTGGGGCCCAGCTTTTCCTCCGTGACGTCACGCGCCGGCGCAGCGCCCCTAGCGGGAGGAGAGGGAGTCATGTGGTGGCTGCGGCCGCGCGCGACCGCGTGAGTTCGGGCCCGGCTTTTCCTCCGGCTGTCGTGACGTCACGTCACGTGGTTTGGTGGCTGCCCGGCCGCGCCCAAGGGCTGAACTGAGTTATTGCAATATGCAACGCATAAAAAAAAAAAAAACTAATGGCGAGCGTGTTTGACGTTAATTGTGAGACAACTGTAAAATATGGCGAGATAAGAAAAGGAAGATATTGATAAAAATGATCTCTTCAGATGCGTACCAAAATTAATTTTTTTAAATTTTTGTCGTGCGCTTGCAGTTGGTTAAGTCTGGTACAGAAAACTAATGAGGTGAGTATTTGACAATAACAGCAGGAAACTGTGAGCATCCTGTGGAGGTTTCGGCGAATATATTGACTGTCATCGCACAATCATATGCAATGTGGAAAAAATTGCGTCCATAAACAATTTCTCGTTAAAAAATTTCGCTTCTGGAGAGTGTCTGGATATGTGTTTAAAGTGTGGAATGGGAAGTTGTTGCAGGTTAAAGAAAAGTTTTTTTTTCATTCTAGGGAACATTGCGATGCCCCGATGGAAGCCGGGCAGCTGGTTTTGAGAAAGGTTCCCGTAAGAGGTTGCGCGTCGGTCACTCTAAATTAAAACACCAGGCGTGCAGCTGCAAAACCGCTGTTGCCCTACCAGCTACCATTTTTACAGATATCTTATTCAGGAATATTGTTGTATCTCAATAGACACGCTTTTGTCTACCTTTGATCTTCGTTGTTCCATAATTTTCTTAATTTTGCAGGAACCCTAGGGCTGTGTCATGAGGCAGGCTTCGCTAGTTTAGGGTAGTGTGTAGCGGGGTAGCTTTCATGTGCAAAAAAATGCAGCTATTTAGCACGGGGACTTTTTTATTTTTATATTTGTAGTGTTGATTAGTGTTAGAATAATACTTCGATTAATCAGTTGGTTAAAGAAAATTACTTATGAAGTAGCAGAAAAAACAACCATGCCGCCGTTGGGATCCGAGCCCACGACCTCCGGATATCGCGTCCGGTACTCTACCAACTGAGCTACGGCGACGGCTGTCCAATCTGCTGCTCTCGTGGGTATTTATGTTTATTGCATGTAAGTTAACCTTGAGAGTGTTCACCAGCGCCACCCTCGTCCATAGCGGCGGAAGTAGCACGTCCTATATTACCGCGAGTGTAACGTGGAACGTCATCTAATGGCGAGGACGGAAACTGTGCGAAAGCCTTCTTATGCTACCTATGACATCAAGAGTGCCAGAACAGAGTCGTCCGCCGCTATGAACGATATATATATATATGTGTGTTAGGTTGGTCGTTACACATTACATTTGGCGTTGGACTCACTTATACTCTTATATGCAGCATCTAACGAGGTTTCTATCCAATCATGTCCTCACAGGTTCGAGCTCCTCCATTATTTAATGCATGTTCCTGTACTAGCTACATGCCCGCAAAATTCATTTCGAAACCTGTTCATTCCTCGCAACATGCTCTGCACACTTCAGTCTAGCAGCAGTTTATCAGCCGTAGCATGTCCAAGGAAAGCAAGCAAGTAACGCACTGAACGCCCAAAAGTGCTCGAAGAAAGGATAATTGATGACGACGCATCAACATAGCAACCTTACTTTGAACTAAACTGCAGCCAAGAAGAACCCGTTGAAGGCATATTATATGTATGGAAGATTTATCGCTGACGAAAACAAAATTGAGTAATTCGTCGTAAGCGTTATATCGCATGAATAAGAGACAGCTGCGGAAATACCTCGCATCCTAGAGTTTTATTTCGCACTCCACGCTCTAACCCGCCGCGGTGGCTCATTGGTTAGAGTGCTGGACTATTGATCAGGAGTACCCGGGTTCGAACCCGGCCATGGCGGCCACGTTTCGATGGAGGCGAAACGGGAAGGAGCTCGTGTGCTGTGTGATGTCAGTGCACGTTGAAGATCCCCAGGTAGTCGAAATTATTCCGGAGCCCTCCACTACGTCACCTCTTTCTTCCTTTCTTCTCTTAGTCCCTCCTTCATCTCTTCTCTTACGGCGCGGTTCAGGTGTCCGCCGAGATATGCGGGACAGATACTGCGCCATTTCCTTTCCCCAAAAAACTGATTTTCATTTTACTCCATGCTGAAAGTTGGGCGTGACGTTCGACTGATGAATATAGAGGTATCCTAATATTCCTCTTATCATCTCTTTGGGCGAGTTGTTTCATTTTTAATAAGGTACACCCCCCCCCCCCCCCCCCCCCTCCCGCTAAAAGTATACAGTGTGCTTTTGAGGCGTGCAGCGTGCCTCGTTATGCATCCTCAGCTAGCGTAATATCGCCAAAAAAGAATGGCCTCGCGTCCTCAATCCTCCCAAGCTTTGTTTGTTCTATTCACTACGTTCCGTTTTGTTTTGCACTAATTATGCAGTAATTTCCATTACACTATCTCTAATCCATGGGCTGGCAAAAGGTAACTGTAAAACAACGGCGTCTACGCATGTTAATTTGGCAATAGGCGGGCTGTCAGAAAGAGTCCTGCCAATTCTTCCGATAAAACACACACAGATCTTGAATGCCTCTCCTTTTATCTCGCAAAAAAGTGAAATATCTACGCTGCGTCAGTTTTCCGCCGCGGTGGCCAATAATAATATTGAGAACAGGAATGTTTTTAAGGAAGCCTGAAAAAGGAAAATAACATTAGAGACAATCTTTATATACGTTGCACGTATGTATAATTGAAGAAAACAGTTGAAAACCATATTTTTGGCGCCAGTATGCTAACTCTGAAAACTGTCCTTGCTTATGGCTTCTCCCAGGTTCAGTTTCCATAAAATAAAGCCAAAACCAGACGTTATCTAAAGGTATTTTCAAAAAAGCGGAATTACTACGCATATGCGCCCGTTGAACGCATTTTTTGCCGTAAAATACTAAAGCTCCACTGGGCGAAGCCCCAAAATCAACTAGCAAACAGAAGTACTGGTTCCGTTTCGCTGAAAAAAAAAGATTTCTAGAAAAAAAATATCAGGACGGTGGCTTGCCGCTTTCATTATGCGGATGATATTAGAGAAATAGGAAGCGACTACCATTATACCCTTTAAAACAGCAACATAACGAGAATGAGTAAAGCGGAACCATTGTCGCGCTAGCAAAATGTTAAAGGCCAGACGTGCGTTTTATCTTTTCAATGATTCCGACGCAATTATGCCGTCGTTTGGGTGGCTCAGATATTAAATTACACTTCAGCGTGCTCTAGTGAGCCACGGACAAAGGTTGTAAACAGCCCAGGATAACCCACACGAAGATTATTTTTATGCATGCTTTAGTTTCAAGTGCTTTTTTTTATGGTTTTGTGTTGTGTAGTTTGGAAGCCAAGTTTTAAACGGCAACTTTTTTGTTTAAGGCTTACTAACATGCATGCATCCGGAGTGTATGGTCCCATTTGTTTCCTAATTTATTAATTACTCGATGTAAACAGCGCAGTTTTGCAGCGAAGGCTGCAGATGCGATGTTCCTCGAGATGCACGCGTGGGCAGTCCGCGAGTAAGGGGGGCGGGGGGGGGGGGGGAGCTGAAAGGTGAGAGAAATGTGCAGCGCCAGCGCGCTTGCAGATCCGAGCACTAGCTGGCGCGGGTGAGGGTGAAGGAGAGCCCGCTAGAAGCTGGGAAGGGAGGACTAGATCGCGCAGCCTTGATTCTAGCACAATGACCTTGGTAAATTCCACACGAAGCTTCTAAAGGCTGCGCAGAACGCGCATGCAGAACACTTCTTGCTGAGATTACTCCCTCCCTTACCCTTCCCTTACGGCGCGGTTCAGGTGTCCAACGATATATGAGACAGATACTGCGCCATTTCCTTTCCACAAAAACCAATTATTATTATTATGCTGAGATTAGTGCATTGCGCGGCGTGTCATAAACGTTGCAGAATATTTCATAGGTCTTTTGGGTTCTAATGCAAAACCATTTGATGGCTCACTGACACGAAAACCCGGCGCTGCCCAAAAAGTGGCGGCGTTGCAGAACTCGCGATTGGTCGAAACACTGGGACGAAATGTTATATTCGAAATGTTAACCAGTAATACTCAGTACTAGTACTTACAACTGTATCAACAGCAAAGGTAATAAAGAATATTAGAATAGATTTGAATAGATGTAAATTGGATTGAAATTAATTTTAAATACAATCGCAAAACAACTAGATTGTAATTTTTAAAAAAAATTTGGAAAGAATGGCAATGCTGTTACAGGTGAACGATTTGAGCACTCGGGTAGCCATTCTGTTCTGGCCGATGAGAGCGCTGGTGGCTGAAAAGGAAGAAGTGCTGTGCCATTATGCGAAGTTAAGTTTTAGCCTTCCATCTCTGGTTTCTGTCTGCAGTCGCTGCTAGCGAAATCCTGTGCTGAATTCGTCTGTACCGCTGGAGCTCAACCTCTTCTAACTTGTGAATTTTTTTACAGCTCACTATGCGACTTAAACGAAACCCTGACTCTAATATCCCTCGAGAAGCCAAGCCCTGTTCTTTATTTATAAGTCGAGCAATCTCAAACAATAGATGTTCATAAAAGCGCTGCTAAGCTACGCTTACGTGAGACATGCAGACGGTAACGTGCGCGTGAACATCGACATCAGCAGCGCGAGGCTTCGTTGGAAGCTCCGGCTTTGGCAGTGAAGCAATCAAACAAACAAAAGGCAAGAAGCTACACAGCGACAGCTTCAGAAAACTTTAGTGCGTTAAGCAGCAGAGTGTATGAGTGGCGTATTTTATGAATATAAAAAGTTAGTATCGCTGCTCCCACGCGCGTCGAAAAAACTAAATTCAAGTTAAAAATTATCCGCTTTAATACACATTGCTCTGCATAATGCTTCATAAGGCGCTTCGATCTTAAAACAGGGATACGCATGTACGCATGTTTAAAAATTTATAGTTCAGCGTTTATCGCCTATTGAGCCGCGTGGCAGCGTTAAATACCGACCATCAGAACGAGTTTTCACTGTGTTTAAAGGCTTCTTTCCTTCTTGTGTTTAGTTCCACCCTTGTAAGCAGGAGTACATACTAAAAATTGAACTACATAAGCGATAAATTTGCCAGCAGCGTGGCTGTCAAGTTAAGTCAAACTACCTCAAAATGGCATGTGAAGGTCCCCAAATTCATGCTGCCTCTTAGCTGTCGGAGATGTTTTGCTTACCACCGCGTATGTATTTTTAAGAGGAAACGAGGTGAAGTCACGAGAGAAAGGCAAGCTTTAGCTTAGACTTCTATGCCCACTTGCACAACATCTGCTATTTTGGTTTCACCTCTCGGGGCTTCGACTCGGATTTTTACTTTCTTCCGGTTACACGTGTAAGCGATCAGTTGCGCCACAAACCAATCACTCTGCTGCGGTATTGAACGGACTGTCGAGTGTAACCTAGAAGGACTTTGGTGTAGGTCAGTTGGTAAGACATCATAAAGAGCAAAACCACAAAACAGGACGGGACTGAGGCAGGCGACAACACAGGGCGGTACTAACAACTGAACATTTATTGAAACACAGCAGAGCTTATAAGGATCATTCGCGCGTGTAATCTGGAAAGCAATCATAAATCATTAAAAGAAGATGAAGCATGTAGAAACAGTTCAATGGCAACCATGACGAAAACATTCAGTGCGGCGAGAGGAATGAAACCGAGCAAGAATGATACAACTAACCTGCCCAAAATCATGCAAAAAACAACCTAGTGAAACGCTGACAAAAATGCTAACTCTTTCTGAAAAATAGACCCAGAAGGCGTGCTGACACACTTATCTGGCTCCGATTCCAGGATGGCAACAGCCTCGACAATTTCCCTTTCCAACTGTCCCTTTCTTCTTCCTATGATCTCTGTACAATTAAGCTTCGGATAGCAGCCCTTACAACTGCGACAATTAACGGGCAGGGCAGGTCCTCCGGGCCTACTCAAGGAGCGCGCATGCTCTTGCAGACGAATGTTTAAACATCTGCCAGTTTGTCCGATATAACCGCCGGGGCTTGCGCCAGCATCTTTTATTCCCTCCACGCAGGAAGATCGACCCTCGTTTCATGAGACGTGCGGGATGGCTCGAGTAAACCGGGTGTCCGTCACGGTATTAATCGAAACTGCTCCAACACTGCTTTCAGAAACTGCAATCGGTCGCAATCAGGTTGAGGCCACAGTCGATGTATTGCGTGTGGTTTCGCGCAGAATCATCCCTCGGTTCGAGTGCTTTCCTGATATGTCCTCAAGAGGGCAGTTATTGCATTACCTATTTTGTTCAACCATAACATGCTATGGGGTTCGGTATGGTTATTTTACGATGATATTTATAAAAAAGGCTCCCGTCTGAAGGAAACGAGGACGGCGTAGAAAGTAATAAAAACTTACAACTTCGTCGTTAACGGACCGTCAATGACACTTAGAACATATCACCTTTTCGTGTTCTGCTTAACCATTGGATCCAGTTCATCTTGGGCCTGGTGATAGATTACTAGAGTGAGAGTTCCTGCTGTCAGAAGCAGGCCGTTATAGGCTATTCTGTACTTCTCGCTATCACCTCTTCGCTATAGGATACGGGGAAAGTCAGAGCTTTTTGGTTTCACACACGCCTCATTTGGAAATATAATATTGTCTGGTTTGAGAATTGCTCGTTACCAAATGCGCAGTCACTAGCCGTGCGACTTGAAGCCTGGAAGAAAAAAACTGAAGCTAATTTACTCGTTATGTAAGCTTTTTGCTTATCGCTGTCCTCTAATTTTCGGTCGTGAAGGCTTGACGGATAAGAAGAGCTTGTTGAGCCACTCCACTTCCATGGAGGTGAGACGAAGCGCTAGAATTTTTTTATTCAGTCTGCTTGTTCCATTCGCAGCGTAAATCGGCCCTTACAAGCCACTCTTGTGACGAAATATAACTATATCTTTTACATGCATTGTTCCAGCTCAACTTAGGAAACCGGCCTAAACTAAGCAATTTCAAGTGGACGCCTAACAAAAATGAGAGTGACTGTGTGCAAAACAACACTCTTCGAAAGTCTGAAGTTGTGCGAGAAGCGAATCTATAAAAGCAGCAAAAGCAATTCATTGTTTACAAAAACACGCGCCATGAATAACAGATAAGTTATTCGGAACCTGATTTTTACTGCATTTTCAATCCACTTACTTCAGATTTCTGAAGGATATTTTTGCCCTAGAGCTTCACAATATTTGACAAAAATAGTTGTCTTCAGGTCCCAGCGAATATAGACTTAGAACAGAAGGCTGGAGATTAACACATCACGCTGGTCAAAGAAGTCAGTTTGAGAGCGCAGAGCGTTTGTGGGGTTAGAACGCGTAGAGCGTCATCATAACTGTCAACATGAGTTGAAAAACTGGTGCGTAACAAAGCTAAACACTTTTAGTTTTCAAGAAAGTGTCATGCCCTGCATTTTCTTCACTGTGAGGTTTTTGCCCCTTGCTAAAATGTTTCACGGTTGTAAGACTGCATATTCCCAGGCACTGCATGTGTTTTATTTCGGCAGTCACAAAAGCAGCTGGAAACACTGTGTTACTAATTTTATTCCGTGGCAATACTGTGTGCGGCTGTGTATATATATAAAATATTACTACGCTTTCTGTAGTTTCAAGAAAGAGCCGGACTGTTTCAACTCCCTAGGTGCTACCGTGCCTTTTGTTGAATTATGAATGCCGAGCCTTGAAGGCAGAAGAGCGAATTTCAGTGACAGTACAGCAGCAACCCTTTACGCAAAGCCAAGCCCTGGCTGCCACGGAATATAAGTTGCTTCTATTCGCACCTTCACAGCTGCGCCACACGACAGCCTGGAAGTATACAAGGCACGAGGAAAATGAAAGCGAAACAATGGTAGTGGCAGGCAAAGGAGCAGCGGAGCGTGGACGGCACTAAGCGAGGAGGCGTTGATGATGTCACTCTCGATCCGCGAGCAGGCTAGCGGAATCGTACACGGAGCCGATGAATGGCGACAAAGCGGAAAACAAGGCTGACCTGTGCCAGTTCTTTGCGTCCAGCGGACTCTTTATTGAGAGCGGGGCACTTCGGCGCCAGTTTCCTTTGGTATGCTTTGGAAGTACCACACTCCAGTTTTGTTCTCATTTCTTTATCCTGTTTTTTTTTCAGGGCCAAGCTCACACTGTTATTATGCTCTATGTGTTATCGGGTCATATTTTCGCGGAGTTCACCGCGTCGTTATCGAGATAGCCTTGCTGGGTTTCTCGTCAGTGCGAAATGGTGATCTTTGTTAAAATGCGACCTGCGGTGTGCAGGTTCTCCCTCTACAACAAGTGAATAAGCCATGAAACACGGTAGGAAAGCAAACATGAAGTCTGCAAAGTCTTTCAACTCGAAGCTAGACAGAAAAAATTTCAGACCCGTCCAGGCTCGCAGCACGTTTTGAAGTCAGCTCCGGGTGGGATTTCGTGCTTTTCACGTATATGGCGCAACATATTTGGTCTTATGACTTATTTCATTTATTCTACCCTCAAGGCCCGAGGGCATTGAAGAGGGGAGTGGTTGTATACAGGGGTTTAGTACAAGGCGTTTGATTTCTAATTATACAATGATAGCTAAGGCGGAACAAAAACGCTGATGGTCGATGATGGAGGCTGTACTTCCGGGAAGGTGGTTCCAGTCCTTTGCTGTTCGTGGAAGGAAAGACTCAGCTGCGCATTTTGTTTTAAAGAAAGGAATGCCGATTTTATGCGCATGATCAACTCGTGATGAAACATATGATGGAGGAAGTATAAGATCGCGGTGCAGTCTGGGGTTATGATACATTATTTTATGCATTAGGCAAAGGCGAGCGTGCTTTCGACGGCTAGCAAGAGATGGTAACTGTAATGTATTCTTCATAGAGGTTACGCTAGCGGTACGGTTATAGTTCTGAAGGATGAAACGTGCCGAGTTATTCTGAATTAATTTGAGGGGACTGATCAAGTTTTCCGTGAAGGGATTCCAAATGGACGCAGCATATTCCAACTTACTACGAACGACAGATTTATAGAGGAGAAGTTTCAACGAAGTGGAGGCAGAGAGAAAGTTACGGCGAAGGTAGCCGATGGCACGGTTGGCGTTGTTAATCATTGAACTGATGTGAAAAGACCAAGTTAGATCACTTGCTATGTGAACGCCTAAATAGCGGTTTGAAGACACTTGTTCTAGTTCAATGTTATCTAGATGATAAGAGGTGAGGTGTATAGAAATGCGTGACACACGTAGTACTTTACATTTGGTTTTGTTTAGTTCCATTGACCACGTATTACACCACTCAAGAATTCCATTAATGTCTTTTTGCAAAAGAAGAGAGTCGTTAGGGTCGTTAATTTCACGAAATATTACACAGTCATCTGCAAATAAATGAATGTGGGAGGTAACGGAAATAGGAAGGTCATTAATATATATCAGGAACAAAAGGGGCCCAAGGACAGACCCCTGTGGGACCCCAGAATGCACGGAAGTGAACGGAGAACAAATGTTATTAGCCATTACAAACTGTGTTCTATTACAAAGGAAATATTCTAACCATGCTAAAACATTTCGGAGAAGACTTAGCTTGCTAAGTTTAAAAAGAAGTAGTTTGTGGCTAACCTTCTCGAAAGCCTTGGAGAAGTCTAGAAAGATACAGTCCGCTCATGAACGACGATCCAGAATAGCGTGAAGTTTGTGCGTGAAGGTAAGTAACTGCGTCTCGCACGAGAATGATTTGCGAAAGCAGTGTTGAGTGTCAGTGAAGAAGGAGTTAGATTCAAGAAATGTAACTAAGTTAGTGTATAGGATGTGCTCAAAAATTTTGCATGGTATGCTGGTTAGTGATATTGGGCGGTAATTAAGAGGGGAATTAGTACTACCTGACTTGTGCAACGGAACCACCTTCCCGATCATCCAGTCCGCTGGAAGCAGTGACGTCTCAAGTGACTGCTGGAAAATTTTGGAAAGGATGATTGAGGAATAAAGTTTAGTACTCTTCAAGAACATCGCGTTAATTAAATCTTTTCCAGGGCTTGTATAGGTCTTAAGATTTTCTATTAATTTTTCTATTCTTAGGGGCTCGATGGATATTGCATCCATGATTGAGAATTGGCAGTTCTCCACTGTAGAAAACGTGACGTTGGAAGAAAGAACAAAATTGCGACAAAATGTTTCATTTAGAATTTTAGGACAATCAGTATCAGCGATAGTTGAACCGTTTTCATCTAACAATTTAATTGAATGATTTGTATTGGGATTAATGGCACGCCAAAATTTTTTGGGATCATTTGTGAGTATGTTGGGCAGTGTGTGCTGTAGAAGATGATCTTTGGCGTTTTTCATTGCCGATACATACACGCTATTTGCCGCATGATAAGCTTCCCATTTAGAAACGGAGTTACATTTTTTTTGCGTTTCGGTGAAAGCGTTTTTTCCTGTTACAAAGCCTTCTTATGTGAGCGTTGTACCACAGTGCATTTCTATGAGTTGTAATGGTGCGTAGGGGGATATATCTTTCCGTTAGTTCGTTAACCTTAGCAACGAAAATGTTCCAGTTCACCTGAGCCTCCCGGCTATCAAAATCTGTTAAAAATGCATCGAGAAATGAACACAGTTCTTTGTTGACAGCCTGAAAGTCAGCTCTGCTATAATCACGGATACGCTTGACTTTCTTGTCAGCGTTATTGGAAGGAATGCAGAAATTAAACGAGACTAGGAAGTGGTCACTTATGCCGGGCATGCAGGACAAGGCTGAAACGAGATCAGAATGGGATGTCAACACTAAGTCTAATATGTTAGCAGTGGTGTCTGATAGACGGGTTGGTTGAGATTCTAGCTGAGAGAGGGAAAAGAGTGAACAAAGGTTCAAGAACTCATTGCCCTGCGACGATGGGGATGATTTAGGAGTTATTTCCGAAGACCATGTCAGCTCAGGAAAGTTAAAATCGCCTAACAAAGTAATGGGCGCTGCAGGGTGCCGCGTAACAACAAGGTCAAGCACATCATGCAATTCTGATGTGAACGTGGAAGGATAATTGGGAGGTCGATAACATACACCAAAAACGTATTTGTGATGGTTTAGTTCTACGCAGGCCCAAATGGATTCTAGATTAGTTTGTGCAGGAATGTGATAGGACTGTATTGTTTTCGATATAGCAAGCAAGACACCACCGCCTGGTCGCTGAGTGCGATTGCGTCTGTAAACTGAAAAGCGGGATGAATCGTCAAATATCTCACTATTGTGTACGTTAGGATGAAGCCAGGTTTCTGTTATTGCGATGATATCAGCCCCGCACGTGTCGACAGCGGAGTGAAACGATTCGCGTTTATTAAGAATGCTTCTAGCGTTGGCCAGTAGAACGGATGAGCGAGGAGGTGATAAAGCCAGACCACTTCCCCTCGTTCCATGCTATGGGTTATCTTCTTCGCTTTCCGAAATATTGCTTACCTCAAGGGGAGCGGGACGGCTCTGCTCGCTTTCGACAAAAGATTGGACTTGCAGCTCCTCAATGGTATCGGTATCAGCGTTAAAGATGTAGCACTTGCGATTAACAACCAACTTGTTATATCGCAGGCGGTACTTGGGAGATCGCGGTAGTTTTTTCGCGAATTCTGTTAGTTTTTTGCGGGCAAAACTAGTGGCGGGGGAAAAATCTTCAGACACGGAAAGTTGTTTGCCACTTAGTCTAGTACGGAGGTCTAACACATTTATTCTGTCTTTGAAAGAGGAAAATTTGATGATAATAGGGCGATTTTTTGAGGGTGAAAAAGTGCCGAGACGATGAGCACGTTCAATGCTTAGTTGTGTGGAATCGTCGTCAAGTACTTCCGACAACGCAGCAAGCGTTTTCTTTTCAGTCTCGTTCCATGATTCGCTTTCATCAGGAATGCCATGCAGGATCAGATTATTCCTTCTCGACTGGTCTTCCAGGCTATCTAGACGAGACTGCAGTACCGCCTGGTGCGATGTCAGACGACTAGTAGTGTCCTGAATTGAAACTAACTCAGGCTGGATAGTAT
Source organism: Amblyomma americanum (assembly GCA_030143305.2). NCBI lineage: Eukaryota > Metazoa > Arthropoda > Arachnida > Ixodida > Ixodidae > Amblyomma > Amblyomma americanum. The sequence continues at coordinate 19,723 of JARKHS020025513.1, forward strand.
TAAGAATGTTAGTTTTTGATTCAAGAACTTCAAGGCGATTGAATACATCTAATATTTTGCTTTCCAGCGATGCTTGATTGTCTTTAATGATCTTAACGTCTGAGCAGATCTGGGTTTGACCTTTAGCTGATTCCAAGGTCCGGTCGTTGATGCTTGTAAGCATCGCTAATATAGACGTTTCAGGATCGTCATTTGATTCTCACTTTGAAATGACTGGGCGCGGCTTTGGTGGGCCGGGGTTGGTCTCAGTGTCTCCGTAGCAAAGTAGTACAAGCGATACATCAACACATTCACTGAAGGTTGCGAGCAGCACATGTGGACATGGGAGCAGAAAGAGAAATCGGTTGTCCGATCTTTTGGCATAAAGCGAATAGCTTGTACAAACATGCGGAACGTAGAGCAGAGTTGCGTTAGCCATGGTGCCGGGAAGGCTGCTCCCATGTCCACTGAAACTGCAGTCGAGATGTGGCCTGCTTAAGTAGTCTGCCACGCAGGCTTCCGTCCCGGATCCGATCGACGCGTGTGGCGAGGCGATAGAAGTGCCGGTGACAGGTAGTCCTTCCAACGATGCGCACGCAGGTGATGGTTTTTTCATTTCCAGTGACCGTGAAAAACCGGGGTAAGTCACGAAGCACGGCGAGGCCAGCATGCAGGACGTTGCCAGGGCCATTACTACCTGCGGAACGTAGAGCAGAGTTGCGTTAGCCATGGTGCCGGGAAGGCTGCTCCCATGTATAGTGATGGACAAAGGTGTGCGGGATGCAGATTCCCGGGGAAAAAAATTATTTCTGCGCTGGAGGAAATCAGGTCAATCAACAGCATAGATGTATAAGGACATATGCGTACTCCTTGCGCTGGAAACAATTAGACCTGACTCGTGGCAAGACAGTGCAGAAATAAACCTTTTCCCAACAATCTGCATCCTGCAAAACTTTGTCCACGATTGTTTTTTCATGTTCAAATTGTTCACAGTTTATTTTCTTATCTTTGTTTCCCCGCACCCTGCCCCCTTAGGAGACAATTCAAGAGATGAGAATCCAGGAGAAACCAAGAAAAAAAAATTTGCGCATAAAACATAGCAACGTCAAAAAATTGTGCTATCGTTGCCACGAGGAAGAAAAGAGCTAGGATAAGGCCGCAAAGGATTAGCGGGAAGATCGATGTCATGACCAAACCTTCTTCGCACTCGCCTGAGAAGGTCAGTTGGTTGTGGAGTGCGCCGCCCTTTCAATAAAATCTACACCTCACTATACTGCGTAGAATAAAAATGTTTATTTCTCGACGCGCTCCATTTATATGTATTGGCCTAAAGAGTCCGGCGAGACCGCTTTATGTTTTTAGGAATTTTCCTGACTTCCTCGTCTGGAAGGCGGTTTGTTCGCTTTAGCCTTTAACCAGACCGTATTGCTATTTCTGTGCCCATACACATACACACACACACACGCACATAGACACACACACACACACACACACACACACACACACACACACACACACACACACACACACACACACACACACACACACACACACACACACACACACACACACGCACGCACGCACGCACGCACGCACGCACGCACGCACACACACACACACACACACACACACACACACACACACACACACACACACACACACACACACACACACACACACACACACACACACACACACACACACACACACGCACGCACGCACGCACGCACACACGCACGCGCGCACACACACACACACACACACACACACGCACACACGCACGCGCGCACACACACACACACACACACACACACACACACACACACACACACACACACACACACACACACACACACACACACACACACACACACACACACACACACACACACACACACACACACACACACACACACACACACGCACACACACACACACACACATACATATATATATATATATATATATATATATATATATATATATATATATATATATATATATATATATGAAGATAGTATAGCTACATTTTGCTGAGAGTACAAAAATAGGCATAACAATTATCATTGTGAGGCGATGAGCGTAACTTCAATCACTGAGTTTGCACGAAAATGATTAACCATGAAAAAATGCGTCGCAAGTGATTTAAAGGCACGATAGCGTTGCAGCTTCTGGGCACATAAACACAAGTTCTGTACTTTTTTTCGAGCCCCGAAACTACCGGAGGATGTGTCTGAAAAAAGAAGGCTTCCTTTACCTGCGTACTTGTGGCAATAGCGAGAAATGCCGCGATATAAAATTGCTGTGGCAGGGAAAGTAGCTCAATTGTACTCGTTTTCAGGTCACTTGGAGTGTTTAGATCCCAGGTCTTATTAACACCTCCTCTACATTTGCCGCTTGTTGTGTTGAGCATGAAATAGAAAACATCGTGCACAATAAAAGAAGCAGAAACAAAAATTGGATTTTGCTAGAAAAATCAATGTTTTTTTCAGCTGCGTGTTTATTAATACAAGCAGCCACTGTCACTCAGGACTTCTTTTGTACTCTTTGATGTTTTTATAAGAGCGGTTACTTACCCTATTGAACTGTGCCTTGAAGAGGGGAAAAATGCAGATTCGTATGCCGCCTCAATACACGTAAATGGTTCCTTCGAAGAGGCCCATTTAAATCGATCACTTCGACAAGCAGAGAAAAAAAAGTTTTGAACAGCACTTTCAACTCTACTTCAAAAATAGGTGAAGTCAAGATCAGGGATAAGAATTCTTGAATAAAATAAGGCTCTTCGAATTTTTACTTCAGGCGGCAATGCTTCAAACTGACCACATGTAGGAGAGAGCATTACATGTGCGCTAAATGTGTTGTGCATGCTTCTAGCAATATGCGTTACCCTCCGAGTAAAGTCAGTTAGCAAAACAAACATTTTATTATCACCCGGTTCAGATATGAAATTATGACGCGCGTGTCTGCCTCTCATAGCTTCGCGATAATTTTACCAGACTCTAAAAGTCGCCCCCTAGCTGAGCGCATCTTTCTCTCTCTCTCTGTTTATGCAGCCAAAGAAAACATATTCTCCCGTCAAACCACTGAACATTTTCAGAAGCTTCATTGCGCGCTTGTGCGAAAGGGGCCGCAACTAAATGGCCGCTGAGTTCACGCGTACCGCATTTTTGGTAGCAAGCCGCGCCGCTCTTCTCGAGTTAGCGATGAGACTTACGTAATCATTTCGACGAATGTTATTGTTGTGAAATTCTGCAGTATCGTTCGCAGGAACATTAGCAAATGGTGTAGGAGTTTTTGTGGCACAGAAAACAACTGGAATACTTGCTAAAAAGAAATGCGCGTGGAGTTTCTTCACAAGAAATTTCGTACAAACATAGACGGAGACGTTTTGCAAGAAGGCCTATGCCTTTAAGGTACGAATGCAGTCTCAGCACTGCTAATCCTTTGACAAGAAGCCCTAAGGATGCGACGTCCTTATGAGTGTCAGCGCCGCTAGAGATTTTTATAAAAGATGTTTTCATGTAGGTATGCTCAGAATTTCAAGGAGGATTCCTTTCCTTTTATTCAAAAAAAAAAAATGCTACAGACTGCTCAGAGAAGGATTCAAAAATTGAGCATTTTAATTGAAATTTTTTTCTAAGCCAACACTTCTGAGACTGGAAACCTTTTACGAGTGGAGGTAAGGACAGAGACTAACAGGTGGTAGCTTGTTCTGTCCACGTTGAAGACGGCCTGTCTTGATAGCAGTGACAACGCTCACATGTAACAAGCCCACGGTCGAACTGAAAAAAAACAAACACGTATGCGCATCAGCAGTACTCAGCAGGCTGTAAACAGACGTGCAACGGCAGCCATAAGAGAGTCGTTATAAAGTCAACCCTTAAGAAATGACTCTCTCTATCAGTTAACGAAGCGGATGGTGTGCTCACGCATTTCTCTTTAGGCCTGGCAATTTCGCCAGCTTCGACTACCCTCATCCTGGTGTTCTTGGAGCACCTTTGCAGAACTGTGATTAGTTGAAAGAAATGTACATGCTTGTTACGTAGCCTACAGTCGCGGCAGTGCACATATAGGAGCCCAGATACAACCCCTGGGCGTAACAGTTTTGCTTCCAGAGCCTCTCATTCCAGCATCAGCCAGTTTGGCCGATGTAGGCTCTCACACACGGCAATGAAGTTTAATAGACCAACTTATCCGCACACGCTACAAACTGCAGCTGGCGCCGAATGGTGTAGTCTCGGTTTTCAATGAATGCAGAATTAACATTTATGCACAGTTGGATACTTTTCCGTACTGAAAATTCCCCTTCCTCATGTGCTCGTTTCCCTTTATTTTTGAAGCAGTGAGATAGTATGCATGTAAGAAATTACCGAACTTGATCGGGCATGTTGTGGTTGGGATCTGGTTTTTTGTCTCTAATAATACCTTCATTTCTGGAAAGTAAAAATGTGCAGGGGAAGCCTCAACTCTTGAACCGGGTCACTTGATTAAAGAAGGCCGTTTCTAGGCGGTGTTTGCACGAGTTTGTGAGAGCGCTGCAGAGGCATGAGAGGACAATGGCTCATTTCCCTATCTTCGAGTGCGCCGAACTAAAGGACAGGGCGGAGTTATTTCCCCTTGGCTCGTAAACGCAACAGCCACGATTTGCCAAAGTAGAAACTAGGGTCCATAAATCTTATTAAGTTGTTAGTAGGAACTTGATGGGTCAAGGGTAATGGTTGAAAACGCTAAGAAAAAAAACAAACAAATTGCATATTGGATATGTATAATCCAGTGCACAGAGCAGATACATTGGTCAAAACAAGGAAATCATCGACACGCGTAATGATACCTGCTGCTATCGGCCGTTCACATCGGCGCCTGATCTCCCTCCTCCGTTAGGAAAATATCACTAAGCACGGCGCGACGCCGGCACCAATGTAGATTCCGCTTCTTTTTTGGGAAAAGATAGCAACTTGCAATGCCGTGAAGGTGGGATTTAAGTACATTGAGAACAGTTCCAGAAACCTTTCTGCTGCCGAGCCACTCGCATTTTGGAACGAAATTACTCCAAGCCTATCTGTGGAGTTCTCTGCACTTCTTACAGCGTCATCATGTGTGGTGAGCTGTGCGTCGCCACGTAGGTTTCTTCCGGTGCTGTACGCTAACCCTTCGGTTCAAAAACGGGCGCTTTGAATAATCATATTTTTTTTTGCTTTGAATAATCATGTTTTTTTGTTTCGCTGTTCTTTCAGGTAGCTATTTTTTGGCGATGCTATTTTGACACTGTGCCGTTGTTTATGTGCACCTGCGATGAGTTTTGTTTCGCCCTCAGTCCTATTGTTCCGAAATATGTCGTGCAACTGATCTGGATGGACAAGTTGGTGTTCTCGGCATCCTGAGATAAGCGCTGCAGAACTACAGTCGCAACATTTTGGCTAATAACATCGGCTCATTTTCTTTAACAAGAACTTTAAATGCTCGGTCTTTAGGTCTCATATTGGTTCCTCTTTTAAAATTTGAAATAAATATATATGAAATGAAATCAAGTTCCTTTCTTTCCTTCAAATATTTCGAAAATTCAAAAACCAGTGCACATGATCAACCCGCACATGCAGTCGACTTCTTTTTTTTACGGCTTTACGATTTTTACAATTTTTAGATCAGAATGTATGAATATGTACGCATGCAGACGAATAATTTTGATTTGATTTGAAAAAAAAAAAGGCGAACAGTGCCGCCAGATAAAAGACCCATGTGCACGTTTTGGCATTGATTTTGCAGCGACTTTGCTGTTTTTTTTTTTGCGGTTAAGATGGTACGAAGGACGTTGTATTTCTCCCGGAGTGCACGGAAATAACCTTTGCTGTGTTACACTAAAAGAGAAAGTTGTTCTTAAAAGGTGCCGCACAAAGAAGTATGATTTTTCACAAAGTATTTCACGCCCATAAGCAGCGCAAACATCAACTGCTATGGGAAAGAACTCGAAGAGTAACCGATGAAAATGCCCACTGTAAGCAGGCTGGATCGCGACGTAGAAACAAATATTTCATGCCACTTGGTCGAATGCGTGTTTTGATGGCCTTGAACCAGAAGAACCTATCCAATTTCAGGGGTTCGCAATATCAACGAGTTAGTTATCTGCAGTTAAGCTGACGAGTTAATAACGTCGGTGACACTCTGTGAAATAAAGAGCCAGTTTTGTTTGAATATCTTTTTGATAATGCCATTGGCGTTCTACATTTTTCAGAAAGATTGGTACCTGCTGAGTTCGAAATGTTTCTAATTTCTGCCGCAAAATTTCTCGTCATCGTTTTGAAAAGTTGGCCATTCGCCACACTTGACTAAAACATGAAGAAATATTTTTTGATTGCGATGACCTCAATTATATTTGTCAGATTTAAAGGTTATTTTTCTTAATGGTGAATCAAGGCCAGAAATGTGGTTAGAGTGCGCGTTAGGAGCCAAATCCAGGTATATATAATGAAGCACTAAAAGGAAAATGAATTAAATAAGTGCAGTTAAGCGACCTACAGATAAATGTAGATTGTATTGGGTTGTGTGGAGCTTTATGGGACATGGGAAACGAGGGCTATCATGCGCCAAACGCCAGAAACCTGTAAACCCAAATCTGCTATTAATCACAATGTAGAGAAATCCCATGTGCATGTGGAAGTGCAAAAAGTAGCTACTCTACTTAATGAAGCCAAGAAGACAGTAAAAGAACAAATAATCATGCGTGATAAAATCTGCCTGCTATTTCAATAACGATCAGCCATTTTCTTGCCTGTCGTAGGCAACAGGTCTAACCTATTACTAGGAGCAGTGGTTGAAAAAAGAAAAAGTGATTCCTGCACCCACCTGTGAACTCGCCATGTATAAAAGCAATCTACCCTAAAGGCGTTTTTAACGCCCCTGCAAGAAAATGCTACAAGAGCATCAGTTAAAATATAACCGCGTCGGCACAAAGAAGCATTTTCGGTTATCATATATTTTTCTGGACCGCTGTATTCATTTATCGTTTACGTTTCATCCCAAGGTTCCTCTTCTTTTTTTGTAATCAACGAACCGAGGAACCCTCACTCAACGCTCCCTCCTTGCATACAAACTGCGCACTTAGTGAGACGGCCTTTTCAGGTGGTGCGAAGCGCGCAGCGGGGATCTGACGACTAATACGGGTAGAGGAGGTTTTTCAAAGGAAGGCAGAGTTTTCAGCGGTGAGAGCTTGTCAAAAACAACAAAACTCATTCTTGCGCAATACGTGCGGGACAAGAAGGGCTGCGTAGGTAATTCAATTGAGAGATCATGCAATCAACATTTCTCTTGTGCGCTTTCACAGGTTTCATGCGGAGTTCTCAATATTTAATCTGAAAGAGAAAGCAGAGAATTCGGGGTCGAGGTTTGCAGCATATGATTTATTAATATCAGGGTCTGGGCTCCTGCCCCACGTCTGCCGAGCACGAAATTTCCTTCCACTTGATGCTTTCATTCCTATTCATTGGGCCGAAAAAAACCTCTCATCTGTTAGAAGACACAAAAAGATACCACGAGAGGTGTGAATTGTTCTGTTTGTGAAGAGTGACCTTATTTACCTTCTAACTGTGGCTTTCAGTGTCGCAGGCTGGTCAATAAAGTACTGACGTAGTGTCCACGTTCATTGGAAACTTGCGGTTTTTTGGCCTGTTTGAGAGCATGAAAAAAAGTTCTTCTTTAGGCTTCAAAAGCGGTTTTTGCATCCATGCTATCGATTATCTGGCTTAAGAAAATTTTTCTGTTTCCAGAGCAAACCAACAGTCTTTCTCACAGATGGTGAGGCTGCGTTTGACTGCAGCATTTTGCTCAATAATGGGGACTGTGACCGATTTGTGAAGCATGAGCATGCTGTTCTAGGAAATGCTGCAATGAACCTTAAAAAGGTGTTGTTGTTTTTTTGCAATAGAACAGAAGAAAATGTACAGAAGGAAGTTCATATAATCTTTCAGTTACCGAATCAGGCGTGATATATTTAAAAAAAACGTGTTTGTGACGCAGCTTTAAACTGAACACGATGTACCTGAGTTTTACAGTGAGCAAATATACCCGGTTATTTGAGCGTTACCAAACTATAAAAAAAAGATACATTAGGTGCAAGGAGATAAAGAGAGAGCGAGTGAAGAGTAGAAAGGCAGGGAATCATACCAGGCGACCCGATTGCCTGGCCTACACGTGGGGACAAGGGAAAAGAAGGTGAAAGGGTGTAGAAAAAGAAAAGATTTTCAGGCTTAGTTGTGAGTGAGAACTTTTAGCGATAAACTTAAAACCACATAAAGCCGAAGTGTGTTTCAAGCTTATGAAAGCCCAAGAGAAGCAAAGACAAAGGAAAAGGTGTAATCACAGTACACGTGCTGGTCTCAGAATTGAACTGACTAGAGCGGAAAGCTACGCGAGTGAACTGGGTCTGCATTCAAGTAGACACGCGCCAGCTCACCCAGCTTTTCGTTTTACTAAATGCAATTTTCTCTCTCTTATGCCGACTATACCTGGAATGTTTTACAAAACGGTAAACGCTCTGAATATGTGTAAAACTAAAATTACGCAGCTCACAAAATGGTAAATGTACCTGATGTGGCAGCTTTGACACGAAACAATTTTTCATCGATTATATTATGGAAAACGTCCAAACTTATTGCCAGCAACGCGAAGTGCCGGGTGGAGCAGCAAGCTGACAAACAAGTCAAACAAGTCAGCTCTCCTCCGAAGCCTTCGGTGTTCAGCTTCTCTACTGTGCGCAAGCACGTGCTATCAGTGTTAGCCATCATTTCGTCTTCTTCCCGTCTCCACATGTTGTGGCCGGGCAATACTATTGAGCAGCTAATCTGTTTGCTAGGACACGGCCTATTGAGGCGTTCGTTCGTTTTATGTCTGGTTTTTGAGCACGCGACTCCTGCGCCCCACCGGACCAAGCTGAAGCGGCACATCTGATATGCCACTTGGTCAGAAGCACTCGTAGCGCGAGGACCCCAAAAAGTTTTTCCCCAGCCAAAGATGCTCACGCGCAAAAGTACTTGGCAGCGTCGGCGCCGTCAGGAAACAAGCAATGTCCCGCGCTATTAAGATGTAAACAGTCGGCCATGTGCACCACTCAGAACAGGCGGCCACGACTCTTTGCCCGCCGTCGCTGCAACTGGGGCGAAATCTGCCACGCCGGAGTTGCGCACATCGATTTGCACAGTCACAGTAGTTGTCTTTTCGATGACCGATGTACTTTTTCCTCTGAATTTATTGAAAGGGCCTACATCTGCAGCAATCGTGAATACCACGAGCAGCGAAGGAGTGAACGACACTCACTCTGGGAATGTCGCTGCACTGTGTAGCGAATTGTTTGGAAATACAACAAAATCATGACCAAGGGCAGTACTGATCGACTGTACGTTGATGCCGCTCGAAGCATCCTTACATCGCGCCAATGTTCGACCAACTGACCTCCATCAAGTCGACCGCTCCGCCAGGCGTCTACTCTACAGAATGCTTAACAATGGAGCCCTCTTTCTTTTTTTTTTTTGACTGCAGGACTGCGCAGGCTCATAAAAAGCAATTAATGCGGCACCTCTATTCTTCGGCCATTTCAATGAACGCTTGAGAAACGGCACGCTGACATATTTAGCCGGTCGCCCACAGCAATAAAAGTGAAGGCTGCGAGGCTTCCCCCCAACACCCTACTCGGTGATTAAGGGCTGTCAGTCATGGTTAGCAGGCCGCTCCCACCCCCCTCCCTTCCCTTCTATTTTGGCTATGACAAACGTCCATCACGCCTTGCGGGCATTAGTCGCTGGACTCCAGAAAGACCTCGGTGCGAAGGAGAGGACGGTAGCACGCTTGAGGAAAGAGAGAGAGGGGAGGGCTCCTGTAAGAAGATTCGGATACCATCAAGGTGAAAAGTGGTGGGCATTGGTTTTGTTCGGTGTTCTTATTATGAAGACGACTTTGAGATCAGGGCTGCGCTTTTGTGTTGTAGCCACCTGGCTTCAAGTTCTTCACTGGTTGACTGATGCGCTCGCGCACCACACGCACACGCACGCACGCACGCACGCACGCACAGGAGACGGGACGAGCCCATTGGTTGGTAGCAACTTTATTTAAAAGCCCTGCAGAGCTTTCGCCGACGGTGCCTTAGACGACGCTTGGCGACAGGGCGGAGCCTCCCGGTCTGCAGATACGTCTAAAGTAGCAGAACTGATCTACTTACTCAAACGGTACACCGTCTCAACAGGGCCCCTGGCTTCAGCACGTAATATTTCTCTCCTTTGATTTAGTGTAACTCCTGTTCGGCATCCACTTCGTTGCGGCGAGCATATCATGAATACTGATAGTTTTCTGTAAAAACGTTCCTTGAAAAATTGAGTTTCACGTAGTTTTTTTTTTCTATTTCAACCGAAAAGTTCTACCTCTATATATTATGCTCCCGAATACGATCACTCACCAAGCCTCTGCCTAGCCTATGTATGATTTCCAACACGTTAGCGGTATGTCATTCACGATTCCGGGAGCGCAATTCACAAGGGTCCTGGTTTGTGTTTGGTCTCAACTTTTTTTATTGACTTTTTGTTTGATTATGCATGGATGTAGTTTTATCAGTGTGGACAGTGGTGTAAACACCATAGGCAGGTTGTCTCGCACGCCGCTTTCTTCAAGTTCTGCGACCTCCTATGCTGGTACGGGATCACTTCGCTTTCCACTCTTTGGTTATACTTAAACATTGTAACGCCTGCTAAAGGTGTAAGACACGTATGAATGAGATTACATATTTAGGTGAGAGCCGTAATACTGTCGCGCAGTAACTTCTGGAAGCGTATTAGATAGAGAAAAAGGCTGACTGCATCAGGGAGACTTAAGCTGCGCTATACGAAAGTGAGTGAGCTTTTGGACAATATGCTGCCTTGTTGCCTCCAAAGCCTGGCGGGGTTTTTTGCTGCGCACGCTCGACTTATAGTTTTTCCCGTTAAATATGTTCACGTGAACCTTCAATAAAATCACTTGTCAGTTGCTCTCGTCTCGTCTCCAGTCTTGCGTATGTGCGGGTTTCGCGCAACTTGTGCGCGTCTTAAGAAATGTACCAACCAGCCCGACAACATGTTGCACTTAAGTGTATCTCTTCAAATGGGAGCCTTTCTTGGTGTGTTCCTTCGTCGTACACTAAGGCTGATGCACTGGTATCTCCAAAGCTGCTTCGACCCTCTGAGCAAGAGCCCTCACATTCTGCATTCTTAACGCTTCATGAAGTAACTGGCCCTTTTGGAGGTGTTATGCTGTGGTCTGGATATGTCAACAGTATGCGTAAGATACTGAGTCCAAAATGTGGAAAAAATTTGGGTTTTCTCAACACTGGCTATCTGTGGTGTGTAATGTCCAATATCAGGAATGGCTTGCCAAACTGATGTTAAGATGTTACATTCATATACACGCCTTGCCGCGCAGGCTACGGAGAAGTGAGGAAAGTACTGCGGGAGCTAGCTGTTGAGGCTGGTGGAAAAGCAACGAATGATGATCATGCCGGTCCTGGCATGAAAGCTTTGGATGACCTGTTTATTCCTGAAAAAATTTCTTGTATACTAAGGAAAGGAGCCAAGTATAAGTATGAACTTTCAGTAGAAGCGCACAAACTGGTATCGGTGAACCGAGGAGTGGCAGAGAAAACTGATGATGTAAGCGAACATAATTGTCTTTAGAAAAGTGGACAGGTTAAGCAAGGTTCATCGGTGATTAGAAGAACGCAAAACGATTTGGGAGCAGCGCTTGGTTTCTTCAGACAGAACGGCCTTCGCTTGCTCGAAGCTGACGAGGATGAGGGTACTGTCGTTTGCCGTTTCGCCTTTGGGCACCTGCAACAAAAAGGCAGTTAAGAACCTCAACCAGATCAACAGCACTGTGGCAAAGGTAAAGAGCAAGGCAGTGCAATTGTCGAAGGACTTGAGTCTCTTATGAAAGGCAATGCCAGTCGGCAGTTGTAAAGCCAATTCGCCTACTTCTATGGCACGAAATAGCAAACCAGACACGCCGTTTCCGGCAGTTCTTTGCGAAAAGTATTCATGGAAAATCCGATTTAGTCTGTTCAACTGCTTACAATGAAATAAAGTGGATGTAAGAACCTTTTGTAAAGAGTTTCAAAATAAATGTGAGGTTACCTGGAGCATTGTCAGTCAATTGGGTTAGCGTTTTTGGTGGATGTCGAAGATGTTGTCTACTTCATATCGCACGCAGGATAATTCGCATGGGTAAGGGTATGGATAGAAGAGAAGCACTGAGATGTTCTAGCGAAGAAGAAGGAAGCCAAGAATAGTGGTTGTCACAAAAGCTTGTGTGGCCAATTGTGGAATGCATGCACTGTCCGAGTCGTTTACGAGATACCAATGACTCGTACGAAATCGTACGTAAGCTAGAGTGGGCGATGGATGAATGCTCGTGCACGAGAGCATGTGGTATACTCAGCGACGACGAGCGAAGGCTCTCATTTTAGGGCATGCAAAACGTGCCGGCTACAGTAGAATGAGATTAATACTCTAGGCGAGAGCCATAATACTGTCGCGTACTTCGCAAAGAAAAAAAGGCTACGACTGGTTCAGCAAGGCTTCAGTTTCGGCATAAAAAGGAGAGTTAGAATTTGTTTATAAGATGCTATAAAATGCTGCCTTGCTGCTCCCGAAGCGCTGAGTATTTTCTGGCTGGTTGATTTATATCGCTTTCCCTTAAATGTATGCTGGCGAACCATTTATAAAATCGGTTGTCTTGAGCTCGTCTAGTGTCCTGCAATGTGTATGTGTGATTTTCGCACAACTGCTCTATGTTTGAAGAACTACGCCAACTATCCCGACCTGTTTTCCTCAGTTTTTTCTTTCTACTAAGACATTTTAAGGAACGGCATAAAAGTGCCCGTAAAAGCATGAGAGTAAAGAGGAGTCTGAGCAAGGCTGCATGCTCACCATATATTGTGGCAACGCCCAGGCTTTAACGAAATGCGTCGGTCAGTAAGGTCCCGCAGTGTTTGTGTTCTCCTTTTGACTCCCATCCAACTGTTTTGAACTTTTGCTTTTGTATATTAGTAAATATATCTGCCATCATCGTCCAAGGGTTCGCCTTCTGTCTTTTTTTTGCACGCTGATTGATACAATTTATAGGGCATGCAAACGTTCCGAGGACAAAGAACATAACTGTAGCGATTCACACATTTTTGGGGAGAAGTTGTCCCAGGAGAAATAAACACGCGCTAACTCCGGTTTTTTCATCAATAGTGACACATTTCGATGAAGTGGTAGAAATATAATCATTTCATCATCCCATCCTTTTTGTTGGCGGTACTCAATTATTGCAACATATCGGAACTGCCACTGAGAACTTGACAGCAGTTGCGCTTTTCAGGATGCACGCTACAGGTAGCAGTGCCATTTCGACTGACAGCCAGACGCATAACCTCTCACAACTACAGGAACCGTACTGCTTTGTGACGGAAGCTCCGACGATATCTCGCGATTCGCAAGTCATACTGAGCGCGACTACAGACTACGCACATTTGAGAAAAAAATTCTTGGAATAGTTCTCCGCAATATCGCCACGCATGAGAAAACGGTTGATGCACAGGAACTGCTTCGCAGTTTACACTTCACAATTTCAATTTTCGTTCCACTTAACTGCCTAAAACTTTAGTCGAATGTTAACGGCTTACGATTCTGCCATGAATGTTTTGCGAAAGCGCATTATAACTTAATTTAGGGATATTATTGCCTAAATGTGAACGCTTCAGTGGCACAAAAGTGCACCGATTCAATAGACGCTAACTGCTAAGCACTATAGAGTCTATGAATGAGGTTATGTTCCGTTCACTTTCCGTACGACAGCTGAATTGCAGTAATCACTTCCCAAGGGCAGCAGGGGCCAATGCTGAAAAGTAAGCGCTACAAAACTGTAATTTCTGTCCAATAAATTGATATCATAATATGCAAGACGCGTTTCAGAAGAGGCATCACAGGCAGGGAATCTTACCTCTAGCTTCGTTGGATCACACAAGCAACGAGAGAGAAGAAATAGCTGCTAACGACTGCTGGAAATCCCGACACGAGGTAATCCGGAAAAGTCTTGACTCTCTTCTTGACTGCTTCCAAGAAGACGCCAGAGGGCTCTCTATCCCAAATCTCTTATTCACAAATTAACCACATACCATCGCCAAAAACGTCACCGGAGATGCGATGGTAGCTGCGCAATAATTTTAAGCAGCAAAAGGCGGCCAACTGGTGCGGCTACTTTTGTTTAGAGATGCACTCCTGACGCTTTACTCCAAATACCTCGTTCGTAGAATCTTGGCTTGAAGACAACGGCTAGGACTAAAGAATAAAGAGACGACAAAGACGAGATTCCAGCTAATCCAGCAGCTAAACCCAATTTTTAAACAAAGAACTTATAAATGTCACATGATCGACCAAATATTCACGAGACATAAAACGCAGCAACAAATGACCCCGGCTGCGTAGTAATAAAGCTAAGAAGATCAAGACTGTAGCGAGTCCAATTGGTTGAACGATGGCGCCAGATGTCCATGCAACCGCGAGTGGGACAGCGGTAGCGGCGCAAGGCGGGGACCAAAGTGAATGCGGCGGGCGTCAAGGGATCTGTTGGCCGCACAGGGCGAGAGAGGGGAAAGGAGGAAGTTTGAGGGAAAGAGGGATAGAAATGAGTGGCGCTTTCCGAATCGATGATACCAGCACCATCTGGCGACCCCTGCGAGAGGTTGAGGCATCCACAGACGCCACCACGAATATCCTTTCCCTCCCGGCGCCAGAAAAACCAAGTGGGAGCCGGAAAGGCATCAAGGAAAGAAAAAAGCTTCAGAGGTTGGACACAGGTACAGGAAGCATAAAGCCAGTGTGTACGGGCCAGTGTGTCTGTGGCTGCGTATTTTTCTCGTCCTGGTCTGTTGCCAAAGCGGCTTACAACGAGTCGGGCGAGAAAACGGAAGAGCCTGTCACCGCCGGAGATCGGCCTTTTTTTTTCTCCGAACGTATAATAAAATAAGAGACTTTGAGACATTTTTCTATGCCTCAGACACACGCACGTTTTATATACGATAGTTGTATATAAAACGACGTTTAGTCTTCAAGCGCAAACTCTCTCAAATGGTAAAAAACAAAACAAAAATAAGTGAAACCAACACTGTTCGAGTTTTTCTCTGAGTAACTGCATTGTGTACACTAGAGACAGCAATTTATAAATATTGAAAATATGGTCAGGAAGTAATTTCAGAAGCCGTGAAGATGTTATCTTGGATGACGCAAAGCGGACACTGACTTCCGACGCTTCACTGAAAGGACAAGTGAACATTAACGCACTGTGTTCAGCATTTCCGGAGACAACTTATATCTACACTGCAAAAAGTGCAACTGTGATGCAGTTAT
This sequence comes from Amblyomma americanum, assembly GCA_030143305.2. Taxonomy (NCBI): domain Eukaryota; kingdom Metazoa; phylum Arthropoda; class Arachnida; order Ixodida; family Ixodidae; genus Amblyomma; species Amblyomma americanum. The sequence continues at coordinate 35,100 of JARKHS020025513.1, forward strand.
TGGGCCCTGATACGCGGTGATTTCTACACAAGTCTGCACACAACTAGTCGCACCTGCCAAGTGACGCCGAGCACGCCCCCACCCTCGGTCATGTCAGGTCACCAGCGAACCTGCAAAATGCCAGTGCACCTGCCTACCTGACCATGTGAATTGGTCTCATGACGTCACATAACCCGCTGATGAAACAGCGGATTGAAGATCTACACCTTTGCAGCTGTCTCAGGTGCTCACGTTTCCAGGCCTTTTGCTGAAGCAGCCTTACTCTGTCTGCAGAGAGTAATATGCAGACTTCTACTGTGAAGGCTTGGTCGAGCACGCACATGTGTCAGTGCGTCTGTTGAGCGTACCTCTATTAATCAAGTGTCGCAGCGGCGCGTAAAATAGGCTCATGTAGGGCTTCTTTCGGTTGGATGCTATACACATACTATTTTGAGAAAAACAGGCGCTGAATTACGAGGGAAAACGGTCGAATTCGGCACGTGCGACCATTGGGTGCTCGGAGGTCAGATGAGCGCTAGTGACACTACCCCGAGGTTGTGTGTCACCGGTGCCGGTAGAGTTGCTCAGATGGAAGCTGCAGCGTCGCGGCGGTGTGGCAAGAAGGTGCGCTGTGATTAGGGTCCTGGAAGATGGTTACCGCGCTGAAGCAAAGCGGTCGAGCTCCGAGCAACACAGAGGCCCCGGCACCTCGGCACGCCTAGTTTCTTTTTTCTGCACTTCAACACCCTCTCCTCTCCTCGACTGCTCTGATGTGCTATCCACATCACAACAACCCAATACTAGAAATCTAGAAAACACAAAATTCCTTGGCAAGGCAAAAAGCAAAACTAAAAGAGAGATAACTGAAGAGTTGCTTATCGCCAAGAGCGCGGGCAAACGTAGGAGTAAGCCGTCCGTTATAAATTCAGCCAAAGAAATCACGTTTTTGGAAGGTATCACTTCGCACCGTCAATTTTAGTTCCCTGCATCTTTGGAACCTTTACCTTTGCCTTTGGTATTCTAACTTGATTCCATCCTTCACTCCCATTCGTTTCTCAGCTTCGATTTAATGGTTTGCACCTTCGCCTTTTATTATTATTTTTTGTAGCGTCCATCAAATTCCTATCTTAAATATGTTTCATCCTTATTTTTATACTGGTTTCTTGCTGTTTCGACCTTTTATTCTCGTATAAATTTTATCTCCGGCGACCCCGAATGTTTTTGAGCCGTCGATTTTTTCCGCCTACCGGTTTCTTTTTGTTTTTGTCTTTAAACGTTTAAGTTCTTGGATTCGTTTGCCCGTCGTTGTCATCTCAGCATGTTACAGCGTGCGCTCTGGTCTTGTGCTTGATTGACTTCTTGCTGTTGAAGGCTACGTTAGCCGCGCGCACTTCAGCATCTATTGTGACTCCTTCAGATTTTGGATTTCATTTCATTTTGACTACTGTATGTAGCTTCATTTTCGCGCTTGCTCCAACGTCTGCACGATACTGTTGAGTGATATCAATGTTTTTGTTATTTACATGAACAATAAAGGGGAGGTTGGTGCCGCATAGCAGCTCCGGCTCTTACTTTTCACCAATTCATCGAAACCACTGGCTCCGACGATACACAGTTCCACATAACATCACACAAACAAGAACAGTACACAATATATAAAACAAAGTACAAGTGTCACGAGAAGTAATATAATGAGCGAACATAAACGATGTCAAAGTTAACAGTGCACAATACAATATACATAAGAGATATGAATTAACAAGGACAGAAAAACAAAAATAAGCTTATTTGCTGTACATACAGCAAAAGTGAATAACTACGCTATTGAAGCACTCACTAAAAATATATATATAAATAAACTGCAAAAGACGCTTCTTTCCAACAAAGACAGCAAAAGCAAATAACAAAGATATTGAAGCACTAGATGTTGCTATGTCTGATATATACCCCTTTTATGTTAAGACGTGATTGAAGAGCGTGTACTAAAAACTCTGCATTTAATATTTTGAATAAAAGCTTGAAGTCTGCGCTCTGTTTCTGTGCCGTCTTTCTTTTTGTAACGATGTTTTTGTGCAGTTTTTGAAGGCGCGAAAATAAGGCTGGAGCTATGCTTTAAGAAAAACGACTTACAGGACGATCATGAAACCTGATGCGAGTAAGCTGTGATAGCGCCAGTTGTATTTACCCGCGATGAATACTTTGTGCTTTTAGTCTAATCAATCCTTTTACTCGTACGTTAAGGTGAGGCTTCACACACGCGACAGAATTTTTCTGGAGGATGAAGGTGAGTTTGGTTGGGTGGGGAAGGGTGGGTAGGCAGCCCGTATTAGGGTGTGGATTTGGGTGGCGGCTGGTGGGTGGTGCCTCTAATGGGCAGCTGGGCTTGCCACTGTGGCGCATGACACTTCTGGAGGGTAGAGTAATGCGAGTTGGTGGTGGATTGTGCTTCTGGAAGGTGAAAGTCGGCAGGTTGGGGGAGGTGGATCGAGGGTGACCTTGAATGGTTGACAGACCCCTAGTTATTGGGGTGGAGTGGGGAGGTGGGCTGGCGGATAGTGGGTGGCTGTTATGGAGAGTGGAGCCTTCATTCAGTGAGCTTTCACATAGACAACAAAGATATTTCCTTTAACTGCCACTGGTACCGCTACGCCGTAAAATATTGGCGCCTTGATTGTCCTTTCCTGTCCGGTAATTTAGAACTCTGTTCCTGTCCTCACCACAACCCGCAGAAGACCCAGCAACAGACCACTCTCCGCTACAGCCTCCTAAGACGTCAAAGCACGACAGGAGCACCCTCAAAAGAAAGGAAAACGGAAGAACCGAACGGTTTACATCATGCTTCCTGACTCCTAATCTGGTTGCAGCCGTAAACGCTCTTCGTGCCAGCCCCGTAAAGAAGGCTTCCTGATCTAGAAGCTGTCTTGACTTTGAAGCCCTTGATACAAGCTCTTGGGCACACGCGGCGTGATTCACCACGGAAATAATCATCACTTCTTCAACAATCTCCTCACCCGACGTGTACATCGACGAAAGCCTCCGGACATGCAAGATACTTCAGAACAGTAGTGTCATAATAGTTTTTAAGTACAATAATTCACACAATATTGTAGAATAAAACTGTAAAATAGAGAATGGCTTTTGTCGCAGAAACGACGGCTACAAATTGAAAGAATCCGAACAGAAAGTTTATGTGCACGAAGTTTTTTACGCATTTAGCTTGCAGTCAGGGAGACGTTTTATTTCTTTTGATTATTTCGCTATATACTACCCCGAAGTATAATGTACTCATTTCACTGGAGGTTCAGTGATAGAAGCTGTTTATACATCGAAAGGCTTCGAAACAAAGGTGTTGCTCTTATATTCAGTTGCACACAAGAATATATTGTAACGGAAAACAGGGAGACAGGTCGCTAACCAGCAGAATACAGCAAGCAGCCAGCCAGCCAGCGAGAGACACTTCAACGTCTTCGAAGACACTTCAGCGCCACCTGAGAACACCAGGTGGCATTACTCCCCCTCCAAAAAAAAAAGAAAAACAAAAGCGGGGTTGCAGTATGGGCAGTGGAAAGAGAAAAAAAAACAGCACAAGCACACAAAAATGTACAAGGGAGGTGGGCGAAGGTGTCCCACGCGAAAACTAGCAGAACACTGAGCGTACTATCCATTACCGCGTGAAGTAGGGTTTCATGCGGACAACGTGCACAACCTCAGAGCGGGGTGGACGACGCTGAGGCTGCACAGTCCCGTCAGGAAGAACTTCGTAGGTCACTTCGGTGACGCGGCGCAAAACTCGGTACGGTCCAAAGTAACGGCACATCAGTTTTTCAGACAAGCCTGGGCAGCGTACCGGGGTCCACACCCAAACTTGGTCTCCCGGATGGTATTCGACGTGCCGATGACGGAGGTTGTAGCGGCGTGCATCCGTGCCCTGCTGCCGCTGAATGTGAAGACGGGCAAGTTGACGTGCTTCCTCGGCGCGCTGAGCGAACTGCTCGGCGTCTGGCGTGAGTGGGTGGTCATCAGTGCTGCATGGAAGCATTGCATCCAGCATCGTCTGAACATCACGTCCGTAGACCAGACGAAATGGTGTAAATCGGGTCGTCTCCTGGGTGGCCGTGTTGTAAGCGTATGTGACGTACGGGAGAATCTCGTCCCAGGTTTTGTGCTGCGAGTCTATGTACATTGCGATCATGTCGGCGATCGTTCTGTTGAGTCTCTCTGTGAGCCCGTTCGTCTGTGGGTGATAGGCAGTAGTTTTGCGATGGTTCGTGTGACTGAGCTCGAACACGTCGCGCATGAGCTGTGCCGTAAACGCCGTACCTCGATCAGTGATTACGTGGGACGGTGCGCCATGACGCAGCACGATTTGTTGCATAAAAAACTGGGCGATCTCAGATGACGTACCGCACTGCACCGCTTTAGTTTCCGCATACCTTGTTAAATAGTCGGTCGCGACTATGATCCATTTATGACCGGCCGATGACACAGGGAATGGGCCCAGAAGATCGATGCCGACTTGATCAAAAGGCGTCCGAGGGGGTTCAATAGGTTGGAGCAAGCCCGCTGGCTTGAGAGGAGGCGCCTTACGACGTTGGCAATCGCGGCAGCCTCTGACGTAACGCTGGACGGCGTGAGAAAGTTTGGGCCAATAATACGCCTGGCGCACGCGTGCAAGTGTGCGGGCAAAGCCCAAGTGGCCGGAGGTCGGCTCATCGTGACAAGCAAGAAGGATATCGGCGCGGAGATCTGCCGGAACGACGAGGAGGTGCGCTCGGTCAACAGTGCTGAAGTTTTTCTTAAACAAAATGCCGTTCCGGAGACAGAAGGCCGGCAGGTTTCTAGAAAATTGTCGGGGTACGACAGAAGCTCGGCCCTCCAGATAATCAATGATAGGTCGCAGGTCTGGGTCAGCTCGCTGGCGGGTCATTAGGTCTAAGGCGCTGACAACTCCAATAAAACCACTCTCGTCCTCTATGCTATCATCCGCTAACCCGACGGGCGCGCGAGAGAGTGCGTCAGCGTCTTCGTGCGTCTGGCCAGATTTGTGCACAATGGTGTAATCGAATTCTTGGAGGCGGAGGCTCCATCGGGCTAGGCGCCCCGATGGGTCGCGAAGATTTGCAAGCCAGCACAACGAATGGTGGTCGGTAACTACTTTGAACGGGCGGCCGTAGAGGTACGGACGAAATTTCATGGTTGCCCACATAACCGCAAGGCATTCTTTTTCTATGGTCGAATAGTTTGTTTCAGCGCGAGAAAGCGTGCGGCTTGCATACGCGATGACCCTTTCCACGCCACCTTGGTGTTGGACGAGTACGGCGCCGAGGCCGACGTTGCTCGCGTCGGTGTGGACTTCGGTTTCAGCCTCTTCATCAAAGTGCGCAAGAACAGGGGATGTTAGCAGTCGTCTGCGCAGCTCGGCAAAAGCCTCCTGCTGCTCGGCAGCCCACACGAACTGTGTATCATTGCGCGTGAGGTGGTACAGGGGTGCGGCAATCTTTGAAAAGTCGGCGATGAAGCGGCGGTAATATGCGCACAGACCCAAAAAACGTTGCACACTTTTCTTTGTTGCAGGAACAGGAAAGTTGGCGACGGCAGCAGTTTTCTCGGGGTCGGGCTTAACGCCATCGGCACTCACGAGGTGACCGAGAAACTTCAACTCTTTGTACCCAAAGTGGCACTTCTCGGGCTTTAGCGTTAAGTCGGCCGATCGGAGGGCATCTAATACTGTCCTCAGGCGTTCAAGGTGTTCGGCAAAGGTTTCGGAAAATACGACGACATCATCGAGATAAACCAAACAAGTTTGCCATTTTAGTCCAGCGAGAACGGTATCCATCATCCGCTGGAAAGTTGCCGGCGCTGAACATAGCCCAAAAGGTAGCACTTTAAATTCGTACAGTCCGTCGGGTGTCACGAACGCCGTTTTTTCGCGGTCCCGCTCGTCGACCTCTATCTGCCAGTACCCACTCTTTAAATCAATGGAGGAGAAGTACTGGGCGCGACGAAGTCTGTCGAGCGAGTCGTCGATACGAGGCAGCGGGTAGACGTCTTTTTTGGTGATGTTGTTCAGTTTCCGATAATCCACGCAGAAGCGGAGTGTCCCATCCTTTTTCTTCACCAGCACGACAGGTGAAGACCAGGGGCTGCTGGAAGGTTGAATGATTCCATCTGAAAGCATCTCCTTCACCTGCGTTTGGATCGCCTCACGCTCCTTCGGTGAGATACGGTACGGCTGCTGATGGATGGGGCGGGCATCGTCGGGCGTAATGATGCGGTGCTTGAGAAGAGCCGTTTGCCGGACTTTCGACGAAGAAGCGAAACAGGAGGAGTATTCAAGTAGGAGGGCACGTAGTTCTCGCTGTTGAGTCACCGAAAGGTCCGGGCTGATGTCAAGGGATGGGCGCACAGGTCTAACAGCTTCGAACGCGAAACATTCAGAAACCTCCGCTAAGGGGTCGGCGAATGCGATGGCAGTAGCACGAAAAAGGTGCCGGGGCTCGTTAGAGAAGTTAGTCACCAGGAGCTCAGAGCAGCCGTCGCGGAGATGGATGAGACCTCGCGCTGAGCAGATGCCGTGGGTGAGCAAAAGGGACAGGTTGCCCTCTGCGACCGCTGTCCCTTCACGTAGACCGTCGCAGTGAACACTCACAAAAACGCTGGCGCGTGGCGGAATCCAAACGCTCTCGGCGGATATTCTAAGGGCGGCGCGGCGTGGACAGTCCTCGGAGTAAACATCAGCTTTCTCGGTAGAAAATGTGACAGTGCGCTTTCGGAGGTCAATAATAGCTCCATACTCTCGGAGAAAATCAACGCCAAGGATACAGTCACGGGAGCAGTTCGGTAGAACTAGGCAGCTGACAACAAATGTGGAGCTGCGAATTTGGACTCTTGCTGTGCATAGGCCAAGCGGAGTTACGACATGTCCGCCAGCCGTGCGAATCTGCGTGCCGGACCATGGTGTCATTACTTTTTTAAGAAGCGCCGCTAGCTTTCCGCTTAAAATCGAGAAATCAGCGCCAGTGTCCACCAAAGCACTAACCTTATAGCCATCGAGAAGCACGGGTATATCCAACGAGAATCGATCTCCGAGTTCAGGTACTGCAGTCGTTGCCTTTAAATCGCGGTCGGTCGCTGTTCGCGTTGTCGGGGGGTCTTGTTCGTATCGATTGCCAGCGGCCTCGCCCCCTGAGGTCGCTCTCTTTAGTTTTCCCGGCGGGGACTTGGCGACCGTCTCTGCGCCATCCAGGAGGAGCTTTGGGGCTGTGGCGAAGGTCGGCGTGGTGATGGAGACCGAGACTGCCGCTGGGGAATTGTCGCCATGCGCTGCTGGGCTACGTAGTCCTCGATCTCCCGGGGTCGTTGACCTCTTGGTGGACGGGGCATGTCGATAGGGAACCCCTGCAGCCCAAGCTGTCGATACGGGCACTGGCGATACAGATGACCGGGTTCCCCGCAGTGAAAGCAGAGACGCCGCCGATCCGGAGCACGCCACAGGTCCGTCTTCCGCTGGGGTGATCGTCGATTGTCGATGTAGTACGTGTCGGGGTGTGCGGAAAACAGCGAGCCTTGATTGGACGGAGGAAACTGCGCCGAAGAGGGCGCAGGACGTTGCAAGGCTTCAGCGTACGTTGGACGACGGCACTCCGTTGGTAAAGGCGGCGGGTCAACGGACGGGAACGAAGGTCTCAAGGCTTGAACCTCTTCGCGGACCAGGCTAGCGAGAGAGCCGGCCATCGGCAGGGGAGCACCGAAAAGCGCCTGGAGCTCTTCGCGCACAACGGAGCGGATCAGGCCGCGGAGAAGACCAGGGTTAGCCCCGAAGGCAGGAAGCGGCTCTGTAAGTGAAGCGGCGAGTACCGGCCGGTCGTAGGTGGTAGACCGCCGCAAGAGCATCTTCTCCATCGTGACCGCCTCCGAGAGAAACTCAGCAACAGTCCCAGGTGGACTGCGCACGAGGCCAGCGAAAAGTTGCTCTTTAACGCCGCGCATGAGATGGCGCACCTTTTTATCTTCGGGCATGGCCGGGTCAGCTCGCCGGAAGAGCCGAGTCATATCCTCCACGTACATGCTTACAGTCTCATTCGGCATCTGAATGCGAGACTGCAAAGCCCGTTCAGCCCGTTCTCGACGATCCGTGCTGGTGTAGGTCTCCAGCAGGCGTCGGCGGAACTCGTGCCATGATGTTAGGGCGTCTTCTCGGTTTTCGTACCAGGTACGTGCACCATCCTCGAGACTAAAGAAGACGTTTCGAAGTTTAGCGGCGTCGTCCCACTGGTTGAATGAGGCCACGCGTTCAAACTCGAGAAGCCAGTCCTCTACGTCTTCGAGCTGACTGCCGTGGAATGGTTTGGGCAGTCGCGGATTCTGCAAGGTGTAGTAGGCAGCAGCTGGCATGACAGGTCGATGGGTGGGTGCTCTGGCAGACTCCAAAAGCCCGTGTTCGGGAGGTAGGCCTTGATTTCTCCGGCTAGCACGGTGCACGGGGGTGTCCACTAGCGAAGGACTGGAGCCCAGGGTATCCGGAGGAGTATGAGACATATACAGGGATCTTTACCCAGCACCTCCACCAAAATATGTAACGGAAAACAGGGAGACAGGTCGCTAACCAGCAGAATACAGCAAGCAGCCAGCCAGCCAGCGAGAGACACTTCAACGTCTTCGAAGACACTTCAGCGCCACCTGAGAACACCAGGTGGCAATATACTCACTTACCACTGACTAATTTCTAATTACGGAACTATAAAGTGAGGGGAGTATACTTAGAGCATATATGTGCCTAGCTTTCTCCACTCTCTATTTTCAGTTTTTGCTTGGCACATGTAGTCCCGCCTTCTACCAGAACCCGGGCATTTCCTACGGGACCCAACGCTGACCAGGACTCCGATTTCAATCCGGTTCACAGTTTTAAGGGAATATGCGATTATTACAAATCCACGCACCAAACTCTTCCCACCCCGTGCAAAGGGCTGGGGAAGGCCAACGAGCGGGTACTCCTGCGCCTGCTCACTAACACGATGCTGTGCCCGGCAACTCTAAAGCATTTCGATCCTCAATTCGACGGGTGGTGCTCACACTGTGGGGAGGTGTCTGACACCTACCACATGGTGTGGGCCTCTCTACCCCCTATCCCAAACCCCACCCGAGAGGACTGGGAGGCGACCCTGTCCGGCTGCTGCACCCTCGAGTCACAAAGGGCCTCAACGCAGCGTGCCCGAGCTGCGGCAACCGCCTATGGGATGCCTGACTAGGCATCCCACCTAGTGGTTGTAAGGGTGTGATCCTTCAGTTCATGACCCCCAACACCTTTCTCTATCATTAATAAAGGTTTTCACCACCACCCCCAGAACACGTGCATCTTCCCACGCGATAAATGCTCTTCGCTTAAACTCATATCCTGACAACTCCGATGAAGAAGCATAGCAGGATAGAACATTCCGCGAAGTGGAAAAGTTTTTGGAAAAAGTTTCAGACACGGTGCATTAAACTGGAGTTCGAAAACGTTGAACTTAACCACTACATAGCGTGCATATATTCCCTAACACGCTTTATTATGCAGTCAAAGCGATTCGTTTGTTATGCAAAAAAGTTTCGCGAATGCACTTGTGGCGTGCCGCTCGCGGTTTCGAGCCGAAGCAAGAGAGCGTGTCTTGCTTGTCCGCTTGAGCGCGCGTAGGAAATTGATTGTAATTCTTCCTCGCAGACATGAGCTTGTAGGAGCACACTTGTTGCCAGTTACCGGGCAGGAAAACTGCACTAGTCTTGCGCCAAGTATTGCACGAAACAAGGTGTATATTTGAGCTCGAGTGAATCATTAGACATGCCTGTTTACATTAAGTGAAGAAGAAAATATTTAGGGGACACTTAATTGCATTATTCCATCCCAGCGAGGCGGTCGCATTTCAGTGGAGGCGAAATACTAGAGGCCTGTGTACTGTGCGATGTCAGTGCACGTTAAAGAACCCCAGGTGGTCAAAATTTGGGGAGCCCTTCACTACGGTGTCCTTCATAGCCGGAGTCGCTTTGGGACGCTAAACCCCCATACACCATAAACTTAATTACTTTACGTGTGGATCGAGTATGCGCTAATATTAAATTCTGAAGTCCTCTCGCCCTCCTTCACCTGCTCCGTCACTGCTGCTTGCCGCATACGCTGAGCCTGTGCACCCGCTAGTGCTGCGTCTTCAGCGACTTCCTTCCATTGTCACCTTCTCCGCTTGTGGAGATCTTTCACTGCTGTAGACACAGGTGGCTTTAATTCTGCCTCCTATCGAACCTGATACGAGGTGTTTCTAGACACGTCTGCACACAACTAAGCGCAGCTGCCAACTGATGCCATGTCCGGTCACCAGCGAGCCCACCAAATGCAAGTGCACCTGCCGACCCGGCCATGTCAATTGGTCGCATGAAGTCACACAACCTGTTGATGAAACAGCGGATTTTATGACAGGCGACGCTGGACGCCTCCAGATGTCGCTTCGTTTTTCATTCGACGAGGCTTTCAACCTTGTCGGATTAAAAAATTCTTAAAGTAGGAATGAGCCGGCGCGTAGGACATATTGATAGTTAGGCGTGACTGTCGTTTGACACGGGACTATCCCACTAGACCGTGGCTACGAAAGACTTGGATGCGCGGAGTTCCCGCATTTTTCATCTTGCAGATTTACACCTTTGCAGCTCTCTCAGGTGCTCACGTTTCCGCGTCTTTTGCTGAAGCAACGTTACTCTGGCTCCAGAGAGCAATATGCAGACTGCCACTGTGAAGACTTGCTCGAACAGGCACATGTGTTGTGCGTATGTGCTAGTGCGCAACTTCACGCAAAGTAGGCTCATGTAGGACTCCTTTCGGTCGTACGGTATACCGGTAGTATTGGGAGAAAAATAACGGCTCAGTTACGGTGGACACTGTCCAATTCGGCACGTGCGAAGGCGCGTGTTCTTCAGCGGAGTGGCATGTCAGCACCTGGCATAGCGAGATTTTCATGCACTATTGACTCTCAACCGCCGCCGGTTTGGGACTCACAACTATTTTTATATGAAATTGTGACCGAGCCGCCGAGGTGACGTTTTTACAAAAATCGTTCCGGAAAAACTTTCAGTTGACCAGGCGGAAAATCGTTAAGTCAGCAGCCAGGAGAGGTTTCATCGTTTGCTGAGAGGTTTTATAAGTAAAGTCATCAGAAGCGAATAATCTTAGATGCTAGCTTTAAGATTCATCAGGAACATGCGGATTCATAGATCACGCACAGCTTTCTCGCTTCGCCCAAACATCCCTCTCGCAAATTAATCGAGCATCAGGTAAGTGCTTATCGTGTTGTGAATCGCCATCGCGGAGGCTCAGTTGTTATGGTGCTGGGCTGCTCACTCGAAAGGCGCGGGTTCGATCTCGGCAGCGGCGGTCGCATTTCGATGAAGGCGGAATGCTAGAGGCCCCTGTACTGTGCTATGTAAAGGCGTGTTGAAGAATCCCGGGGTGGTCGAAATCCTGCTACTTTTCTGTCCCAGAGTTCATCGGTATGCCGGCCGGTTCTGGGCACATCAGGTTTATGAAACTTGGAAATAAACGTCTTCAATGTGGCGGCATTGGCGTCGTGCCTTGTTCAGCATGCGTCAGAAGCTTGAAATATCCTGTATATGTGGACTGTCGACAGCTCAAGTACTGTTTTTCTTTATTTATCAAACTGTATCAATTTCAGATGTCGATACCTTTGTCATTCCTTTTTTTTTCATTGGCTTCAGATTATGGTGTCGAGCAGTGTTTAGAACAGCTACTACCCTGGCCGTGCCACTAGCTCTTCTATCGCAAGCGTTCATCACTGTAATTATTGCTGCAACCAATATTTGAGTGAACGGATCATTGTTTTGTAGGCCGAACGAGGCGCATAAGTTTGGTTTGTAGAGTATAGCTCGGCAGCATTCAGGATGCCACACTTGTGTCAACGCTACTGCTGCTCTGACTAGATTACTTTTTTCTTGGTGCCGTAGAAAACCCTCGCTGGTCGCTGAAAGAGGCTTTAATAAACTTGAGGTATGCCTGGGATGTTAAAGCACGCCGCTTCACAAATATTTTTCGTCAAGAATTTTTTGAATGCGCTTTGCAGAAGCAGAGTTATCTGTAGTCAAAATTTTAATTCTGCGTCTTCGCGCCTTTCTTCCCCTCTCGTCACTTTTTGCACCCTGGAAGGTCGGCGCTCCTACGTCGGCCCCACCTCCGGGAGCGGAGCCTCCTGCCCCGCCGGTGCTACACTGCTTATTGGCTTCTCAAGGTAAACGTCGAAGAAATGTTCAAATTTTGCCTACTAGTCTAAAGATTACGCAATGTTTTTTTTTAAGAATTAAAAAAAAACTTTCTATTAAAATAACTTATTATGCGCTCTAAGGAGAGCATCGCGCAGTAGCTGCCGATTAAAAGGAAGAATCGACGTTTTCGGCTCTATACCAGCCACCCCAAATGCGAAACATCTTCTCTGCATTCTCGTGCGGTGGATTAAACGCTCTTTAAGAAACTCGTATAAACGGTGGCGCTACTTTTCTCTCTTGTAACAAGGACGCCTTGGTGGATCAGTGTTATGGAGATACGCTGCTGGCCTGAAAGACGCAGGCTGGATCTCGGCCGGGGCAGTCGAATTTAATTGAGGCGAATTGCTAGAGGCCCGTGTACTATGCGATGTCAGAGAATGTAAAGGAACCCCGGGTGGTTGAAATTGTCCGGAGCCCTCCACTACGGCATGCTTCACAGCCTGAGTCACTTTCTGACGCTAAACTCCATGAAACCAAAGCCAATCCCTCAATAAAACACGTTGCGTGGCTAGTTGGGATACATATTTTTTCTTTAAATTAAACAGCGCTATAATTTGACGAATACACAGAAAGACCTCAGCGCCCGTCCTGTCATGTCTTTCTTTGTATTCGTCAAAGTATAGCGTTGTGTAATATCAAGAAAGTAACACAACCTCAAGGTAACATTGAGAAACTCTACGTTGTATGAAGCATCCGATCAGTTTATTTATATTATTGTGCTCACTTTTGACCCGCAAACCTTCATTTCAGAAACAAGAGGAGCAAGAGCGAAGATGGGGAAATCCGTAACCTTGGTTCTTGACCCACGTAACCGGGTTATTGACATGCGACCGTGAGTTTTCCAAGGATATAAAAGAACTTGCATAGAAGAATGACGCGAACTACTGGGGAAAACACCACAGTTGTTTTCAAATAAGCCGTTGTAAAGCAATTCAGACTGAGGAAAAAGTTTCATGCTTTGGGTTTAATTTGTGGCTTTAAAGAGAACAAAAATGAGCGTATTTTAACAGATACATGAAGAACGTACGCGTTTCAAAGAGGGATGCGGTACTTCCTAGCATTAAGCAAGGCTTAATCCTCCACAGGTTTACCTTACCTTTATATCTCTCACTAAAAACTTAAGTTCCAGCCAGGTTCTCTATCTACAGAGTGTTCTTCGTGCAGCACCCAAGCATTATATCATTATGTTACAGATCAGCTCATAGAACGCAAGATTACCAATGAAAAAAAAATAACTAGGCATTTTTTTCAACTGCGTTCATTTTTGCCTACTGTTTACATGGTTCTCGGAAGCACTGGGAGAAATTCTGTAATAATAGACTTTGTGTAACCCTAAGTTATTCCTTCCTATGTCTGTGTCTACACAACGTAAATAGGATCACAAGGCATGCACAACTGAAACAACGTTGAGGGTATTGTTTCCTCACTTCTCGCTAGTTCGGCCCACCTGATCGCTATTCTGAAGAAAACTGCAGCGCACGCCATTGTTTCCGCGTCTATTGAACCGACCGTGCTTTTCGCATGTCTTATTGTCCCCGTTATTACTGTCTCCATGTCCCTCATTGTTCCTTTTACCTGGTCCTGTTTCCAAGCTGTTCCTGGCAGAAAAGGGCTTCTTTCGCGCAGGCTTTACACGCGAAATATTCATATAGAAATTCTTGAACGCTGTGCGCCGGAGCGAACGAGCACGCGTCTTTGTTGCCCGGCTGACAAACATATACCCAGATATACGAGGCGCTGCCCCAACCCTGTACTATGGAGCGGACTACACGGAGTGGATCGTTTGCCACGTGATGCTGAAGGCGCTGGGGCAACGCTAACCTTTTTCGCCTTTTCGCGGAGAAGGAACGAGAGGCGTTGTTTTGTGTCACTTCGCGAGCAAGTGGCTGACAGCAGCGAACGAATCTAGAATTCTCAAATCCTCTCTCGCCGCGTACGGGTTTTTGCAGTGGCGGCTAAGACCAATCGCCTGGTTCAAACGTATATTTTTTATTTATTTGAAATACTGCCAGTGAAATACTGAAATAGCGCTACAGTGCCATATGATGGCACAGTGCCATATGATGGCACTGTGGCGCTAGTCACGTCATCTGGAAAGTTTGGGGGGCATTCTACTCCACATTTTACAATTAGAGTTGACAGCGTTTTCATGGAGTGGGGCCTTCTACCAGGAAACCTGCAAAAAAATGCTTGGTCGACCAGCAACCAGTTGGAAGCCTTTCTGAGACGGCAGATATTTATTACGCAGGAGATGAGACTGAGTGAGAGCGTTTTTAACATTGGCCCCGATCATTTGTTTTGGGAACTGCAGGTGTTCTCTTGGGATGCGCACTAGCGGTGGAGGGCGCGGCGGCAGCTCTTGTGTCTAGAGCGTGGGCGACGCCTAGTGGCAAGCGGGGCCAGAGAATGCGGCAAAGCCCGTTCGTAGAGCCGTTTAGCTTTTCAATATAAAAGGGAGGGGAAATTGATGTGTACGAGTATCTGTCCAGTACGCATGATTGGAGTCAAGGGAGCCATCAATAATGATAATAAAAATATCAGATCAGTTAATGACCTTGTATTTGTTAGAGAGACAAAATGCCTGCGCTAAGCGAATGAGCATACAGCGTCAAATGTTTACGAAACAAAACTCTGTCGAAGATATTTGTACAATATTTTATCTTCAAAGGTACATTCCCTGGTTTTTATTAGAACTTTGCGTAATTCATTTCATTTATATTCACCCTGAATGCATCTATTCTATGCTGCTTACAGAGACAGCAACAAAATTTGTTTTCGTTAATACGGCTTTTCTTCGACTTTTCACTTTGCCACTCGTTTCTCCTCGACGGTTGAGGTCAGCATTGGGAGGCGTTAGGATGCCGTGGTTCACGCGAAGGTTCTTGTGGAGCAGTCTGTGTGCGATGGATTCCTGGGGCGATCCGCCTTTTTAAACCCGATAGCGTTAAAGACCCTGTTGCTCATAATATCCGACGTCGGTGTTGTGAGCGAAAAGTCGCGAGCATGATTGTGGCTGGCGCTCCGCAGAGAGCAACCTATGAGGCAGGTGGGCCACCTAGGTTACGTGACCTTGCGGCGTCATCACAGCCCGCCTACCGGATAGTGAGCAAAGTGCCCACAATGGCAGGTGGCAGTTTAATTAATGATTGGTGACTCGGGAAGAGCAACCTGGGTCGCACAAGGCCCACCGCTGCGAGCACCTGTCATCGCAAAGTAGTGACGCATCGCTTAACCTCTTCACCACTGAGACAGGAGGGTTATGAGGACTCCGAGGGATCTATGAATGTAAAGTACAGAATGAACTTCTGCATATATGGCAATTAACCCATTGCGCTGTGGCGTCATAGCCTTTAGGCGGAGCTTAAGTGTCTCCTCCATTTTTTTTTTCAAGGGGTTTTTTGTAACAGCACCACATTACAGTGTAGCTATAGTAACTGATGTCAACGAGCGAGAGCTTGCACTCTTTGGTTCCTGGGGACGATTTATTGAAGTTCTGGAAGACTGTATGGGTTGTCATGTAGGATATGCCTCCTATGTAAGCTCGGAGTTCAGTGCTGTGCGTGGTCAGTAGAACAAAATGTGCGGTGATATAAAAGGTTAGGCTCTTTAAAGTACGTGGCCACATTCCTTCATTCTAACGCGGAGGCAGCGTCCCCTGCAAAACTTACGAGCCGGCTTTGTCACCTCAAAATACATCATTGAACGAGTAAAAAATAGAATGTCCCACTGAAAATCAATAAGAAAAGCGACCAACAAGTCACATTGTTACAAAAATGGCACGGAAACAAATGGAGAAAGCACGACATGCAGTCTACATTCCCACGCGTGCAATCTGTTTATAGCAAGCAGGCTATTTGCTTACAGGAGCGAGGAAAATCGGAACCCAAGAAAACAGCTCGCCTTTTGCTGGATACGCAACGCCGACGCACTGTTTCTTACCTTTTTCTCTAATTCTATTTGTATCCGTTCATACAGATAGTGTAGAATACACCCAGTCTCGTCGCCTTATTTCGCTTTCGTAGCCTGCTTACTGGCAGCTTGTAAACTAATAAGTTGCTGCCGTCAGCAGCACTGTGGCATGTAAGTCAACTGCTACAATATTCTTGTGGGGGAAAAAACCCCGACTTCAAGCAGGACGAAGATGATAACTGGACAGGGTGAGCGGTAACAACAACACTACAACACAAGTGAAATTCAACAGCACAAATTTAGGCGCTGAGAAAGCTTTGGCACTTAAGGGGTAGGACAGTCTGACCACTAATATTGACCGCCTGGAGTATGAAGATTTGCTGTAGGCTAAAAGAAAAAAATCTTAAAACATTTTATCAGTGACAACGAGCCAACGAGCTTGTTTATCACAAAGAAGAGCTCAACACGGGTTCTTAGTTTCGTACAACGTCCCGGTCAGGAGATCGACAGACAGCGAAGGGAATGTTGGAACCAGATCCAGTAAACGGAATGGAAAAACTCAGTCGTAAATACGTGTATACCTTCCTCGTCTTCCGCATACATCTTTATTAAGGGCTGAATAAATCATGTTTTTTAATCTTTCCAGGCTGTTTGCTAATGGAGGCAACACTTACTCATTGCAATCAAACATGTACCACTACACCTGTAACAGTCGCGACACTCGATGCTGATGCACTCGAGTAATTCAGCCATTTGTTATGCGAGGGCAGGAGTAATTTCTCTTCCTCACTAGTATGTGAACTATACAATTTCATATCAGTAAGCAATGCAAATTGAAGGATTGGTCCGTCCACAGGCAGTTAGAAGCAAAGCTCTTTGTACTATGCAATTTAGTATTATTAAGCAGTTCAAAAATTTAAGATTGCTCTGTCCGCAAGCAAATGAAAGCACTGGTCTTGAATTTCTAAATGCAAATACTTGCAAATTAGGTAGTGACTTGAAAATTTTGTAAAATTCTTTTTGTTAAAAGTTTTCGTGTTTTGTTCAACCCTTTCAGCCCAACTGCTGTAAACGAAGAGAAGAGTCGGCTAATGAGCCAGCACCTAATTGACATCGACGCTATAGTCTTTCCTTTTCTTGTGAATCACTAGGATCATTCCCTCCTACGCTCATTACCGGACTGCCTGGTGCGGCACGTTTTTGTTCCTGCTTGCTTCATCGTTCCTACTTAACAAGCGAACTGAACAGCCCACGGTACTTAAGTGAAAGCAGTTCCGGAAGACTTAACTTGCTCTCTCCCTAGTGATGATTGCATTGTTTATGTTATTTATTGTTGCTATTTTTCCACCAACCATCGTTGTTTTGCCTACTGTGCCTCCATTCTCTGTGTACTTTTATACAAAAATAAAACATCCTTATTATCACCTCAACACGTAAGATAATTAAGGATTTCTTGTTGTACTTCCCTCTGAGGCTGGAGCACTGTAGTCGTGCATTGTTGCAGCCTGATGAGCTGACTAACGTAGTCTGGAAAACATGTAGGTGACGAAGCCAAGCGAGCATGCTTAGCTGCACATGTGCTCTTCTACAAGCCCACACACGCCACAGCCTGTCTTGCATGCGGGCAACTTTCGCTCTTGTTCCTTGCATGCTTTCGACAGGGTGTGACATCGGATAAAACGGGAGGCATGCGTACAGTCACTCCGTCCGAACTACTTTATATCACACATTGTTAATTGAGCCGATGAGGCCATTAAAGCACATGCCTCTGTGGGAGGTATGGGAAACTTACTTCGCTTGTTTCTGTTCAAGCATGTTTGTACAGCCAGTGTGTATTTGCCTGTACTCTGCTTATGCCTCTCCCCGGATTGTTTAGGCTACAGGTGCCATTATCCTATTTAGGCGGGTAACGAGACACGTACCTTTCCTGCTTTCTGGAGTAATATTTTTGTAATGCGCGTGTCGTTTTAGTGATGCCTTTTTTTTTCATACCTGGTGGCACTACTATCTACCGAGTGTTCCGACAACAAGGTCTTTTCATCAACTTAGTTCTCTGAAAGCGTTCCTTTTTTTATGATATCTGGCACCCGGAAGAGTGTTATGAGAACTTCTCTCGTAATCTATATCACCAACCTTTTTTTGCGTCACTATTCTGAGGCTTAGTTCCGCGCTATGGTCTTCAAATAACAACTTGTGACTTTCGATAAAAATTTGCATGATTTATTATCTTTATAAGATCAAAACTAGGCGAAAAGAATTTTGTCACAGCCCATTGCTTCTGGGTACCCAGAAACAGCTCTCAAACAGTCAGTCTCCTGGAACTGTACCGCTCGGGCATTAACACAAACAGCTGGACATGCTTCATTAGCCTATTTAGGCGAGTAATGAGACACGTACTTTTCCTGCTTTCTGGAGTAACATTTTTGTAATGCGCGTGTCGTTTTAGTGATGCCTTTTTTTTCATACCTGGTGGCACTACTAATTACCGATTGTTCCGACAACAAGGTCTTTTCATAAGCTTAGTTCTGTGAAAGCGTTCCTTTTTTTATGCTATCTGGCACCCGGAAGAGTGTTATCCGAACTTCCCTCGTGATCTAGTTCACCAACCTTTTTTTGCGTCACTATTCTGAGGCTTAGTTCCGCGTTGGGGTCTTCAAATAACAACTTGTGACTTTCGATAAAAATTTGCATTATTTATTATCTTTATAAGATCAAAACTCGGCGAAAAGATTTTTGTTACAGCCCATTGCTTCTGGGTACCCAGAAACAGCTCTCAAAACAGTCAGTCTCCTGGAACTGTACCGCTCGAGCATTTACACAAACACCTGGGCATGCTTCAGCGGTGAAATATTGAAATTCAGCGTGACACAGGCGAAGAGGACGAAGGGAGATTGCACTGCGAGTGCAGGCTATGTAAAAATTGCGTTTGTGTTCTGCACTTTATTCTTCTTTTTTCGTCCGTGTCTCGTGTGTCGCTCTTAATGTCGAGAGGTTCAAGAATTTCATTCTCCCGTCAACCGACACGTAGACTATGACGGCACGCTTTTTATTACCATGGCGCAATTGTTAAGTTGTCCACTCACTTAAGAGCCGGCGCTGGTTCCGCATCACAAGCTGACTTGTTTTGAACGTATGGTCTTCTATGCAGGCTACGCTGCCACTGTAAAACTGTCGGCAGCCCAGTCGAGACGCCGACAAGATGTTCATGGACAAAGAAGCGGCACTTTCCTTACAAAAATGGTCTATAGAGAGTCTGTAGACTTCTTATAGTATCTATTGCCTTCCTATAGATACTTCTTTTTTGTCTATTCCTAGTCTGTAGACCGTATATAGGCAAAAGTCTACCGAAAGTGTATGGCCATAAATGTATAGATTGTCTATAGACTGTCTTTTGGATTTATATTGCCTATAGACTGTTCTCTTGGGTTTGTCTATAGAGAGTCTATTGAAATTATAGACAGAAGTCTATGGACAGTCTATAGTGCTAACAAAAGTTTTGTAAGGGCCTCCCCGGCGGTGTAGCCACGGAGAATTCGCATCGAATTATGAAAGGAAGCAGTACTTGATCTGAGTGGGTGCGAGCTCAGCGATCCTGTTTCTTGTACCACGTCGAAAGTGTTTTATTTCCGCGTCGTTCTGACCGTGACACTCTGCGTTTTGTTGTATCATGGTGCTCGTATGGATGATTCCCCTCGTGTGCTGCTGTTAAAGCAGCATTGCGGTCTCTTGAGCCTACATCCTCATGCTCTGCGCCGACTGTGCATTTTTTGCTGTGCCCTTTGGGAGCTATTTGCTTGTTCTGGAATAATCCAGTTAACAATCCTCGTGGCTGTGCTACTATTTGGGCGAGACCTTGGCTCGCGGGCCCGTTTCCTGGAAGAATGGGCCTTTTCGTGTCTTAAGGAGCTCCTTGTTGCTTGGCGCTGATGGATCTCTATGAATTCCAAAATGCTAGCTTTGCAATGAACACTGTAGATCCTCCATCACGAAAAACGGTTCCTGATGAGCAAAGTTAGTGGAGAAGGCATTTAATAGATGAAATTTCTAATATTTTTCCTGTTTTTGTTGGATGTTCTGTTACACACCTAGTAAGAAGCGCGTTACCTTTGCTCATATCACAAGGAGGCTGTGCCATGCAAAGTCTACGGAGACAACTGTTTTCTGAAGCTCCATTATGATGTAAGTTCTTACTGCAGCCAGTGCTATGACAGCCAAAAACGATTTTTTATTTGAATGGTGTCTGGGATTTACATCAGTGAGGAAAATTCGTTTAAGCAGTTAAGAGTCAGTTTAGTGCCTTGAGTAGCTTTGTTCCGATAGGCAAAACTGTTCGTGACGAAAGATATAAGCTTGAAGTGGTTGCTGCTGTTCGAATTCAACCTTTGTTGTTGAGTCAGTACTGTATCGTACTGTGCTTTCATCACAGCACCTGATTTTTCCATCTCTTCATGCTTCATCCAGGATACACTTGAGAAAAAAAGTCGCTCACACAGTGAAGGTACCCTACCTTTAATTTTTGCCGCATTGAATATCGCATGAGGCATCAGTAAGATATTACTTGGGCCAACGAAAAAGAGAAAACATTCATTACCTCTCAGAGCTCGACATGTGTCACATTTGTAGTCTATCCATTCCTTGCTAAAATTGAGGTTATTAAACGGATAATATAGAGTATTCAACTCCGAAACAGACTAGCCATCCAAAGGTGGGAATGTGTTCGATGTTTCACAAACAAACATTAGTTTTTTTTTTCTGTGTCTCTATCTACATGAACGTTACACGTTTAAAATGCCGCCTTTCATTCGTCGACTGCGCTCTTCCGTTCGCGCCCATGTGACAGTCTCGTTGCTTTTCAAAGAGGCGGGCAGGTTTTAGTCCGGTCATTTTTATACGTTGCGAAAACAGGTGAGAAAAAAACATATGCGCTTTCAACTGCTTCTTAGCAAGCCGCTCAGGACTTCTATAAAAGAGAACGTTGGCTTTTTAGTTATGATGTGCGATTCTATTTATTCTTCTGTGCTGAGAAAAAGTACGGATTTCATCAGAGGTTTTCCTCTGGCAGTAATTATGAAAACGGCAAAAGAAAGATGTCAAACGTACATCTCAAATCGTTACTTCGCCATCTTTTTCAAACAAGTAGGGGGTTTAAAGATAACTGGCTAACATCGTGAGTATATATCCTCCTGATGAAAACAAAGAGCTCAATATGGGCAGTACACAGCCAAACGACCCTAGAAAGATGGCTGGATAAGGTAGCTAAGATATCAGTTGCTGTCACAGCAACAATGTAGAAAGGAATGCGCTTCCTGCGCCTACCAGATGATAAGCTGGCATTCTCAGAAGTGGCGGCCGATACGATGCCGTAATTGGGGCCGTCGGGTGTCATGCTGCAGCTTCCGGAGTATAATTCTTCTCGTGGCCGCTTGCAATAACGCTTGTCGGACCTGGCCGAGATGAAAGTCCGAATTACCCTGCCGCACAGCGGGCCTACTCCTCTCGGACACCTTGTGATAGTACTTAGATTATCTCTCTCGGTAATGGTAGAAACCAAGTCCATCTTCTCCTCTTGAGGCCAGACTTAAATAAATACATAATCAGGATGAAGACGAAAGAAGGCGCAAGGTTCTAATAAAGGAGCAGAGCCTTCCCTCGGTTAAGGCTTTGTCCCGCGGACGATAATAATGATAACGTGAGGAAATATATCCACCAATCGTGGGGAGCTGGCTAAGTTGAGGGATGTATCGCCTGCAGTGCATAAAGGTAATTTTTAGGAAAATGCTAGGAAACACCAGAGATGCGATATAGTCCACTATATGAGCTCTCCAATTCCTGCAAAATCATACGCAGCGAGTACGTTGCAAACGAGTATACATAGCAAGCCGGGAAATAAGGAAAAGTCTACAGTCAAAAACACATGCCGGAAGACTGTGTTTTCTACAAAAAAAATAGAGGCGAGAAACACGTGCTGTATTTTATACGCCACTGAATGTTGGCAGCCCATGCACTTGGAGCATGTCTGGGAGCAAATGGCGTGAAGAGTACAGCGCAATTTTTTTATAGAAATAAATGCCGGGTTTATTAATGCGAAAGCAAAGCTAAGTAATGTCGACGAGGTCGTCTCCGCAAAACGTGTCTGCAGTAGTTGTGAGGAACTTAGAAGAGGTAGCGCCAAACGAATGGCTGTGATCGAAAGAGGATGATGTGAGGTTGATGTCGGAGAAATAATTATGTCGATAAGATGATTAGTAATTAATTAGAGCCAGAAATGTCCAAAAAGTGGGCGGAGCCAGGGCAACGTGTGCCGCCAAATTTGAAAAACCGGAAATGTGGGCGAAGCCAGCGCGTGGCGCTGAATTTGAAAACAGCGTGGAGCCAAGTTTGAAAACTCAAAATGGGCAATTGATTGAACTTGTTTAAGTAAAACAATTGTGGTCATTCGGAAATTGGATGGATTTACATCAGTGCTTGATCGGGTAAATGTGAGGATAAGGGACAAGTGAAGCAGAGAGAGGCAAGCAGAGGCAAATAGGGGCAAAGAGAAACGAGGAGGCCTCAATGCTTTCGCATTCATGAGAAAAGGAGCGCTCCTTTTCTCATGGATTGATACCGACTCGCCCAACTTTCCACTGTTGTCAATAGCTTTCGCATTCCTCCAAACCAGGTTACCTCAGTGACCTCAAACGTTTTTATTTCCGACAAAAAAAAAAAGATACAGGAAACCATCAATTCGTGTTTCCTGAAGAATGATCAGCGTTCAGTGGCAGAAACTTTGAGCCGACCGTCATCGTCGCCGTGCGACTGCATTATTATGCTAACCGCGCCAATCTCTGCACCTGCACTCACTAAAACACTCGCTCGAAATCAATCGCAGCGCGCGAACTCACAGCGTCAGTGTCGCACTCTCTTCCACCCTCATCTCGAGGCGGAGTGCCAAAAAGGTCTCTAGACTGTGCTTTTTGGCAGCAGTGCGGCGCTAGCAGCTCTAATCTTGGCCCATGTATAGGCCCACCAGATAAAAATCTCAGCCAATAAGGGGTCCTGCGCATGCGTAGACCGTGGCCACCTGTGAGGCTACCTGTGAGGAGTCTCGAATTGTTCTGCGGGCACCTGTATAGAGGGAAAAATGCTTGCCTTGAACGGACGAACTGCGTGCAAAGGGCCGCTCTGGTCTGCGCGTGCATCTAGCGGTAACACCTCGTTCGAGAAAGGTTGGGTGTAAGCATGGGTGGTTAAACTGACAGCGTTGCCAGACCTTTAGCGGGTCGCTGGCTACTGCGGCTTTGCCGCCGTCTTCCGTCGCCAGAAGCTTTGTCTGCGCATGTCTGAGTTCCCATAGCGCCTTGAAGAATGACTTCCCTATTAATGCGAAAGCATTACTAGGCTATGTCGACAAGGATTGTGTCCGCAAAACATGTCCGCAGCAGTCGTGAGGAACTCAGAAGAGACAGCGCCAAACGAGTGGTTGTGATAGAGGGCGACGTGAGGTTGACGTTGCAAAAAGAATTTTCAAAATCAGGTTAGTAGTTAATTAGAGCCAAAAATGCCCAAAAAGTGGGCAGGGCCACAGCAAAAGTGGCGCGAAATTTGAAAAAGCCAGAAGTAGGCGGGGCTACAGCGTAGCGCCAAATTTGAAAAAAAACCAGAAGTGTGGACGGAGCCAAAGCGTGGCGCCAAAACAGAAAGGAAAATCAAAGGGATGTAAAGAGGGAAAAGGAGGGGTAAAGAGAATCAAAGAGGAGCAAAGAGAGGCGACGAATGCCGAGGAGGCGTCAGTGCTTTCGCATTACTCCAATGCAGGTTACCGCAGTGATCTCTAACGGTTCTCTATGTACTCTCCGAATGCCACAAAGTTCAGCATGCAAATTTGAGGCACGAGCTCGCGATAATCATGCAATGCGTGGATGAAACCGTGGTGCTACGAAACGTGTCGCACACCAGAGGTTCCACACATGAAAAAAAAGAAAGAAAAAGGAGCCACGCATCATCGGCATAGCCGCGTAGTTTAAATTTCACAGCTGACAATGAAATGAGGTGACGAAGCCACGGCGGTCACCACGCCACGAAAGGACGGGCAGTGCTATCAGTCTGGCCTCGCATGCTCACCCACAACTCGTCTCAAGGCAGGTGGTATCGCTAGATGCCGCTCGCGTAGCTCTGAGCGGTCCTTAATGTGCACGCAGTTCTTGCGTTCTAGACATGCCTATTGCCCTTTGTATACGTAAAAAAAACTTGCAGATTTCTTCCTTGGACCGTTCAGTGCTCACTTGGGTTCGTCAATGCTTAGGATATGCAGGATCATAGCCTGTGTGAATGCACCTGCTGGCATGACAAAGTACAAGAATATCTAACGAGAGCAAATTTTGGCAGCAGCGGCAGCGCGGGAAAGACGCCTGAGTTTTGCTGTCCATATTACAACTACAACCAAGGCGTCACTAAGGACCATTCGTGGCCAGTTTATCAACTGTACCGCCACCTGTTCCTGTTCTGCCGGACTCAAGAGCATGGCAGAAACCAAATAGGCGACGAAATTGCAACTACAACCACTCGAGCGACACAACAGGCCACAGAAAATCTGCGTGGGCGGAGCTCGTCATAAGGCTGCTGCGGCAGCACGCGATGGACGCATCTGGGCTTTCCTCTTAACTTTATGGTTTCCAGGATAGTTTTGTGCCTATGCGTGCCTTGCTCTGTTACACTGCTGCCACAAGTTGCTGTTTCATCGAACAGTGAGTGACATGGATAGTGATGCCCCAGTTGTGTTAGTGTGTGCCGACTGGAACTTGCCAAAAGTGCTTCCTTGCTGACCTAGAGTGAGTGAAAAAATTTATTTCATTGGGGTGCATCCTCTGGTTTCTCGGCAGAAAAGTAATGAGGAAAAAGCAACTTAATCGGGCGTTGAAATGAAAATGTTGCTCGTGTAAAAGTGTAAGTATGAAAGATAAAGCGAAGGTTCGAAAATTGAGGAAACCGTCGCGGAACTGTTGATGTCATTGCAAAAGAAAGTGTAAACGTGATAAGTCTGAAGTATAAAGGGCGGTTCACATGCAAGCGAACTGGCGAACAGAGCGAACAGCGGCGCGGCGCTGCGAAGCGGTTCGCGAGCTTTCGTTTCACATGCATCGCCGCTGCGCGTTTCCCACCGCTGCGAAAACCAATGTTGCGGGCAAAAGATATGCGCCTGCAACCGGTTTTGGTGGCCTGCAAACAGAAAAAAAAGCGTAATATAAAAGCATTATTTTGTCATTTCTTTTCATAGTTTATTTAACTAAATATAATTATTGCGTTTTAAGCATTAAACAGCGCTTTATACAATTTCTTTCCTAAACAAAAGTTCGTACGTGCGGCGTACAAACACGCGTGGCAACGCCGGGCCAGTCTAGCCACCCTTGCCGGGCGGTCATTGGTTGAGATGCGGTGCTGCCGCGTCGCCGCCGCGAAAATTTCCAACTTGCCAGAACCTCGCCGCTCCAGCCGCTGGGGCTTCCTCCGCCGCTTGAGAGAGGGTGTATGCGCCGCGGCGGCGGAGTTCGCGAGCGGTTCGCTTGCATGTGAAACGGGCTTAAGGCGAAGGTCCGAAAATTGAGGAAAACATAGCGGAACTGCTGATGTCATTGCAAAATAAACTGGATGCATCCTTAACGGTGCCTGATTAAGTGCAAGCATTAGAAACTTCTTTGCACCAGCGACCAGATACGTTTCAAAAATTCAATACACACCTATTTGCTTCAAGAAAACTCGAAAAAAAATATAACCAGAAGGATCAACGTACTTGAAAAGAGGGCCTTAGAGCAGGCAAGAAGTATATAATGTGGTATGCTGCAGTCGTCCCCTGAACATGAATATTCAGGCATCACTGAATGAGAGAAAGATCTCATGGTCACAGCGAACAAAACGCGAAATAAATTAACGCGCCGCCTGTGACCCGAAATGGCATCACAAATGTTCATCGGCTACGCGCGAAAGCAGGCAAGACGTCTGGTGTTATCGTCCGCTTTCTGAACCAAGCGCGATTTAGTACACGGCTCTGAAACAGACGAGCTTTGAAGGCGAATGAGGCAACGTGCACATGTGCAAAAACGGACTCGGCATTCCAGCAACCAAATCACACGGGCCAAAAAATGGGCAGGAGAACTAGAGTGCGTATGCGTGACATGCCCGCGGAAAATCGCTACCGAGGCGCGCAAAGCCTTGCAAACACTTGAAGCCCAATAAGAAAAGCCCTTTCAGAAAACACTTATTTTTGTGGCAGGTCATGATCACAGTCATTCTTTAATTTATTATGGCTGAAAATGTTTGTATGAAAACATTGGAAATAGTAAGGAGCAGAGTTCTTGCTCTCAGCTGCGGCACAATGTAACTATACAGCCGTAAGAAGCATCCTATGAAAATATTTGTTCTCCCGATGGTTTTGTTCGAATGTGTTCATTATGACACAAGTTACAACAGGTTGTTATAAGTGCGCTAAGCGGTTGCTACTTTGCCCTGTTGCAAACGTGGCGGAGGCCTGCAGAGAACTTGCTTTACGCTGTATATTAAGGTACGTGCTATATTATTACGGAATGTAATACTACTTGCAAGAAGGAGCCACTCTTCACACAACTACAAATGTCCATGTTTTCAAATATAACATTACATATGACGTAAAGAAAGACAATAAATGTGCTTAAATTTTCTCGAAGGCAACAGTGCATCAAACCCGCCGCGGTGGCTGAGTGGTTATGGCGCTCGGCTGATGGCCCGAAAGACGCGTGTTCGATCCCGGCCGCGGCGGTCGAATTTCGATGGAGGCGAATTTCTAGAGGCCCGTGTACTGTGCGATGTCAGTGCATGTTAAAGAACCCCAGGTGGTAGAAATTTCCGGAGCCCTTCACTACGGCATCCCTCATAGCCTGAGTCGCTATGGGGCGTTAAACCCCCATAAACCAAACAGTGCAACGCAGCGCCGCCTACATGTTGTATCACGATAGTGGTGGTTCAACAGCGCGAAAACACACACAGACCAAGTAGGAGACGAGACACACAAATCAGCGCTGGTTTGTGTACCTCGTCTCCTACTTGGTCTGTGTGTGTTTTTGCGCTGTCGAACCACCACTATGCATCACCAACTAGCCCAATCTGCAGTTGTTCTAGTATCACGATGTTTGTATATCAGTGAGGGAAGAGATTACCTGCATTTCTTATCATATTACATCGACCTGAATAAAACCTAATCAAAACTAGAAATGAAACTTGGCAGAGGTTTGTGGGAGTTACTGCACCAGTTTTTCCTACATTTATGTTACTTTCCGGTAACATCCGGCGGCATATCTCAAAGTACTCAATGTAGAGCTTCACATGAAATCGTTAACTTTATTCAGTTATCTTGCACAACCAGCTGAATCACCTTCATAAAGCCTTTGCTGCTCCGAGTACCGGTGAGTTATTGCGTTTACGTACACATAGTGAAAGCTCTTTGAGACACCATTAGCCGTACAAAAGAAATGTCGACCTGGTTGTGAATTCAAATATCTGCAACAAGTTTAATGAGTTATTTTGTAGGACTGCTGTAGAAAGCTCGGATCTCCAGCCACTGCGGGGACGCGTTCCGCTAGTGCAATAACTTTAAAGAAAACTTCAAGATGGAGTGTATTTGAACTTGCAAGCAGATGCGTGCCTCTAGTCTCACGTCTTGTTTTCAGTGCAGTGATAAACGCCATACCTTTAGCTACACCGCCAGGCGCTTTTTAAACGCTCGAAATAAGATTAACTGCGCGCCAACTGTGCGCGGTATCGGTCATCCGTTCGGCTGAGCCGGTTTCTAGAGAATTAGCCCTGGCATGGCGAGGATACTCTGATGACAGGACTCAGCGACTGTACAGACAGTCGCAGATTATCGGCGTTTGTGAACATGAGCGACGGCTATTATATGTGCTCTGTTCTAACAAGCTCGCAAACCAGGCATTCAGCTCTGCAATCCGTCAACTAAGCTCATAGCTGCCACTTTACGGGGAACAAGTGCTTAGACTGAGTGTAGTTCTCTGAACAGCAATAGCGGTAAAAATAGCTATCCGGCTGGCTTCAGAGTTCGCATCAATGCTTGCCTCCTTTCGTCCTTTTTTTATTTAACTTAAAAAGTTTAATTTACTCGGGTACAAATAAATGCCTAAGGATGGACGCATCGCCAGCGCAGAGTAAACCTCTGCTTCCTGTCTCAGCGCTTTACTTTCTGGATGAGAGAGAAAGGGTAAGGGGCCGATAAGGAGGCGGCCTGCTAGAGACAACTTTTCACGCGTTGTTGCTTCCCTTAGCGCCACCCGCAAAGGCTTAGATGCCGCTTTTCCTCCTGGGTAGGATTTTTTTTCCACCTCACTGGGCGTCTGCGCGCTTCCTCTAATTCGTGTTTCTTTCAAAGCAGTTCATAGTTTGTCAAAGCAGCGAGTGAAGTTATCGGGTCAGACAAGTGTTAAAGTTCCGTGGAATATCCGACAGAAGCCTTTTATCATGTTAAGCAACACTGCAGTTGAGAACAAATGCGGAAGTTAAGACCAAGTTAGCTTCCAGGTTTAATGGTTCTTCTTGTGTGCCGCACCGGATTGCCATTCTTAGCGAATCTTAGCCATCTGATTTGACAGAAAAAGCGCGAAGAATTGACACCACGCAGGGTTACGCAGTTTCGGAAAAGAAAATACTTGTAATCGCCACAAAGAAGGATCAGCACCTTGAAAACATGTATGGAAAGGACAAATTCGGAAGGTCAAATTTGCTCTAAACAAAAATTCGCCAATTTCTGTAGCTTTTCTTTTCCGTTTCACAATATCCACAGCAAGAAGGAGAAGACAAACTTTATCATCCTCCTCACCAGTTATTTGCGACACTGAGGTCTATCGGAAGGCAGTGGCCAGTAATTGCATCCATACAAAGTGGTCAACTGGAAACAAGATCATTAGAGAGCAGTTAGCGAGAATTTAGGAAAAGCTTAGAGTATTTTTGGCAGCTAAATTTCTGACCCACCCGCCGCACCGTAAAGCTGCAGTTTCCAGGACAACCTCTATGTGTGCGTATTATAAGGCCTACATTAGGGCCCTAAAATTCAAGCCTGAAACTAAGCTGAATGTAAACTGCCATCAACAGTGAAAACAGAGTGTCAGGTGTAACATCAAGGCACGGAGAGAAAAAAAAGTAATATATCTTGTAAATTGAGCACAACATATTATGTTACTAACTCACACAGGCACTTTTGATCCTCTTTGAGGACATGCTGATGGAACTGAACGCAGAATGAAGGCTGTCACACGGCCACGCTCAAGCGCAATCGAGCCCCATATATGCTGCTTGGCCCAATCCAGATTTTCCAAGTCGCGACGGAGGTGCGACTGAGCTAAAAAATAAAAGAAAGTTCAAAATATAAAATCCGACCTTAAGGTACAAAATGATTAAAAGCCACAGCACATATTGAGTTCACTAGGTCAACTTAGACAAAGGTATATTTATAATAAATCGAAACACCATATTTCGCCGCCATTTCAAACAAAGGTGGCGTCACCGTGCTCGTCACCATGCTGACTCGGCGGCCATTTCCGCTGCTTCCTCCCGCACAACTGACAAAAGTATGTCGGCGAACGAAAGGAACCTTGATGAACTGCAACCATCACAAGCACACACACACTGGAGCGAGACCGAAACTTCTGCTCTCATCGAGTGCTGGGAGGACCGGCTGAATGACTTGCGGCACTGGAATGGTCTACGGTGTACAGCGAAACAGCATGAAACATTGCGTACGCTGGCCTTGGGTGCACAGCATTCCCGGACATCGGCATGCTGCATGAGTCGGCGGAGAATTTGTCTCACAACCAGCATCGATGCAGATGGGGTTCAGTAAAGATCTAAAGTGTCCGTGTGGCATGGGTATCAAGTAGCTTCCGGCAAAGTTGAGCAGGAGGTGCCTAGCACGAAAGAGACTGTAGAGCGCCGGCGGTGACAGGAACAGTCGTTTGCTGCATTCCAGAACTGGCTATTTGACTTGGACCCCGAGCCTTTTTGTCACGTGGCTCGTGTAACTTTGCGTTCCTCTAGTAGTCCACCCTGATGAGGCGGCACTTCGACAAGACAATCATCGGTGGTCTACCAGTGTAATATGCGGAAGAGTCAACAATAAACGACATACAAAACAAAAAGGTTTAGAATTTCACTACTTAAAATTACTACTCACAATACGAATCGACAACAGCTTGAGTAGCAAAAAAGAAAACTGCTTTGAGCAAGGAATGACTTTCTGCTCTCAAGAAATCGCGGGGATATATATTTTGCGGCTCTCTGTAAGAGCTAGCTCAAAGATATCTCAGTGCCTCTTTAACCGTAACAAACCATGATTACTGCTGCAAAATATGAGGTGCGGTCTCCCACGGCCACTGAAATCTGTACCGATCCTGCATTCGCAATGATCGGAAATGAAGGAAAGTAAGAAAAATGCAGACTGCAAAGTTTCGAAGCACTTTACAGAAGCCTTGGTGAAGCTTCAAGAAAGAACTCGCTTGCAAAGATTGTAGCGCCAGTGCTTTTCCCTTCAAAGATTCTCTATGGAAGCGGCAAGCCGTGTGCTCCATGTGCTCAGGGAGCACTAGGGCTCTGGGAATTCCCTGTTAGTCTCTTCAAAAGCGAATCCTTCTACTTTGAGTCCCATTTGAGCATAAATCTTCGTTTCAATGATATAGTGCCTGTTCTTCCCGCGGTGGCGTAGGTAATTTCGACGAGATTTCTAGCGTCTGTCGATCGTTGTACCTCGCACTTCAGGCGTACGCGCTGCTGCCTACTCGGCGCACTGCGCCTTCTCACCTTGTGCACTGCATCTACAAAGATTAACGACTAAAAACAAGGCTGTATGGAAGAATATTGAAAGCCCCTTCTTCTTCTGAATCTGGAAGCGACGCTCCAAAAAGTGGAATCATTTATTTTCATCTACTTAAAGTAGATACGATAACGACAATCAAAAACTCTAGACGCACTTCTGAAGCTTCAAGAATCTTCTTCAGTCATCTGGAAGTTGGTGATAGAGAATGTTGTGAATTGTTTTGATTCATAACAGTGGCCAATAAGAATTTTGGTTCTAAGAAAGATTTTCAGGTCTGATGCGAGCAAGAATGATAACACATATTGTTACGCTTGCGCATTGTGCCCCATTAAAGTAAGGAAAAATTGTAAGCAGGACGTATTGCAAAACTCACGTGATATCATCTTGAATTATAAGGCGACACTCTGAAGACCACTGAAGCTGAGCGAATGACTTTTATCAGTGTATATGCTGCATATGCCGGACACAATTCCACTTCAAGTTCAATATATAACATGATAAACAAGTGCTTATAAATGCGAACCTAGGTTTTTCAGTTCTGCTGCGGGCAAAACGGCAGGAGTCTGAATTTATACTATAGTATAGGTGAAGAAATCACAGGCATAGTTACCAAATGAGTACGCCCCATACATGTCAATAAATAAATAAATATTAGTAACACTCGTCTCCTACGTTACACGTTGTAGGCGCAATGAATAAATGGCAAATGAAAATATAATAACTATATAAAATGCGGCAGGGATTTAAATTCCGCACTGCAGGCTTCTCACTCTCGAGGCTGAGGAAGTTTGTAGAGACAGAGATTCGAAATTTTTAATTTGCTTTAATAAACCCGAAGCACAGATTGCTCCAGTGCATTTGCTTGTTTTCTGGTGGCACCAACTCTCACAACAGGTAGATGGTGATTTCATCAGTGTCAGCTAAAGAGGTGGCGTATCTAAGAGGTGCATAAGGAAGCGGAACTGCTTGTAGGATCACAGTAGGCACTAATGAGTGGTCCGTTTCAAATGAATACTGCATTCTAATCTATCTCTATAATTTCTCTGCACAGTCATGCGAGCCATACATGCACTGCAGGTTGTAGCAGAACCAAGGTTTTGTAACTGATATAATGCTGCATAATGCGCGTTTACTCATCCGACATCAAATAAGAAGGTTGCGTGTTCTCAAGAATAAGTTTAAGAGCCAAGCCTTGGGGCATGTTATAATATTGTAGCCTCTTACGATATTTTCTGATGCTTCCTAAGTCTGAATAATGGAGGCACCAGAATAATCGAGAGTCCTGCTCAATGCGCAGAACTTGTGCATATAATATACCATGCAGCGACTGACAAATGCTGCATTCCCCTTTTTTTTGTTCTTATATTTTGGCGACAACGTTGACTCGGCGCGTCGTCAGAAGGTAGCGCCACTTTTACGTACAACTTTCATTTGCATTAGGCTTCACTGGCTGACGGGGTATACGAAAAGCTCATCACTGTCTCGCTATACGGCTGATTATTTAAGGCGATGCGTGCACTGTCCTTACGGTTAGGCGTGCCGGAGTTGCACACGACCCTGACTTCTGATAACCAGGGAAGGCTTTGCCAAGACCCGGTCTACGAGCTGAACCCTAAGACGTGTCACTGATAAGCATGGCCCATGAATATTGTCAGGTTGGTGACGAATAAGCAATCAAGAGAACGCAATATGGAAGCGCGCACACAGAGCCCAAAGAGAAAGCTTTGTAGTTTCATTAAGGACACGCTGAAAAGTATCATCTACTGCAGTGTCACAATTTTTGGCACGGCGCATCACTATCCAGGTGTCTCACTCCATTCCTTCCAGGCCCATGTACTGTCAGTGCACGCTAAAGAACGCCAGGTGGTCAAATATCCGAAGCCGTTCACTACAGCGCCCCTCATAGCTTGAGTCGCTTTGAGACGTTAAACCTCCATAAACCATAAACCATGAACAAACCATTCTCTTCCTTGAAACGTTGCTGTATAAGCCATTAGTATTTAAGCGTAGTCCGTCAAGGAGATACTGTTAACCATTAGAATAAAATGTTGATAGTTAATGCGGAATGAACGGTAAAGAACTAAACAGCTGCAGCCAACACCGTTGTTATTGTCACGAAAAACGTGAAAGCATGCCAGTTTCTATTTACTATGGAAAGTACGAAACCTTTAAGCGACATTTTACTTAAAGCCAGCACAAGAATGCACTTAAGTTCAGGGTGTGAATCTATGAACAACACTATATTTTCTCATCACAATGAACACGGTTTTCTGTTTACATTCAAGGTGTCGTCGTTTTCACTGTTCAACATCTGTCATGCTATTGGCTCAATAATCACTTAGTTCCGTTAACCTGGCTCTCGGAGTGCATAGAAAGATCTTGTTCGTTAAACTCCCAACAACCATACTTCATAACATTACGTTCATGATAAATCCTTCCTTCTGCAGCAACCAGACGTGCGCTAAACACGTTATCATTGACCAGTTGTAGGCTGTATGCACCGTCACATCTCCAACTTTCCCCAATTTCAATTGAAATCAACCTATTCGGTCACTTTGCCTCGTATTCACGTCACCACACTAACTATACGACCAGTGAATAGCGCTGGTTGTGGGTAAGCTCACTTCAATGCAGCCAGGTGCAAACATATTCCATACGAACATATAAGTGGAGATATGTTTTGATGTTTTTAGCCTAGTGGTTTCGTACGTAAAAATAAGACGTTTTTTACGTTGTTTACTCCCCAGTCTGCGACATCCATCTAAAAGATCAGTTCTCTTCTGCGTCGCTTTTTTGACCTGTGATTTGAGCACACGAGAGATGCGAGTATGCTTTCATGCAGGACATGATGTTATTGTTATATTTTGAGATCAGTACTGTCAAAAACTATGAGGACGCGTAAGTCGCCTTTAGACTGGAATACAATAGCATTAGCTTTCGCATTTGTTGCAGCTTCTGTTGCAACTTCAGTATTTGTTTGTGTCAGTTGCTTAGCAACTGTCAGTTCTTTACCCGCCATATTCGTGCACTGACTGCGCAGGTATCAGCTCTGCTGAACCGGTTCCCACATTTTCATACATCATACTTTTCTGATTTTTTATTTCAATTTTTTTTACATGTTTTGTTCAAAAGAAGCACTTCATTGATGTGCATCCATTTCTTTCAACTTGCCTTCTTCTGAATATTTTTTAGTGTCATACTTCAAAACTCCGCTCATCGGAGTCACTTTGTATGGGCACCTTTTTCTCTTCTTGGAGCTCTATACACGCATGCCTTTATGGTAAGTGAAATGGCAAATGGTACATTTCACTTCCAGAATGTTGTTCTTCTTATTGAAGGCTAAATCTTTGCAGGTGATGCGACTTGTCGAGACAGCACTCTAGCCGCCGCGGTGGTTCAATGGTTATGGTGCACGACTGCTAACCCGAAAGACGAGGGTTCGAACTCTGCCGCAGCGGTCGCATTTCGATGTAGGCGAAATGCTAGACGCCCGTGTTCTGTGAGAACTCAGTGCAGGTTAAAGAACCCCATGTGGTCAAAATTATCCGCAGCCCTCCATTATGGCGTCCCTCATAGCCTTGGAACGGTAAACCTCATAAACCAAACCAAACACGATAGCCTTCTTTGGTGTGGCCAAATGGAGACAAACTCGGTCTTGCAGCAGTCGGGTAAGTTTCTAAGCACTTGCGTATTGGACGAGGTCAGCAACTACAACGGATTTGTGGTTGTGGTTGCTGACAACTCCTTGGCGCTGGTTTCAGTGTTACTCGGGGCAGCATAGATGCATGCCACCACAATCCCATTTTCGAGCTGCACTGCGCAAACCTCTGCGGATGCGTGGTCGTCTTTCACGATCGCAAAGGGCTAACTAGAATCTGACGTCGTCCCAAGCTGCCCATCGGTTTGTGAGCAAGCTACAGTGTCACGTGACCTTTCTCGACCAATCATTACGTTAATTGCCTCCTACCACGATGGGTAGGTTTTTCACAATCTGGTGGCCATGCTGCCACCTACGATCGTGGGCAGGCTAATATTGAACTGACTATTCAATAGTCCACCCATCAGAAGAAAATACTCGAGCGATTCAAAATGGGCATGTAAGGTTGATATCGGCGAAGAGTGTCTCGAAAAAGCTACGTTTATTTCTACGCACCGCAACATCTAAGGTACAACTCTAATTTAGACCAAGAAGTGATTTAAATGTTCAGGTATTTTTTTGTTGGTATTGAGCAAACTTGGCACCTTTTGCGACGTTCTGTTTTTACGGGGCGCCAGACAGAACCCCGGTTCGTAATATTTTAACACTTCTCGAGGTTGAGTTTAAAGCGCTGACCATCGCCTGTACGAAGAGAAGAAACTCTCTCTGTTGTCTCCCTTCACCTGTGTGGCTGTAGGCAGTACAGTGATGCCTTTCTTTGCCGCCAGAACATCTTCATGCCGACAGAGATCAATATGTGGAGGATCAGTTCCAAGACGACCGGCAGAATTTTTCCTTTTGCAGTCCCAAGCCTGAATTTGTTTTGTTTTTATCTTGGACCCGCCTGGGACAGCGCACTTGTGCGCTAAGAGAGAGAGAGAAGTGGTAGAGGAAAGGCAGGGAGGTTAGCCAGTAAAATGATCCAGTTGGCTACCCTGCACTTGGGGAGAGGAAGGAGGGGGGAGTAAAAGAACAAGAAGTAGAGAAATGCATTCTGTAGCAAGTACAACAGGCAAAGACACAAGCACTGTAAGTCACAGGCCGCCGCAGCTGTAGCCTGCACACCTTGAGGGCTTCCGACTGCTGCGACCTGAGTAGAACAGATCGAGGGTCCTCCATCACAAGGCAGCGCAGAGGTTTCAGTATCAAGAAAGGCTGCTTGCCGTTGCGGCTGATAATGTTGATGACAACGTAAGCATCGGACTTCTTCTCGTAAGGATGAGGCTGGAGGATGCGTTGTGCCAGCTATTGGGCAGCTACAAGCACTGGATTCAACAAACCCAGCATCTGCAGTGCATTATGTACAGCTGACATGTGCATGCTGGAAAGCAGCACACGCATGACATTCGCGATTGGCTTCAGCATTGCAATCACTTGCTCGTCTGCGACCTGGTCCGGTTTCTGACCTACTACACGACCAGCAGTAGGCACAACACACTGGGTGCGCGATGACTGTTCTATCATTGAGGGTGTGCAGTGCTTCGGGAGCGATGGCCAAGTCACTTGCCGGTTACGGTCTTGGACTGAAGTTTTCACTTGTGCTTGATTAGCAATGGGCTCGGGGCTCTGAGTACGCAATGCCTGCTTGGTCACTGCGGGTGTGTGTAGCTCAGGCAGGGATGGCCAAGGCCCGTCTGCGACAACCGTCTGTGCCTCGCCACTCATATTGCTCCCAATCCTTAAAGTATTATGCGGAGGGGGAGGACAAGTTGCGGAAATTCTTGGACGATCCTTTCCAATGCTCGTTACACATTTAGAAGGTCTGTGACGAGGGCGATGACGTCGTCGCACCTTAGCGGCAGCTTCTCTGTGTATGGAATTGTCTCTTGTCATTTGTTTGAGTATCGCCGTTTTCATTTTCAGGCGAGAACAATCTTTCGAAGCAGCGTGATGAGGGCCGCTGCAATTGGCACAGGTAAGGACTGTTGCCCGGCGAGCACAGCCGCTGTGGCTGAGTACACCGTGGGCACACGATGGGGTAATTGCACAGACTACTCACGTGTGCTAGCTTCATGCATTTCCGGCACTGGAGAGGCTTCGGGACGAAAGCCCTAACTGCATGCCGAAAGTGCCCAACCTTCACATACGTTGGAATGCGGTCCCCTTGGAAGGTCAACTTGATGCACTTTGTCCTCCCGAGACGCTGAGCTTGCAGTATGGCTACACCGTCGGTAGCTGGTTGAATCAAGATGGGCAGATCAGAGTCGCGGATGGCTACGTCGACGTCGTAAATGACGCCTGCCGTAGTGGCACTGCCTAGAAGGACATGGGAATGAACGCTGATGCCGCCGAGCGTTCTGATGTTGCTCAAACTCTCAAGCGCGTTCCAGTCCACGGCATCAATGGCGACGACATTCCTAAAACGATTCACCCTCACATCTTTAATTGCTCCCGGGACGCGAGGAGCCTCCAGGAACACGGACGTGACTTGCCTATTGATGTGGTTGAGATTGTCGGTGGGAGTCTCTAGCGCAAATAAGACAGTATGTGCCGATGATCCTCAATCCGTAGTGATCGTGAACGTACTCGACGACGACGAGTCCTGACCTACCGGACTGAAGTTCAGCAGCGTCCACTTCCATCGCCGTCAACCAACAAGAAACAGTGGTTTCGTTATAATGTCGTAAATCAGGAAAAATACTGAAGAGGTGAAGAGACGGCGTTCTGGTCTAGAGCCACTTCGTCGTCTGCGCTAAGGATGTGCAATAACCTTAGCGCCTGGCCAGCTGCGGGAGGGCAGTATGGGAATCCATTTTTTAGTGTTTATTCTTGCGAATCATTGCTCGACAGTTAAATTTCTTTAATTATTGATTACCTTTATTCACAACGCTACCGAAACAGCAATGAGCTCAAAACCCTTTGTATCATTTAGCATACTTGTGTTCTGAAATGAATTATGTAGTTTAACCACCTGTGGGGACACATGGGTTAACTAGGACTCCAGTCGGGGACTCCGGAGTAATTTCGTCTATGTAGGGTTCTTTAACGCGTGCTGATAGCGCACAGCACACAAGCATTTTTGCATTTAGCCTCTATTGATATAAGGCGCACGCTGCCGCAATCAGACTAAGAAACTTAGCATTAGGATTGGAATGCCGGAGACACCGTGCCACTGCTGCTGGTCCTTGGCATGTTGTTGTCAGTAAGAAAATGCAAAACCGTGGTTCATAATGAAAGATAAGTGCGATATTTCAATGCAAGTTTCTAGTGTCAACCAAAAAAAAGGAAAAAGTTGAATTCTTGTCTTATTCGTTTTATTATTCGTGGAAGTGAATGCTTTAAGTATGTATTTTAAGCTTCCCAGAATACATTTATTTTAAAATTTTCCGGTTGGTCCCACACCATATTAACTGAAAAATAATTCATAGGGGCATTATGTGTTGGCAAGGCAATACCATCAGAAGCTATCATGCCTTCAACACAATTGACGTCACTTTCGGTATGATGACGTCATTTGGCTCCAGCCATTTGGGTTAATATTATGACCGACGACGTATTTCTTTCCCGATGGGGCATTTTTTAGCATCCCATTAAACAGTTTTCTGAGGCTTCTGTTTCTTTTACATAGCGGTATTAAAGCTCTCGTGTTCGCAATGCTGTCCCATTCTCACCGTGTTTAATATTCTGAACGTTGTGACACGATACCATTTAAGGCCCCGTTCACCATTTCGCCAGGAGGGGTATGAGGACTCCCTCGGATTTATTAATGTGACTTTTGAAAGTGAAAATTTTCTCCCAGAGAGATCTGCCTTCAAGTTCTCAAAGACGATTTCTTTTGCTAAGATCACGTCGCTACTAATAGAACGCGTTTTTTTAGATTGCAGAATATTTGGAGCTCCAGGAGGTACAAATGAGATTCGTAAGCTACATACCCGCTAGAATGGCTTAGCGACTACGACGTTCGGCTGCTAATTCCAGAATTTAGAACAGGGCTCGGCGGCTGTATTTAAATGGAAGCGGAATACAATGACACCTACGTGCTTTGTGATGTCAGTGCACAGAAAAAAAAAATGCAGGCGCTCGAAATTAATACGGAGAATTCTACTACGGCATGACTCATTGCCCAGGTCTGCTTTGGGCCGTTAAACGAACATACCATGCAGTAGCAGTATTTCCTCATAAAGTAAGCTTCTGCGTGATGAAATCCATAACGCAGAGGGCTCGGAAAAGCAAGTCAATAAATTTGGAAGAAAAAAGACAGACATTTTAATGCTATACTCAAATGGAATAAAAAAGAACTTTTAGGTAGCAAAGGGCACATTAACAGCCGTACGCTGTCTCTGCGAATACCATGAATTTCTGGCTACCGCAAAATAGTTGTGGTGTATCACAATTTCAAAGCAAGCAAAAAGTAGTAACGCGTAACCCAATGACTTTTATGCCAGCTTTGCACAACACACAGCGTTTTTTATCGCAGGTGTCCTTGCTTTTAACAAAAACAAGATAACAGCCACATGTTGAAATGGATATAAAAAATGGATAACGATGGACGAGACAACCCTGAATTTTTAAAATAACCAGCGTTGCAAAATAACGCGGCCACAGATATGGAAGGAGCGGTGTAATGAAAAATAACTTTAATGTTAATTCTGACAGCGACATTACTTTGTCTTTTTATTCAGGAGTGGGTTTTCGGCTGCTTCTCAAAAGAAAATACCAGTAGATATTGCATAAATACAAGTGAGGAATGTGGGAAATACTGTGTTGCTATATTTCAGGTCGAAAAGCCACAAATGCGAAAATAATGCACTGTTGAAGTTTTGGACGGTAGCGAGAGCTCGGAATATTAGCGCAGAGAAAATGTCCACGTCAACGTTTGTTTTAGGAACCGAGGTGCGCCAGTTAATGTCGATACAGGTATGAAAACGGGAGAAGCGCATTTGTGGAAGAAGTAATGTTAAATATAAGATGACGATTTTAAAGTGTGCTCCGTCACAAGTTGGGAGCGAGTGTTTTCATCCAAAGAAAACAGTGTGGCACTGACGACTGCAATCTTACAGAAGGGCGTGAAAAATATTTTGCTGCGTAAAACTTATTACTCTTGGCATATTTATAAGAGTGCCTCAATAAGACAAAAAGCTTTTAAGTTGTGACTAACCAGGAAGCGGAAATTCGTGGAAACGAAGCGAATGCATCTTTAATCGCAGATTATTTCTAAAGAGCTATTAACAGAACTGTATTCTTGCGTTTAAGTGTTGAAAGCACAGACATGCATGTGAAAGTGATGCATGAATTGCGCACAAGCCCATTTCAACTTTATGAAAGGATTATGCTCACGGTTAGTTTTTTTTTTCCCGCAAAAAGCTTAACAATGGCAACGCTCACTGCGTGAATCGCTGGATGACATAACGCTCATATTATACCAGTTATGACTGCAGCTTTTCGTAGCATTTAGAGAGACAATGATTAATTAGAAGAAATGTCAGAAAGCTTATTTAATGAAGCGCGTACAACAATAAGGGCCATTAGGCTTTTTTCGCCGCCAAATCCTTTTACCCTCAACGAGAAGAATTGTTCAGACAAAGTGATGGCGCCTAGAAGCGCACCGCTACCTCCATTCAGCCCAGCCCAGCAGCGTACAGCGGCCTGCTCTCGTAATTGCATATGACAATGCCATAACGGTCGCGAAATGCTTTTTTTTTCGACGTTGTATATTTTTCTTACTTCTGCGTGACCACCCTCACGAGCTCTATCTCGGCAGGCCTTCGCTGCCAGCTCTGCCTCGCGCCTTGCCTTCTCTCTTTTTTTTTTTGCTGCAGCTTTCTAAATTCACCCTTCGATCGTGCTGTGGGCGGCCCAGAGGGGTCCATCCCCCATTGCGCGCATGTTTGAACCACCGAGCGGTCTACATTTCCCGGCTTGATCTACGCTTTGCATGCTCCCTCAGGACTTCTTTCGATGTTATTTTTAGCACGATAGCGTTAAGGGAGCCGTGTCGCCGAAAAGCCGGTGTCCTCGGCGTCTGCTTCGTTGGCCGCGAGCGAAAAATCTACGAGAAATCTCCAGAGGAGCAACCTATAGGAGGCAGGTGGGCCGCCTTGGTCTTGCGACGTCTTCATAACCTTTCACAAGATTGTGAGCAAACTTCTCACCATGGCCGGTGACTGTTAAGTAATGACTGGTCGCAAGAAGTTGCTCGGGAAGAGCAACCTGGGTCTCACAAGCCCCACCGGTGGCAGCGCATCCCACCGCAGGACACCGGCGCATCGCTCAACCGCTGCACTCCGCGCCAGGAGTGCTGTGAGGGTGACCAAGGGTCTATGAATATAAAGTAGAGAATGAGGAATTTCGCATATAATGGCATTAACCCATTAACGCTCCAGCGTCGAACCCTTAAGGCTGAGCTTAAGTGATCCTCTCAGTTTTTTTTCCTTAGAATAGAAATGTTTCATGTATATGACTCTGAATGGCTCTTATTGTTTTTTCTTTTATATCAGCACTTATCACCTGCCTACTTCTTTTAGATGCCCCTTTCTCTATCCAGTAGGTGATTTATAAGGCAGTCGGAAGATTTGAATGACCAGTAAAATGTGCATATTCGCGAGATTTATTAAAAGCTTGTTTGTCTAAGGATACACCATACCAAATGTATTACCATACCAAATCAAAGTAAGAGTGTGGAGATATGAATGGGCGCGAGAAATGGTTTTAATGGATCCCTAACAGCAGGCTGTGCAGATCCAGTAAACAGAGTAGACAGCTTTCTCTTTTTACGAGAAAAATGCCACCGGCCCGTGACTAGGACTTGGGTCGATGGAATGGCAGATGCATTGCAGGGGCGTTATGTCGGTTGTGATCGCGAGCAGTACGCTAGGACGGCGAAGCCCATGAGAGAGCAAAAAAGCTTACTAAAACAGGAAAAGTCATTGAAAAGTGAAGGTTATCAGATGCTACGTTCCGCAGTGAACGCTCTCCATCAAGGGTATTTCTTTTGACACACTACATCTTTTTCTTATTTCCCTGCCCTTTCTATTGAGACCGTATTTCAATTCCTAAAACACTTTGCCAACGCTGGATAGCGTGTTGGCCTTCCGTGTCGCCCGCATAGAAATTCCGTCTTTCATTTGATAGCTGCTTCTCCTTGCATCATGAACTTTCTCCAAGCTAGGCAGGGAGGTTAACCAGACAAATAGCCGGTCAGCAAACCGGCTATTCGTCTAATTAACCTCCCTGCCTTTCCTCCTCCTCCTCCTCCTCCTCCTTCTAAAATCCAAGCTCTACGGAAGGAAATACCTAGCTTCAAAGAATAATACCTGGAAAGAGCAGCCAACATATCTACACACACACACACACACACGCGCGCGAGAAATGTGAACGCAACGACAAGCGCTGTGGTTGCGGTTGAGTCCACATCTTTTTCTCGTGTGTGTGTGTGTGTGTGTGTGTGTGTGTGTGTGTGTGTGTGTGTGTGTGTGTGTGTGTGTGTGTGTGTGTGTGTGTGTGTGTGTGGTGTGTGTGTGTGTGTGTGTGTGTGTGTGTGTGTGTGTGTGTGTGTGTGTGTGTGTGTGTGTGTGTGTGTGTGTGTGTGTGTGTGTGTGTGTGTGTGTGTGTGTGTGTGTGTGTGTGTGTGTGTGTGTGTGTGTGTGTGTGTGTGTGTGTGTGTGTGTGTGTGTGTGTGTGTGTGTGTGTGTGTGTGTGTGTGTGTGTGTGTGTGTGCGTGCGTGCGTGCGCGCGCGCGCGCGCGCTGCTCTTTCGACGTCCGTTATACCAACAAACCTGAAGCATTAATTATAGATGAAACCGTTTTATTTTTATAGAACTTTGCAGGGGGTTAACAAGTTTATGTCTCTAGAACACTTGGACAACACCTAATTACCATTAGCTGCGGCAATGTGATAGCATAAAACACTTTTAAGCGGACATGCACGTCCACACATACCATTCAAGAGGACAGGCGGATTTCTCTTTCTCCACTTTTGCCACCTGCCAGCCGTGGTAGGTTGCAGCTGACTTTTCCGCGTCCAAATCCTGGCAGGTGGGAAGTCTGACACCGTCGGCTTTTCCTCCCAGTGGGTCTCTTTTTGCGATTGGATAACAAAAGTACTAGAAAAAATAAAAAATAAGAAAACACGTCGGGCGAAGTTTTATTCTCATTTTTTCATTGCTTCTCTCGTGTCTCTCTCCTTAAGCGCAACATTGACCTGTATTCTTTCTTGCCGAGTGCCTCGCCCAGAGTTTTGTTCCAGGTATTAGGGGGAGGAGGAGGGGGGCATTTTATTTTATTTATAGCATGTCAAACGGGAAAGATCTTGGGAATCGATCCTTGTGATGAAAAAGATTTTCAACCCAACCTTCGTTTTTATTTAAATATCCAGAATAATCAAACACTCTGAAAGCTTTCTAATGAAAAAGAGATTCAGTAAATCGTCAGTAAGTCAAGAAGCGGCAAAACGAGCTAAATGGGCAATAAAGCCACACCAGGAGCTGTTATCGATTAGTCAGTTTAAATAAAAGCTAATTATAGAGCTTGGCCGGATGGTAGTTTAATATTGTCACTCAGTTCAGGCGTAACTTGGTTGAGTAGGAAATGGCTAGTCTGTTAATGAGCTGTCAGGGCGCCAAAACTGACTTGCATAATTATTCGTGTTTTCCCTTAAAAAAAGTTGTTCTTATTGTTAGCGAGGAACAGTATTCCCCATATCAATGTCGCGTGAGCCTACACACCTCGTCACGCCATGCAGCAGCACTACGGCTGCTATGTGCTGCGAGCAAACCGTGGTAAGAGTAGCGCGAAAAACTGCAATTTCCTGGCAACACAAGTCCGGAGAGAAAAGGGAGATGCTTTTGTTAGAAGGGCGGCGTAGGGTTGTTGGACGGTTCCTGGATCCATTAAAGCCGCCTTATCCAGCGACCGATGCACAAGGCACTCTTCCATCTTGGTGGTCCTTTCAAGAGCAACTGGGGAGACGGGCAAAAAAAGAGCGCAAGTGAAGTAGTAAAAAAAAAAAGATATCACCTGGCAGAGGCTGCCGACGCACGTGACAGAAAGTGAACCGTATTCATGTGCTGTTTGTGCGTACTCCAAGAAGCTCTGCAAAGTAACATTTAGAAGTGGAATAGTTGGGATATAAGAGCGAGGAAAAAAGAAACCTGAGCTGCATTTTTTCAATAAGACTCAAAAAACGTTTGCCCTCCAATGGGGCAAATATCATGTGTCCGTTGCGCAAGTTTTCGTGTTATACCATGGCTGCCACCGT
Source organism: Amblyomma americanum (assembly GCA_030143305.2). Taxonomy (NCBI): domain Eukaryota; kingdom Metazoa; phylum Arthropoda; class Arachnida; order Ixodida; family Ixodidae; genus Amblyomma; species Amblyomma americanum. Next base: position 79,006 of record JARKHS020025513.1, read on the forward strand.
GGCGTGCAGTGGAGCTGCCAAAAGCTTGTACATCGGAGATTAAATAAAAGAGAAAAAGTGCGTAGTTTTACCCGGAAAACTGCTTGAGAAAAGTTCCAGTGGATGAGTTCCTCGCGTGCCAACAAAGCAAATGCGTTAAAGCCGCATATAAAGCATGAGATACCGCTGTGAGCGTTTTGAAGCGTTTTCCGATGCTTCAAAAATTTTTCACATGAATTCTGGGAACGTCTGATAGGTCTTTCTTGGGACAAAGTGTTTCTAGAAATACGTTGAGGCGTCTGTCCTTCCTAGCAAACCATGCAACTTCCCGTGGACTTTAAGAAGAAATTGTGCTCATCCGTGAGAATCGCAGAAGTAATTTCCTATTGTATAAGCGTTACCAACGTAGAACGTGCCAGTACAGTCATTACTCTCCACTCTAGATAGTGCACATTGCTGTAGGTTTGTTCCTAGTTGTAGGACTTGCTTTGAAGTGCTTGCATCATACTGGTTGGCAGGCTTGATGTTCCACAGTTTTATAAGAAAGGCTGTCTTTCAAACAAGCACATTTTCAAAGCTCACAGCCGACACCAGTCGCAGACAAAAGCAATGAAAACGAGAACCGAAAAGAAACTTGCCCTCTTTTCGTAAAGTTGCAACAGCAGTTGCGACGACTACAGTATAGTGTACCACGTGATTACAGGCAGCTTTCCGCCATCTGTCGGACATTCCGATTAAGCGGCACTAGGCCAGTTCATGGTAAGCATAAAAATCGCTCTCCCAATAATACTTCAGTTTTTCTCGTCGGATCACACGCCTGTAAAAAGGCATCTTAAAACAGCGGAAAGGACGCGGAAAATGACAATCGTGGACACACTCAGCGCTGTCCACTCTTGTGATCGTCCGCGTCTTTTTCTCTGCTTTAGGATATGCAGAACCAAGCAGCTCGCACCACTCCACTAAAAGGCATTTGTTCGTGCATCTCCTAGTTTTTTTTTGTATAGGTGCCTGCTGTTATTTCTGCCGACGATGCAGTATTAGTTTTACCATTCTTGTTAAAGTGTACGTAATTTTTTTACGTGCGTGTTTGTGGTTTTTCCTAAGAGATATGCTCACATAACCGAAGGTGAAGTAGTGGGCAGCTCATGAGAAATAAAATAAAATGTACTGACGCTGTCCCCAAACATGTATTTTGATTTTGTAGCTCATGGCAGAATGATTCTGCTCAGACCTAAATCAGCAATTACTCTGCGGCTGCATGAAAGTTTTGCGTAATAAGACCAAATAATAGGCACCCGTTTGACGCTATTCTCGCAGTATCACTTCTGTAAACTTCCTCTGTGCAGCTTTTTGAGATGCATGCCAGATATAGTGCACCGCTCTATAATCCTTCCTTGGAGCTGCTGCACCGATAACGTTCCAAGCTGCTGACTTCAATTCTTCAAGGCTGCAGAATCACTGCGTGGGTTCAAGATTTGATATGTCTTGCGTCGTAGCTGAACGCTGCCAAAGACAAATTATGGTTTCGGCGCCATTCCTCTCCCGCAACCGAGATCCCTCCCTCTTCCTTTCTACTTTACTGTGCCACCAACATTCATGAGTCACGTGACGCATCACGAGTAATCTTATCACCACACTAAGCCTGTTCTGTCCTTTAGCTCGTCATAAGGACATATCGCGGGATGAACTCTTGCACTGCAAGACATTTTGTAGGCTTCTTACCTAAGCAAGCCTTGCCAATTTGACAACTATAGGTTCTAGTGCGCATTACAATACAACAAAACAAAACAATACAAGAAATATAATACAAAAATACAATAAAACAGTTATTATTATTTTAACGCGTGTGAGCTGTAGTCGATACAAGAGGAAAAAAAATTCATTGAAAACCGTCCCATTAAAGTCCACGCAATTTTTTTTTGAAGAACAACGTATGGTGCAAACACAGCTTTTGCGAGTCTGAAAGCACGCGCTTTCCCGCGAACACCCCACGCCAACAGGCCACCACGATTCACGTTTACCTCGCTGTCTTTAATGCGAGCCACGCGCCGATCTCGAAGCAACTTGGACGTACCAAGAAGTTGTGCAGCAAAGCAATGCCATAAGCTAAGCTTCCCTAAGAGGAACCAAAATGAGCACTGACCGAGAGCGATACCACATGCATTGGTCAGAGTGTGTCGATAGCAGCAGGACGCAAAAGGCACTACCTGTATAAGCGGATGCCGCGAAATGGCTGCATGCATAATATTGCTGAGGCCGGCTGAAAGCACGTAGATTGCCATAGGCGAGGCGTTAGCTTCCGAGCTGAGGCGGCTTACGAAGGGTGCCGTATTATACAGGACCAGATTGAGGTTTTCCTTGACTCCGGCTCATTTGCGGCGTCGCGACTTAAGTAGCGGCAAGCCTTGTTACTTCATGCGTTCAAGCGTCATTCTGGCGACGCAGGCACTTTTCGAGCGCCAACGAGCCATAGGACTCTCGCTTCAAACGAACGACCTTGATTTGCTGTTTGAAAAATGTTAGCGTAAAGGACATATACAACTAAAGGGCGCGCGTAAAAAAGCTGTCGTAACTCTGAGATTTGCTTATTAAATGATAATTTACTAACTTCAGGAAGATCTCCAGTGCCCTAAGAGGACACTGAAGGTCACCAAACAGTGTCCTCCGCGTCCGAAAACACCTGGGTAGTTGATCGCGAGTGAGGAGTGACGCTTTAGGTTTCATCGCGAAAATCGCAGGAAGGCAAGTGTTTTTGGACAGCTACATCACTAATGCCCGTAGCATTGGGAATTGCACGGCACGAGGGTTGCAGAACCTGACGCTTTATGATTAAGCAAATATTCTCTTGGCTTTCCCAAAGTAGCAACTCAGTTTGACTTTGGACCTAGATTTGTTTGTGATTTTTGTGAGGGTGTCTGCGCCATCTCTGCTCCAGCAGTGCGGTTCATCCTGGTAGGCCTGCACTTACAGAACCACAGAAACTGTCGCCGGTGAAAATACGTGTATGGCCCAGTGAATTTTTGTTGCGCGCTTCTAGTCACTCGGAGAGAGTCGCTTGAAGCGCTGCTTCTGTCACCCTTTCTTCATGTGACATTTACCAGAGCAGAAAATTTACCGAGACTATTCGTCAAGCATTCAAGACCTGCGACACTTTTTCACCGACAACAGCAAAGAGACTTCTAGGATTGAATGGTGACCATTTTCAGCAGGTCTCGCTGCACAACTGTGCCTGGAGGTTTTTAATGTCGCAGATAACAAAACCATTGCGTTAACATCCTTTCAGTACTGTTCCTTAAAATATAGAAATTCCCTGCTTGCATTTCCGCCTGATATCGTATATTCTGCCTAGTTATCCGTTCGACTAGTATTAGCAGCGGTTCCTGGTTAGTGGGTATGATCAAACAAGGCGGCTACATTAGTTAAAACGAGTGGCCACTCAGCGCTAGCACCAGGAATATTGCAAAGCTAGAAGCTAGACGTAGAACTAACTCATTAGCCTCCTTCGCCCTATCGTATCCCCTGGTCACTGGCTTTCTGGCAGTCTCGAGCTAATTTAGTTACTATGGAAGGAGCAGGATTTGGTAGAGTGACGGCGTAGCAAAAAATGTGCGACTTTGAGAGTACGCCTTAATGGGATAAGTGCATCGGTCCACTGCGTTGCCTGCGCACTACCTAATGGTGTAGATATTCACTCCTTGTCCTAGCACATCAATCCTTCAGTCAGGGCTGGCTCTGGTGCGAGTAAGTGGACTGCACTTACGACCTTCCAGCCTGCCCACGTACAACAACTATCGGGAATTTCTCGCCCCGGGCGTCACTGCAATAGGTACGCCGCTGAAGTGAGATATTCATATTCATAACCGGCACTGGCAAGGAACCTCCGACCACGTCGACTTATGGATACATGGATATTGCGTGTAATGAACATAATTAGAAACAACTATATTAATTAAAATACCGCACTGAATGCTGCGCACGAATTGCGCATCGTTAGGTATACCAGCAACAAGTACAATTTCAGCGCTTTAGAAGCAATATCCTTCAACAGACTCTGTACCCCTTTTGCCTTAAAAAGGCTGTAGGCCCTTCCTTTGTCAGCTGTCATTTGCCAGCTGCGGTCATCGTATCCCCGCAAACTTCTTAATCTCATCCGCCCACCTAACCTTCTGCCGCCCCCTGCTAGGCTTGCCTTCTCTTCAAATCCATTTCGTTGCCATTAAGGACCAGCGGTTTTCCTGCCTTCGCATTAAATGACAAAGCTGATTACAATGGTATCGTTCAGACCGCTTTAACCCAGATAGATTATGAGAGAAAGGCTTAAAACATCGGCTAAATACATTAGAGATTCAGCGCGTATACCTTGCCATCTTAATTTACCCGCTCCTATCTCCCCAGTCTATCTTCTATGCTCCATCTTCCATGATTCCGGGTGATAAATGGCTTTAGCAGTCAAGGCAGATGCCGTGTATGTTTTTTTATGGCTTCATCATGAAAGAGATTCAGAAAATGAGAGGTAGGCACGCCCTGGCAGCGTCTGTGTTCACGTCCGTCAGGCGCTGTCGTCGCGATAGCGGGCGGACAACATTCTTTCCGTGCACCATCGTGGCGCCCTGGGAAGTTTTCCCACGCTTGTACCTTTGTTGCAGCAACGTGGCCTCGTTGGGGTTAGGTGGGCCCTGTTTCTTTAAGTCACCCATCGGGATTTCTTTCCCGGCTGAGTTATCGGCATTCATGCTCTTTTCAGCTCGTAGGAGCACGGAGATTTCTTTCGGATTCCATCTTGAAATACCTACTCCGAATCATTATTCACCTACTCGACACAGATACTATGCACTCCATCTCAGACCACAATTTCGCTCTTCGCCGCATTGACTGCAACGAGGGCCGGAAGCAGTTCATTGAAATGGAAGATTGGACCCACTTCTTTTCCTATTGAAAGTGTGCGATAATAAGAAACTGAAATGTGCGCATGATCACTGATATGCCCTCAGGGGAAAGAGGTGATTTTCAAGGCAGAGTTTTTTCTTTCTGCTCGTCGGAGTGAGACCACCTGCTCATGCCACCGTGTTCCACCAATGAATTAATTTTCTTAAGATTACAGCTAAACAGCGCTTGACATCCTTCCTGGCAATCTTTACAACGTAAGGTTACAAGTTAGGATCATAAACTGTATTTAAAAATGAAGAATTTATAGCAAATACACTTACATTGAAGGTATTATCAATAAACTTGCAATTTTTTAACGTATTATTTTTCAACTATAGTCTTATGTCACCGCCCTGCTTTTGGGCCACTAATCTTCCAATCGCTTTTTGCTAACTTCTGCCGCATGACATTGTTATCTCTAAATCCTAGGATGATGTCGCTGTGTCTCAGCCGTTATGGTGCTCGGCTGCTGGCCCGAAAAACGTGGGTTCAATCCCGGCCCTGGCGGTGTACTGTGCGATGCCAGTGCACGTTAAAGAACCCCAAGAGGTCGAAATTATACGGCGTAACCATGCACTACTGCGTCGCTCATAGCCTGAGTCGTCTTGGAACGTAATCTCCCTAAACCACCTAAACCCTAGCGCGTAGCGCAGTATTCATCCGGATGAATACTGCCGCATTCTATCATAATATGTTCAATAGTTTCTAATGATTTACAGCACACTGCACGTGCGATCTTCTTTGTTAATTTTTTTTTGTAGCTTCTCGTTCTGAGCCATTGGGATCGGGCTTTAAAGAGTAGACCGCTGCTTCTTATGTTATCCTAGAACGATTCTATTCTTATTTCCCTTTTCCCGATTTCTATATAGTGCTCCAATCTACTTCTTTTTCGTTTAATTAATCAAGTTCTCAGAGCTTGCAGTGCCACGTGTTTCTGAAACAGGTCCAAAATAACACTTAAGATTTTTTTTCATCGTTGTCTCTCTCCAGTGCCTCACTAAATTTACTTTGTCCAGGATAGGAGCTGTGAATGAGCACGCAATCAAACCACTTCTGCGACAAAACTTTACTGTGTAAGTGAGAGAGGGTACTGGGAGAGAGTACAGCGGGAGAGAGTGCCCTCCGTACAGTTTACGCCTCTGACAAGGAACTTGTCCGAATCTTTTTTAACCCTCAGTTCTATTAGAAAGCGCTACCCCTACCAGTTTCGGCGTTAATAGCAGTTTTAAAGCAGCGTAGAGGCTGTCACAGTCCTGCCTCATAAAAACTATTTTCTACAACACGAAGAGCCAAGTAGCTGCCGCTCGCGAATTTTTGCTGCTGAATATAGCTGTTATATATGCTCGTTACCTTATGCGTTGTGCACATTTCATCCTGAAGAAATACTGTTTCTCTGAATTATTCGTAAATTTATTCCATGTGCAAAATGAACACCCAATATTATTCTGGAGGTTATGTAATCAGCCTCAAATAATCGCCTCATTATTTTATTCCAGGAGTGTTAATACCTGTGAGAACTATTCTTCGCAGGTATGACAGGGATCAATTCGTGGCGCTTGCCTCGTTTTTTCAACGAAAACGCTGATTCTCACAGATACTTCTCAGTAAGGCTCAGACTTGGGCAGAAAAAAAATGGTGCCCTTAACGAAGCCCTGGCGTCTACCTCAGTCATGAAAAAGGCTGCTTTCATACAACTGAACAACACTGTCTTTTATTCGGGCACATTGTCTGCTTCAGCTTTACATTGGTGGAGCGCTGATTTCAGGTGACGTTGAAAGCGAAACTGAAAACCCTGAACCTAGTATCCTCCGGACCTAATCAAAAACCGGCGCGCACCATGATATCGGGTAGGTCGAAACAAACGCTTGCATTTCTTGTGTAGTCTTGAAAAGAACTGAGGAGCGCCGCCAAACCCACGAACCGTCGTTCGTGGCCGCTATTGAAAGCGCACTTCCTGCTGCAGTGAAAAGAGGAAATCTTCCAAGACCGTCAGAGGTAATAGAGATTTTTCGCGTAGCCAAAGCCAAACACAAATCATTTCTTATCTCCGAAAGTTTAAAACTACGCCAGCCCCCAAAGCAAGAGTACAGGAAGACTTCACTCGATACAGGAGGCGAGTGCCTTGAATAGATTCGGTTTTTTCTTCCGCACAAACAGCACGGATGGGTTGAACAGTGCAGACCGAGGGGAACGAACGGCGGCCAACAAATCGTATCTTCCGCTTTCGAAACATCTCCTCGGAGACGCACCCCGACGACGCGTCTATTCTTCCTTCCCGAGCCTCTCGTACGCATTGGGAAATAAACTGTCAACACTGGCGAGAAAACGGCAAAAAAAAACTTAAATTGAAAAGCAAAGAACGCATATTTTTCGGGGTTAGTATATTGCTCCCCTTGCAGAGACGACAGCCTGACGCCGGCTTTGCCCGTCAGGAGGAAAGGCATCGAGCGCTCCCCCGTCGATCCGACAAAAAGACGTTGCCGACGTATACGGCGTGGTTTTCGGTAAACTGTCCTCCTTCGTCAGGCTTCTTTCCCGTGACCCTTATCGCGCTGAGAATTTTTGTATTGCGCGCCTGGGCACACGGCTGTACCACCCCTAGTGGCGGCTCCATAGCTTCATTATTTCTTTCGTGATATTAAACGAGAGCACTGGATGTCTTGATTTGCGGTACCAAAGGTAAATCAACCGTGAGCTTCGGAAAGCAATTTCTGGAATCGCATGTTTACTGAAAAAAGTTTTGAAGAGAACGCGATATGTCTTCTGGTGGGGATAACAAAACAAAATAAAAATTGTTTTCGACTGAAACAATAGACGTTCTCTGGATTAAAAGTGGTTTCCTCTCTCTTTCTGAGGCTTCCGCATCTGATGTTTGCACAAGAAAGCTTAGCAATGTTAGCCTCCCCTGTATTTGTGGAAAGCACAAGGGCAAAAGCTGCTTGATAGGAGACTGCTGGTGCCTCAGGGCGGACGTTAAAAAACAGATCATGGTTTCACAGGAGTGTAACGCTCTCACAAGCACTCTAAAACGAGAACGATTCAGAGCAAATGTCATTGTTGGGCTAGACTTATGCTGCTGCTGTCATATGAGCACGAAAAATGAACTGCGCTTCACTTCAGCGGGCTCCTTGAACCTGGCAGGCTGGAAGCTAAGACAGGTAATCTGGGTTCCACTTACTTTTTCCTCTTTATTAAAGCGCCACAACAACTGAAACGCAGGCCTTTTCAAATTTATGACAGGGCTGTCATCTTTATCTTGCCGCTCAGATTTTTGTTTTCCTTGCCATGGTAAGCAGCGAAATGTCCCTAAGAAAGGCTTGTTAACACGCGCACTAAAGAGAAAGGCGCTCTCAAAATTTCGGTTTGACTTCTTCCTCTATGCAAGGTTTTGATAAAAATGACATGTTTCAGAGCCACTTATCATTTTGTTTTTTTTTTAAATTTAAACGACTAAGGAAGTAGTTATGCCCAGCAAGGCACCTAACATGAAACCGTCAGCACTAATAAACAGTGCCTTTTTCGTTTTCTTTTTCTCATCCCTAGTTTGAATAACTCTTATTGCTCCGTAAAAAACAATAACGCAGTAAATGCGCCAGACTGTTCTATCTAGCGCGACCGCCAACCTTTCTAAAAAGCTAGGTCAGCAGTGGTACCAGTCTCAACATTTTACTTCTGATGGCGCATAAACGTTGCTACGAGATGTGAGACTTTGATCCCTAAGTATGCCTTGTTTCATCACACCATTCAATGTTTTTAGATTAGAGACCAGTCTTACTTTCTTATGCTCTTTTCAAGTTTGACTGCTGCCTTTCTCTGAAGGAACTTGCAGGAACTGCTCCCAGCGCCGCTGTTGCAGGTAGACACAATCTGTCAGGCGAGGGCATGGATTAGGAACACCACATGAGGTGAGCGCCACACCACACACGGCAGTGGCAAATGTGCCGGATAACGTGAGCAAGAGAACCTGAGTTCTTGTTAGTGAAGAGAGATGATTGTGGCGACTGAACTGTCTGAACGTTTGCGCTTTCGTTGAATACCGTGTGTTTGAGCTTAACAATGTAGATTTTTGTTTAAAAAGTCGTGCAGGTGGATCTTATGGCACAGGCAGACAATATTTGCACGTTATAATGGTTGAAAGGTTGAAAAAGGTGATGAATTCAGTACAATTAACTATCAGCTTATTAGTTTTTGGTTTCAGGGCGCCACCTGATATCGCGAAATGCAAGACCTTCAGCGCTGAAAGAGAGCCCGCTTTGCAAAATCTATTAGTAGGCATCGTGAATCGAATATCGAGCGCGAAAGATATGATTTTGATAGCATGCTAAGCAGGCTTTGCGGTGCGGCATTGTTTGTTTTTAAAATGGAGAACTTGCGCGTGGTTCTGCCACGGGAATCGCATAGACCGCTTCTGCGCCATAAAGGGCTTAATCTGCGTCTGTATTTTTCGTTTACCACACGCCATTTTATCAATGTACAGCTTGGGAAAACAACTTTAGAGCATTAAAGACAGTTTTTTCACATTGATACCGCCAACCACGGTGCCCATTTTAAAATTTTAGAGCAAAACCACTACTTAAAGAGGTTCTGAAACACCCTCCGAGGTGAACACACTAGCTCGCTCAATCACTGCATTAAGTTGTCATGAACACCTCAGCCAAATAATACAATTCTACGAGCAGCGCAGAATCCGCCATCACACGCTAAAGTTGGCAAGCCCTTTTCGGGTACTTATAGAGTGATAGCTCTACTAGGTTCAAAAGTCGATCTCTAAGTTGGTGTGATCCTTGGCCTTGACTGAGCTTGATAAGCCAGCATAACAACAGAATCGCTTTATATCAAACTAAGCAAAACAGGTGACGGGGGGGGGGGGGGGGGGGGAATAACATAGCCACCACGATTCACTATGGTGGCATGACGTGAACATGAGCTGCGACCTTTGGCTGATTATTTTTTTCAGTCAGTGATAATATTGTTAGTAATTTTCTGCGATAAATAGTTTAGCCCTGCAAAACTGGGTCTAGCCAGATCACGGCTATCGCACGACCTGTGGGTGCAACCGTGGTTAAACCGCTGCCACGGTTTCCATGCCCGAACCCTGCTCCGTCACACGCTGCGGCGTATACCAGTCCAGAGATGGTTAGAGTATTTTAGAAGTCATCAACTACCACGGCGGTGCCCAGCAAACGGCGTAGCGTCGGCGGGTCAGGAAGCTACGTCGCCGGCGGTGGGGCCGGCGGAGGAGCGGCGACCTTTGAGCGTCCAAGAAGTGACGAGAGAGGGAAAGGCGCGAAAGAAAAAATGAAAACTTGTTTTTAGGGAAAGGAGATGGCGCAGTATCTGTCTCACATATCGGCGTACACCTGAACTGCGCCGTAAGGGAAGGGATAAAGGAGGGAGTGAAAGAAGAAAGGAAGAAAGAGGTGCCGTAGTTGAAGGCTTCGGAATAATTTCGACCACCTGGTGATCTTTAACGTGCACTGAGATCGCACAGCACACGGGAGCCTTAGTGTTTCGCCTCCATCGAAACGCAGCCGCCGCGGTCGGGTTCGAACCCGGGAACTCCGGATCAGTAGCCGAGCGCCCTAACCACAGAGCCACCGCGGCGGATGCGCGAAGGCGCTGAAATTTATTCGTGAAACGGCGCCTTGTAAATAACAGGCATACTGCAACTGCATAAGAGCATCATTAACGCGGTGCCAACCAAGATTCTTGTGTGAAGCCTGGGAGTTACTCGAGTAAGCTCAGGTAAGTTCGGAGGAGCGTCGCGCCAGTTGTAGCCAATGAGAGGATGACCTTGAAGGTGACCTTGGCCAGATATAAACCGCCAAAACGAAACCACCAGCAATTTTTGTCAGCACTGTTAGTGAAGTAATGCTTTCGCACTAATAAAGACAAAGTGGGTGACCATCGGGCGAATCGATATTATCCTTTATGCCCCTGGTCAGCCCTCTCATGAAAAGCGCTGTGCGCATAAGAACGCAGGTATTAGGAAGCCGAAGGGTCCCTTCGATTTCAAGCATGATTACTTTGTAATACAAATACATTTCTGGTAGTTTAGACATGACAGCAATTTGTGAACTCGGAGTACTTACTCGTAATCAGAGTAAGGTAAAATAGAGTAAAATAATCATAGTAAAATAGCCCGTTTGAACTAAATTATTGGGTTTTTAGGTCCGAGAAATTGTGCTGCTGATAGTCGAATTCTCAGTATTCTAGCGAGAGTGTTCGATAAACAAAATCAGATAAACCTTTACAGGATTTGGCGTTTCCAGCAGGTCTACGAGCCCGTGATGGCTTAAGTCGACCAGGCGTCCGTAGTGTGAGCCTTCAAAGGCTATTATGCGAAAAAAAACACGCAGTTCGGAGCGTATGCGGAGTATCGAGGATGCGAAAATTGCCGCGTTTGCACAAGAAAAATTGTCCAAAATTAAAAGCGACGAGAATTTAGCTCCCGCTTCAGCTGATGCTAGAACATCGTGTGAGAGGGAACGAGCTGCACATGACGCCTGAGGTCTCGTTACATGAAAGTCGGATAACAACGGTGACTTCAAGTTGTGAACTCTGTTTTGTAGAGTTTGTGAACGACTGGAATGTTTTTAGTTCAAGGTACCCATGAGACATGCAATATCAATAAAGAAAAAAATAAGAAAAGGAAACGGGGTCTCAAAATGACAATGCTGCGAAAAAGCCGCTAACCGAAATTCGACGCTGGTCTGTTGTTACTGCCTGCAGACGTTTACTCCCAAACAACCAGATGAATGCAACTCAAGACACAAAAAAATATTCACGCCGAGACTGAAACACACTTCTATTTTGAGATTGAAGGCGATGTAGGGGCGGCAGTTCTCAGAGTTTTTGAATTTTCTGTAGAATTGTGCTGTGTGTTCTAGTAATGAAAGGAGTGGCTCTGTTAGCTATTACTTAAATCTTGTTGCCGCGACAAAGGTAGTTCGAGCATGACGAATAGAACTATGAGAAGCTCTTGTTACTGCGACAAGATGTCAGACGTTTTTGTGTTACAATTCAGGTATATACGGTTTTTACTCCAACTTGCAGCATATATCAGATGACGTAACTAAAGAGGATGGCATAATAACGGAGGTAACGAGAAAAAATAACCCTCAATAAGACAAAAATGATATTTGTTCCAAGTAAATCGCTCATGTCAGAGGGCTTTACACGTGGATTTCTTGAAAGCTTTGAAGTCGCACTGGGATATAGTATGAATAATGGAAGGGTTTTAAGATGTTAAGCCGGGTAGGCGTGCGAAGGCATTATTTAGCCTGATTGGCTCATGGTTTTGCTTTTCTGGGTAGTCGGCACGTCTGGCGACGATGAGAGACAGGTTCAGCTCTGATCAAGACTAAGATGATCCGTTCCCGCCGTAAATGGTATTTGATGAAGACGACGATGAGCAACGCACAGCGCGAAATTGTGTTGCATTATAACACTAGGCGTGATCGGCAGCCGCGATAGCATAGTGTTCTCATGCAGTGCCCAGCGAAGCTGATCTGTTCGTGCCGCCGCGGGATCGAATCCCACTCGCGGCAATATTGTATTTATTTATTGAATGTTGAAGTCAAGGCTTCAGCGATCAATCGGCTTTCGCAACTTTGGTCGTGAAGTAGAGATTTCGCTCTAAAAAATTCAGCAGAGGCACATAAGACTGCTTACATGAGGGAATGCGAAAACATGTCGTGGACGTAAGATGTAGACTTTTGGTTGCGGTTTGCGAAGTGAGTTTATTTCCGGCGATAAGTTTTTTTTTTACGAAGTATGACACTACCCACACATACAAACACGCGTGTATGACACCACCCGGAACGCTGTACATCGAGCGGTTGCATTAGAATTTTGATACGAAAGTGTGGGAAAGCATACATTTGAAAGTGCACATGTCGTCCATTTGAAAGTGCACATACATTTGAAAGTGCACATGTCAAGGTAGCCTCCAACTTAACTAGCACATGTAAGCTGCATCCAACGATAAATTGAGTGACACGTCCCGGAACGCTGTAGAACGAACGGTGACGTAAAAGTTTTTGGTTCGGATGTCGGGAAAACTGGCGCCACTTAGCCGTCGGCCAGTGGTGGTATATACAGAAAACGACATGTATGCGATGGTCTAAAGTGGCGGTGCGGGGCTTGGTGCATACGTCATACGGCCCCTTAATGATGTCACCCTATTTTTCCTGTATTTTTCTTGCCACCACTGGGATATTCTGTACCATCTGCGAGTGCGCACACACACACGACACCAGGCTTTCTAGTAATGCGGCTAATAATGCCTTCTACACATTGATACCCATGCTTGAACGGTATAAACAAGCTTTTATGAAACCGTTCTTCCCCTGCGTGCATACGATAGAGGATATGTAGAGAGTTGACGTATGCTGTATCAGGTTATAATTTCTTTACACTAGATCTATTGGTTAGTCTCACCCTTTTATACACATAACAGAGAAGGCTGCTAAGTTAATATGTACATGCACTGTTGTACGTATCGCTCACGGGTCTTGCGACCTGATTGTTGTTGATATGCAGACGTTCCTAAACATGTAGTGAACGTTATTCTTTGAAAGAGGATGTGTCCCCATTTATTACAAGAAATTATATGATTAGTTTCTATATTCTCAAATTCATTAGTGGGTGGACCCTTTTAAAGCGGTTGTAAAATTTTACGCTCCCAGTACGCCCTGTTGCACACTATATTGAGCAATATGAAATACATTGTGGTCTACAAATCTGTCAAAAACATAAACAAACCAGCACAGGCACCTTTCTCCTTATTGTCTAATCTTCATGCTTTAACTGTATAATGAAGTGTTGCCTTCTCTTTTTCTGCAGTTAAATGAAGTAAATGATGATATTACAATCTTTCGAACAAGTATATCCTTAGGTACACATCAAACTATTTGGTTCGGAAAATGGAACTGCGATCAGTACGTTGTCAAGTCGAGTACCTTAATGTACACCTGGAATGTCTTCCTTCGTACCTAGCCTCAAATAAGCTACCTGCTTGCTCACAAATGCAACAAAAGACGACAATAATTTGAAATTAACCATCATCAATGTAAGGCAAGCGCAGCCAAACAAACCGACGTAGGAACTCATGCGACTGGTTAAGTTGTTTGACAGTGAACTGTGTTGAATACAGCGTACTTACCTAGCGTAATGAATGAGCCCGCATATTCAACGCATCCCCTTCTTTGGCTATTAAAAAGCAGATTCTTTTCCCTCGTTCGCTGCACCGATTTTTTTTTTTTGCGCGCCGTAAGTTGATTATGATTTGAAAGATGGAAGACGAACAACTTTTTTGAAAGCCGGAACAACAACGCAATAACATAAGGCGTCGTCTGCCGATTGTCAAGACAACTATACTTTCCCTTAAAGTACGAGAAGGAAATAGTAATGCTTCGTGTGGAATTCAAGAAACAAAAAAAAAGAACGCCTCGTCGTAAAAGCTTTCTCTGATCAAACTGCAATATAAAGGTTTGTTGAAACTCGCTGAGGTTGGATTTCTCATTGAATTCGCTTATTTCTGCTACACTCAATCGGACAGAATTATGTGCTGCTACGTAAGAAATACGTGATGGTTTCAGCTGAAAAGGTTGTTGGCTATGCTTTTCAGCCCGGAAACCCGCTTAACAGTGCATAATTTTTGTTCTTTAAAATGGAGTCATATCCGCTAGAATATTTTTTCCATCCTGCTTATCCTGCCATGAGCGAAAAATCCGCGAAGAATCCCTTGAGAAGCAACCTAATTGGTCTGGTGGGCGACCTAGGCTCACGTGACCTTGTGACGCAATCACAACCTGCCCAGTGGATTGTGAGCAACCCGCCCACCCACGTGGCAGGTGGCAGTGCGTGATTGATCGCAAAACATGGCTCAAGAAGAGCAGCCTGGGTCTCGCAAGCCCCACCAGTCGAAGCATTTGCCGTCAGGGTGCAGTGGCACATCGCTGGACCACTGCGCCAGGAGTGTTATGAGGACTGCCAGGGATCTCGGAATGCAAAGTAGAGAAGGACCAATTCTGCATATATGGGCCCACACACGCTATCACGTATTTTTACGACTTCAGTTTCCTTCTGGACATTTTAGCACGCGTGCTAAAAGGAACTTCGGGATCTTAAGAGATTTGTTTGGGAAAGAAAGTGGGTTCATTATGCCAGTAAATGAGGTATTTGAGAAGTCTGTATTTTTTGCGCTGGTAAGAGTTAGTCACTTTTGCTCAGCTGTCTGCAGAAAAAGAATTCTGAGGGCTTACGTGCAGGCTTACGTGAGGGCTTACGTAGGGCTTACGTCTGCTTACGTGCAGGAATACGAAAGCATGGAACTTTCTAGAACCCGGGTTTTTTCTACGGCGCCTTTAGGCATTCGTTTTTTTCTGTTGTTTTATGTCTTAGTTTTGTTTCTTATATTTCTGTTTAATTTTATTTACCGATCTTTTTATTTAGTTTCTCATTTTACATTCTTTAACTTGCTTATTTTAATTTTCTCCTTTTTATATTTTTACTTTTTACCAATGAATAACTAATTACTAATTGATACCTAATTACTAGTCACCTATTACTTACCAATCGCTAAGAGTGTATGGGTTATAGCCATTACGCGATTGATGACGTCATAGTGTGACAGATTTCGCGGACGGACGGACAACGATGAGCCATTAAAGACTTTCGCCTTAAAATATCAAATAATGAATGAATCTTGGTCGCTGACGTCAGTACCTTTTGTGCCGAAGCACAGAAGCGGAAGCTACACTAATTTTCAGGCCGCTAACCTCGTGTACTTGTGGCTTGGATTCACGCGTGAACTCTTTTTTTAGCGTGCTTGGCAAAAAGCACTTCTAGTGTATTACGTGGTCAGCCACATCTAGAACAAGAGAAGGCTCACCTGATGACGCTCTGCCGACGAAGCACGTCTTTGGCTTCGACAGCAAGTAGGGTATAAAAGAGGCTTTCGCGTCTGTAGCAAAATTCACAAATAAATAAATAAAACGTCTGACAAAATAGAGAGGAGGAAATCTTAACGATCCGCTCTCAACAGAATTCAAAGAAAAACAATAAATCCACTCCCACGTTTTAGTAGTACCAGATCCAGTGCTTGGATGAGATGTTCGAAAGTATACGCTTAGTAAATCGGCTTCTTTCGAAGTGTGCAGAAGGGGCTCGGAGGAAACAAGGATAGAGCTCCTTTTTTTCTTTTTCTTTTTTTTTTGAGGGGGGGGGGGTAAATTGGTTTCGACCGGCTGGGTAAAAAAATAAAAACTCGGTGGTGACGGAAGCGGTGCAATTTATACCTCGCCGGCTGCGCAGACGTTTTTCATTCAGGCGCTTACGCAGCTCCTCTCGAAGTTTTGAAAAGGAGTTTTTCGTTGAGCTTGTTTCTTTGCGCACATGCGTTAAAATTTTGTGAGCAGATCCAGATAGCATTTTAACGGACACTGAAATGTGGTCAGATGGCTTCGTGCGCTGATATTGATGCCACTAATATTATCGGCCTTTATGCTTCGAAAGGCTTAGGAAGCGTATCTCGATTTCAAGTTCATTGCGTACAAACACCGCCATGGAAACGCTGGAAAGAACAACCCGCTGCTAGACGCAACCTGGTGTCGCTGAACGACGTTGCAAGTTATGTCTTTTAAGGTATATCTGGAAAATTGTGAAACAAATGCTTACCTTTAAAACAATAACGACGCATTCGTGCGCCCAACGTGAAAGAGGAGTGATCGAAGGTATGCCAGGTTTGAAAAAGGTATGTAATAAACCCAATCTCTAATGCTGCATCTCCGTGTAACGTAGGCCCTAGATGCGTAAATGCACATATTTCGAAATTCAGAATAATATTCACGACTTGAAAGTATATGTGCGCATTGGTAGCACTGATAAGCTGTGAGAAACCTTATAACTGTTAGAGAGTGACTTGTAGGTGCCAAAAGAATTTGGTGAGCTTTTCGTTTTAAGTTGTTTGTGTGTTAAGCGCACAAACTTTTGCCCTCTCACTATTTTAGGACTATCTACGAATCAGATGTCTAGGTTAGTGTAGGCTGTTACCATCACAGTTATTCAAAATCATTTACTTCACTGCTCTTGCGCAATATATGAGCGTCTCTTCTAACAACTACCTGTAATGTGCCTCCGTCTGAGCTCCTATAAGGCAGCGCATACCAAGAGGGCTTTGCTCACTTACGACGCCTTGTCGCTCGTTGGCGTAGGGCCGTCTTCCGTTGGCGTAGGGCGCGTTGCCTATCCAGTGTGCGGAGCGCACTCAACGTTACTGTGGCCAAGCCGCGTCTACTTGCCAGATACACAGCAGCTTTCGCTCTCCGACCAAGTTCAGCCGTAGCTGAACCTCAGCTAATTTTGTTTTGTCCTGGGCAGCACGCTCAGTGTCCCTCCCTGCTTTCGTTCTCTGACGCACTGTAGTACTCGCCTGCTGCGGTACGGCCTTAGCCAATCTCTCTGTCTCCTTGACCGGGACATGCCCTGTATATCCAGATTTAACATTTCGCCTAGAAAGTTGCACGTTTTGTTGTACTTAGTGCCCTCTTTTATTCTACTTCATTTTGCTGGTACGAAGGCCTTTGAACTTATTTATGCGAGGCGCAGGAGGTTAAATTTAGCATGTGTATTTGCCAGGCTTTAAATAACGTAAGGTCCAATTATACCGAAGGATATTTCGTCATGAGGGGAACGTGCCAGTTAGAAATGGTATGAATAAGTGCTTCAAGTTTCTCCGAGAAAACTGAGCCGCATAGAAAGTATGCCATTTCTAACTGTTGGAGATGGAAGCCCGCATAATTAACAGTTCTTGCATTTTAAACTTAACGAAAGTAAGCTTTCCACCACAGCTCCTCCCTGAGGTAATGCGAATGGCTTGTGCGCAGCTGCCACTGGATTTGCATTCCTGCGAAACCTGGGAAATAATAAATTCCACAGTGCTACGGGAGTTTCTCCGCTGCAAGGAAGTTCTTGAGGAACAGGTCACTGTCATTTTTATTTGTGGGTGCAGTGTTTTCGGCAGATCTTGTATCTTCTACATTTTACTGAAGGTGTGTATCCCTTATCTGCCCCATTTTCCCGAGCGCTGAACGCAAAATGTTATTTTATGTAAAATTCAGCCTTATGTATATTCAAGAAATCTACACATGACCGCAAACGGAACTTGCAATATATCCTTTCTGGCTATGTGCTCCTGGGATGAATTTTTGCTCGAACCGTAATGCTAGAAGACACCGTTGTTAAGATTTGTTTTTTAAAAGTGCGGTCTCTAATGCAAGTTCTGTTATTATTTTGTTTGGTGGTACGAAACAGTAACTCATTTTTATTCAATTTCTTAATAAAATATGAAGTTCGCTGCGGAGATGCCGTCAGTTTTTGTAGTACATACATTGTATAGATGGTCGCCCATCTAATCACGCATAAAATTTGTCCTAGAGCCACATAAAACCAGCTAAGATTACGCTGTGGCCACGTCTAAAGTGGAAAGCCCAGTTATATTTGCAGGAATAATAATAATATAGCTAACCCTTTGAGCGATAACTAGTCAGTCGACCTGACCCCCCGAGATACATCTGTAAACAGCTGTGTGGTGTACAGGTGCTGGTTGTTGCTGAGATAAGAGATATTGCTACTGAGTGCCCAGGCTGCCTTATACGCGCGAAATAAATCCACTACCTGCTTACATACAGGATAACAGCAGTTGATAAAACGTGACACTCATTTCGCCTAAAAAAAAACTAGAAAATATTTGCATCAAACCGTGCGCTCGCAGAGCCAGGCTGCAATTGTACAACATCGCAAGAGTGCTCTAGGACGGCGCATATCTCTAGTGAAGCGACCACACAGTATCTGTTATTTTCACCTAATTACTGTCTGCATGGCAGCCAAATATAATAAAAACACCTAGTAATGTTTTTTTTAGAAGTTTTCTTCTCCCTTGGAGCCAAAAAAATTCCCAGCTTCCGAAGATAGCAGTGAGAAGGATGAAAAATTTGCAGGAGACACTTAAGCTCCGCCTTAAGGGTATGACGCGATAGCTTTAATGGTTTAATACCCATATATGCAGAATTGGTCATTTTCTACATAACATTCATAGATCTCTGGGAGTCCTCATAGCCCGTTGAACACATTTTTTGCAAACTAAATAGAATCGCGGAAATATTAAGCAGGAACCGCCATGTACTACCTACAAAAGTAAAAAGAATGGTATGCATCGCCTTATTTCTGACCACAATTAATTATTGTCATTTTGTATGGGCTATCACCATCTAAAGAAAACATTCATAAACTATAAACATGTCAAAAACGCCCAAGTAGAGCCATTGGGAATATTTCATACCGGGATCATACGTCCGCATACTTCGCGTCCTATCGCATACTTCCAATTGAAACCATGTACTCATCCCGCCTTATTTGCCAGTACAAGACTGCTGCTCGCACTAAGAATCACTATTTTCTTCAACTATTCAACCTTGCCACGCGCAGTCATAGCCACACCACCAGACAGAATAAATCATGGGTCAAACGTTTCTGTCGCACAACATATGGTAATCAACCTTTATCATTTCGCGTCGCCGTCCTCCTGAACGCTATTAGTCGCGTTGGTGTTGATGCAAACACCGAATCTAGACGCTTACTTTTCACAAAATTAGATCGTAATGCATCCGCTTTCTGTTAGTTTCAGCACTATTGTCTCTGCTTTCATTTCTTATCTTTCGCTGCGCTTTGCCGAACTGTCTGAAATAGGATGGAAAGTTGGGCTAGTTGGGTTACGTACATTTTAAAGGAAAAAATACAGCGCGAACATAAACGACGGACGAAGAAGAGGTGCACAACACAAGCGCTGTCCGTGCATATTACTTGAGGAGAAGAAGAAGAAAAAGAAGAAGCGCTGTCTCGCAACTAAAAATTTTATTGAGAGGAAAACACATATATAAAAGCGTCCCTTTCCTTTTTCTTTATATTGTACAGCTAAAGTTATTTCTTGCTTACATATTGTAGTAACTACACCCTGTATCGCGTGCATTGTATTTTGTTAGCCGCTTACTTTTTGAATCTGATGTATAAAACCCCGACATTGTCGTCAATATGTATATTTCCTTTACAATACTTGCTGTCGCATTGAGTGTTTTTTATATTTTTCGAATGCTGCTGAACTGTATCCAAGGGGGCTGGGCTTCGTCAAGCTGCCCATGTGCTGCTTTTTTCCGTCGCCCCCTTTCTTCATCTCTGAGAGAAAATATATTTGACTTGACTTCACTTTACTCCTGGCCGAGGGATGCAGCGGTTATGGGATGCGCCACTGCCTCTTCTCGAGCACCCTCTCTCAACCAATCATTAATTTAACGGCCACCTGCCACGGTGCGCAGTTCGCTGACAATCCGGTGAGCTAGTTGTGATGACACTACAGACTTACGTGACTAAGCCGGCCCACCTGTCTCCTAGGTTGCATCTCTGGAGATGTTTCGTGGATTTTTCGCTAGGGCCAACGAAGCCGACGGCGGCAGAGTTTCTGCGACATAAGCTCCTTAAAGGGGCTTTGAAACACATAATCAGTGCATTGTTTTGCCTGTTGGTTGCACACACTGTTAACAAAAGTACACCCAAATGGGGGAAAATGGCTTTTCCTCTAGCGCACACCCGAAAGGAGGTTTTATTTACTCCATATAAACGGAGTATTTGATTTACTCCCTTAGACAAAAGAGGTGTTTAAGAGTACAAGGGAGGTTTTTACTACCCACAGAAATGGAGCCCAAATGTGGTGTCGTGCTTCTTTATCCTCATCCACGCTCATTCTTACAGCAGTGACAGCGGCGTAAACGGGCAGTAGCTACGGGGGCAGCCGGCAACCAAATTGGGAAACTGCGCTGCTGTAATGTGACCCTACGTCGTCCGTTCTTTTCGCCGTCTTCAAGCCCAGCGGCGCCATAGGCGGCAGGAGGCGTCTGCTTGTCGTCTGCTTTTGCTGTACGAGCTTGTTTGTTTGGCAACGTTCCTAGATAAAGTGATGTAGCATTAGAATGAATAGTTCAAAACTGAAAAGCAGTCGCGGAGTAGCTTTCACGGTCATGCATCACACTATATTTGACTAAATACAAGACCAGAATAAGTTGAAAATGAAAACGCCCCTGAACGTAGTTTGGTATGACAGCGTTTGGCTTCATATTCACTTCTTTAAGGCTTGACATTTCAATCATCATCATCATCATCAGCCCTACTACACCCACTGCAGGGCAAAGGCCTCTCCCATGTCTCTCCAATTAACCCTATCCTTTGCCAGCTGCATCCACCCTTTGCCTGCAAACTTCTTAATCTCATCCGCCCATCTAACCTTCTGCCGCCCCCTGCTACGCTTACTTTCTCTTGGAACCCACTCCGTTACCCTTAAAGACCAGCGGTTATCTTGCCTTCGCATTACATGCCCTGCCCAAGCCCATTTCTTTCTCTTGATTTCGACTAGGATGTCATTAACCCGTGTTTGTTCCCTCACCCACTCTGCCCGCTTCCGATCTCTTAACGTTACACCTATCATTTTTCTTTCCATGGCTCGCTGCGTTGTCCTTAACTTAAGCTGAACTCTTTTCGTTAGCCTCCACGTTTCTGCCCCATAGGTGAGTACCGGTAAGATTATGCTGTTGTACACTTTCCTCTTGAGGGAAATTGGTAAACTGCCACTCATGATCTGCGAGAATTTGCCATATGCGCTCCACCCCATTCTTATCCTTCTAGTTATCTCCCTCTCATGATCCGGATCAGCTGTCACTACCTGCCCTAAGTAGACGTATTCCGGCACAATTTCTAGGCTCTCGCTGCCAATTGTGAACTGTTGTTCCCTTGCTAGGCTGTTGAACATTACCTTGGTTTTCTGCATGTTAATTTTTAGACCCATCGATCTGCTCTGCCTGTCTAACTCGTTGATCATGATTTGCAGTTCACCTCCTGAGTGACTCAGCAAGGCAATGTCATCAGCAAATCTCAGATTATTTAGGTATTCTCCATTTATTCTTATTCCCAACTGTTCCCAATTCAGGCCTCGAAATACCTCCTGCAAACGTGCGGTGAACAGCATTGGCGAGATCGTGTCTCCTTGCCTGACGCCCTTCCTTATTGGAATTTTATTGCTGACTTTATGGAGGACTATAGTAGCTGTGCAGTTGCTATATATATCTTCCAGTATTTTGACATAAGGCTCTTCTACCCCCTGATTACGCAATGCCTGTATGACTGCTGAGGTTTCCACTGAGTCGAATGCTTTCTCGTAATCAATGAAAGCTATATATAGAGGTTGGTTATATTCTGCGCATTTCTCTATCACCTGATTGATGGTGTGAATATGACATTTCAATATGAAAGAGTAAAAATGTAGCCCCATCAACTCAATCAAGAGCTCAACATTGAAACTATATTCTATCAGAGTTTCATGTTATGCAATGCACTATAATACGTTGCAACACACCGCGAGAACCCCACTGAAAAACTTGTGGGAATTGGGCCTAAGAAGGGGCTCTAACGGTGTGACGACACTAACAAAGGAAAGTCAGGTATGGTTAGAGCACTGTAAGCCTCACAAGAAAAGTTCAATTATGCAGCTTACTGTAGCGAAAAACGGCGACAAGCCGATATCTTGTACCGCGGCAGGCACCCGTGAAGGAGCAGAAGTGAGCAGATATCCAGCGACGACGGTAACACAGGGTTTATCACTCACCGCCATTATCAGACGACTGACCACAAGCAGACGATACGCCAGGTGGCAGGGCGGATGGCGCAAAATGGCCTCTTTTTTACTCCTTTGGGGACTTGGGGCGCATTGACACCAAGAAACTCCATTTAAAATGGAAGTAATAAGGAGGAGAACCCTCATTTATACCGCGTTATTTAGCGCACGGAGTAAAATAGGTCATTTAGCATATTTAATCCATATTCATGGAGTAAATGTTTCCGCATATGGAGTACAAAGGGTGGCGCCAACCATTTAAACACCCATTTGTGTTGATTGTTGTTTACAGTGTAGAATGAGTTATAGTGATGCTATTAGCATCGGTCGTGCCACCTGTACTCTGGTTTTTAATATTTTAATTGGCTCGCGAAAACAAATTCAGGGCGCTGACGATGTCACCATACAGTGGCCGTTTTTAGCAGTGGATATGACATTTGGTGGGAGCTTGATGATTGGACAAACAGTAAATATACTGCAAATTGTGTTAATAATAGAGATACGTTTTGTCAAGTTGTGTTTTATATTAAATCAACAAAACCAACTTGTTTGTCTTAGATAATAGCACTGTAAAGCAAATAAAACAAAAACACACCACCAGAGGCTTTGGCTAGTTTTTGCATCGAAGGACTTTGTGCCTCTCTGTAAACATCCTATGGCCTAGCCCACAACACTTATGGCTACTCTCTATGTATCTGAGAGCGGCTTTGCGGAATCGATTCGATCGATCCATTGCACTCTATAAGCGTTCGTTTCGGCCCCAAAGAAGGATGCAAAGAAAAAAGCCGTTCATTTCACATTTAGCAGTGCGCATCGTCAGCTTGTGGAGGATTACCGGGTGGCGGCGCCAGATGGCGCCACGTTCCCATCAACAGCGCGCTTTCCTTGCTCGCCATGACCAACCAGCGCGCTAGGAGCGACGGACCATGGTAGGCGGTGAGTAGTAGTGTTACGCGCTATGCTAAATAGACACTTTTAGTTGGGCGTACGCAGTAAGCTTGCGTACGCATCTCTTACTGTGTTGCATACGTTATGAATAGTGTAAACACGACACATTTAGTTGGGCATGCCGTAGCGTCCCTACATCGCACGCGTAAACAGTAGCGCCAACTAGTGACAAGACGTCAAAGCACATCAACGCTCACTTGAAGAAATTTTCATACGTGATTACTGACAACTAGGGTGAGTGAATTGTAAGCCTTTTATTGTTCCAAGAAAAAAACCTATGCAAACCTCAGAAAATGTAAGAACTCAGTAAAACCTAGAAAACTGATTGACAAGGTGTTGTTGCTACCGGGAAAACACACCGCATTTAGTTGGGCCTAGGAGCTTGAAAATCGCCAAATTATCTGAAAAACAGTGATTAGATATCGCTTATACCGGTACGTGTGGGCAAGAGTAGGCGAAATAAAAGCGAACCGCTACCATTTGAGCGAGCTATTCGTGTAAGAGAATCCAGCAGCGACATGTATTTATTCCGAAGCGGGAGAGATGGTCGCCGCCATGTTCTCTACGCAGCACGTAGCGTCCCACGTTGCGTACGCTACGCTATGCTTTATAGCGGGCGGGCGTCCGCAACGCGCGGGTAGATACGTTGCGTTCTGCGCATGCGCATTTGTTACCCGCAGTGTCGTTATGTGTGCGCAAGCTCACTGCGTACGTCCAACTAAATGTGTCTAATGTGTCTGTTATCTTGCGCATGCCGTCACAGCAGCGGCAGTGGCAGTTGCACGCCGAGCCTAAAAAAATCGTCTTGCACTTTATAGATACGCACCCTGGCTTTCTGAAATCCATCGTCCGCAGCGTGAAAATCACTGGCTGTACAAAGATGCTGCTTTCAAGCACTGTCATCGGACCGGAACATCGAGCATCGACGACAGACAGGACGTGACCGCCACAAGGGTTATATATCCAACGCTGTTCTCCTGGGAGCGGCATTCTGGCAGCAGCAGCAACGGCAGTTGCCCGCCGGATCTAAAGAAATCGTCTTGCACTTTACAGGTTTGCCTCATTTTCTAATTTTCTAACTTGCATCTTTCCTGCAAATCCTTACCCCTGCTGCCGCTGCTGCCGCCGCCGCCGCTGCTGCTACTGCTGCTGCCGCCGCCATCTGGGATTACTTTTCGGGCCTTGCGGGCGTTCCTGTTTCTGTAAAAAGTTTCATTTTGTTTCATTTTGCGTGAAAATGAAGAATGAAGAAATTTTGAAGCTTTTCTTAGAGTTACGTGACGAGTTTAGGGCAGAACTCAAAGCTTTCAAAGAGTCAGTAGAACTAAACTGTCGCACGGATGATAGAGGGGTTCGTACTGATTTAGAGGATATGAAACAAAGTATGAGCTTCATCAGTACGAGCCTAGATACGGCATATCAGCGACTTGAAGCCGCTGTCAGTGAAAATAAGTCACTGAAGAAGGAAAATGACGCCCTCCGGCTGCAAGTGCGCTCACTGGAAAAAGACCTCGATGCGTGCCAACCTAACCTTGCAAAATGAGAACAATACACAAGAAACCGGAACGTCCAAATTAAGGGCGTCACTCAGAAGCAGGACGAAAACCTACCAGACATCATTGATAGGATTGGCAAAGCTGTCGGTGTGCCGTTATCAGCAAACGACATAGACGGCGTCTGTCACAGAGTTGCAACAAAAAACAAAGATCAAAGAACATTGTCATGCAATTTCAGAAGCGTGAGAAACGCGGAAAATTTCTCGAGAAAGCTCGCGAGAAAAGGATGACGAACGCTGACACTGGATTGCACACTAATTCTGCGGATGAGTCATCGACAGAAGAGCCAATCTAGATCAACGAACACCTCTGAACTCTGGTGAAGAAGATTTTAGGGATGGCTATCGCTCTGAAGCGTGAGTACAATTGGAAATTTGTGTGGACGAAAAATGGCACTGTCCTTGCTCGCCGCTCTGAAACGTCGCCTGTGGTACGGCTGCTCCGTGAAAGTGATATCGATAAGATTAATTCTATCGACTAAAAGGCGATGGGCTGTGCGGTCCTCCAGGCTTTGAGCCCTGTATCCGTTGATGATGGCAGACGACGTCGTCCTTCCAGGCACTCTAGCTGACATTGTGGCAGCAAACAATGCTAGCAAATCGACGAACCTTTTTCACGTTAATGCAAGGTCACTGGCGTCAAAACATGATGACATACTTTTTCTATTAGAATCCTGTGGTGTGAAATTTGATGCTATCATATTCACCGAAACCTGGTATACCACTTACTCAGAACAATTACTGCTACCCGGTTACAATCATTTCTATATGAATCGTCAGAATAGCAGAGGGGGTAGCGTATCTATCCTGATCTCGATGTCAGTTTTTGTTATCATAAATGACTATAGCGTGATCTGTGAAAATTATGAGGTTCTATGTTTTAGCAATAATGCTAACATTTTTTCTGTACTGCACAGACCACCCAACGGAAGCCTTTCTGAATTTGTCTTCTTGTGACTCTTCGCAATCCTACGCCAATGAAACAGCAGACATCCTTACAATTGGTGGTGATATGAATTTAGATATTCAAAAAGAAAACAGTCCAGCTGCTGACTTTTTACTGATCATGCTAAGCTACGGTTACCGAAACGTCATTACCAGTCCGACGCGAATCACTTGTTCCACATCAACCCTACTTGACTTGTTCATTACTAACCCCTCTGCTGACGACATTATATCGGGAAGACTTAGCAGTGACATTAGTGACCATTTGCCAATTTTCTTCATTATCAAGAGCACTCAGCCTTCAAAGCCTAATAGGTCAAATATAACAAAATATCATGAAATAACGCCTCACACAATGGAGGGCTTTCTATAAGCAATCATGCAGACCGACTGGAGCGATGTTTTCGCGCTTAATGATTCAAACCAGGCGTATGAGAAATTCATGAAAATTTTCAAAGGTCACTATTTCGCCTCCTTCCCACTCAAGCCACATCTTCAACACAAAAAGTCGCGTAAGCCTTGGGTTACGCGCCATCATGTCAAGCTTATTAAACAGAAAAACAAAATTTATTTATTCAGTCTCGCGACGAAACAAAATAGAAGGAATTCAGGTCGTTCAGAAACAAACTAAATAATAATTTAACGGAAGCAAAGTACAGCTACTATCTGCGCATTTTTGACGGCATCTCCTTACGGAACGGGGACGTAGTGTGGAAAAAATTAAATGACATACTTAATAAAAACAAACAAATGGCAATGATCGACAACCTTGGAAACAGTACATACCGCTCTGTAGCCGCGAGAAATATTTCGGACGTGCAAAATACCTTATTTTTTGGCCCCGCTTTTGTGCCGGGGGTAGCAATGCTCTTTCATGCCCTTAAAAACAAAAGGGATCACGATTCAAATGGTTTAAAAATTATACCAATCCAGCAAGTAATAGATGAAATAGCGCCTGTTTTAACACACATTTACAACATTCAACTCTCAAGTGGAGATTTTCCACTTCAAATGCAGGTTGCTAGGGGATAATAATGCACAAAAGCAGAGATAAAAATGAACTGACAAATTACCGCCCCTTGTCTATACTGCCCATATTCTCAAAAGGATTGTAAAAAGTAATCAATTCACGCATTACCGCTTTCGCAGAAAAGTACAACTTGATAACCGAACATCAATTTAGATTTAGGTAGTTCCGCTCGACAGAAAACGCTTTCTTAGTTCATAAGGAAACGGTATTAGAAAACTGAAAATAAATTAGTCACACTAGGAGTCTATGTAGATTTCAGAAAGGCATTTGATTCCGTAAATCATCTTATACTAGTTGACAATCTGCAACGATATGGGTTTCGGGGAATTCCTCAGCGCATAATTAAATCCTATCTTCATGGACGTCACCAGTTCGTAGAATTAAGCCACCTTAAGTGGAGTGTAAAACGTGTAAGATCCGGAGTTCCACAAGGCAGTATTCTGGGACCTATCCTGTTCCTTTTTTATATAAATGATATTGTAAGAATTCCCGGAAAATATAAATGCATAATATATGCAGATCATTACACAGTGCTGGTTTCAGGCAAGGACCTTTCGGAAATAAAAGAACTAGCAGATACTTTCTGTTATGGGCTTCAGCAATAGTGCCGTATAAATAGATTAATTCTGAATGAATCTAAAACATTATGCATTATTTTCCGCACACCAGGAACCCCAATTACACCACCTGAGAATATTCACTTAGGGCCCTACTGCATAAGATCAGTAAAACATGTAAAAACACTGGGAGAAATCTTTTCTGTAAATATGACTTGGAACGAACACATTAAAAGGATTTCATTGAAGTTATGCAGGGTCGTAGGTATGCTTAACCGATGTCGCCAAATACTTCCCAGTAACATTAGGAAACTTTTATACAACGCTGTGTTTAATTCACCAATATACTATTGCGCCTTAGTGTGGGCAAACACCTGCGAAACTAATATCACCAAACATTTATTACTTCAGAGAGAGAGCAATCCGTGCAATAGAAAACATACCTAGGTTTGAACATACAAAACCACTTTTCCGAAAACACAAGGTTATGACAGCAAATAATATTAACACACACAAACTTCTATGTGCCTACAGAAAAGCAGTGCAAGGAAGATCAGAAACAGTTTCAAATTTAGCAGACCATTACAAAATATACAAAAACCTACTCTTTTCGGTTCCAGACACCATGGTTCGTTCCCTTCTCGCGTACTGGCTACGGCACCGAAAGAATTAAACATTCATTACCATCCATTTTAAATGATCCCGACTTCCAGAGCGTGGATGTCATTTCAATCCCGCGTAGACACATCGCCAACCTTTTTGCGGGGTGAACCATGTTGATTTTGTTTTTCATGTCCGTTTTCCCCTTCTGTTTCTGTCTTTCAGTGTTATTTCATCATCTCTGTGTTGTGCACAGGTATAACAATGAATCCTTTATTTTCGTTTTCTATTTCGTTTTGCAAGTGCAGTTGTACTTCAAGTATAGGCCTGTGAAAAAAAAAACAATGGTGTTTCAGATATGCACTGTATGCCTCGCCATTGCTCCTGATGTAAAGGTGGCTGGAGCGCCGTCAAGCTGCCGATAGAGCAGCTTTTCTCCAGCCACCTATTTTCACTCCTCTATAGTCAGTGGCGAAAATAAACATGACTATTATTACACCGTCGCAGTATCTCGCGCTCGAGTTCGGATCCAGTTCGGATCGCGTTCGGATCCATAAATAAGGGAACGTCACTGATCAGTGTTTCCTTCTGCGCCGTCGACATGACGATGAAGCATCGCTGGCTCAGCTGGGCGTTCACATGGTTGTTGTAACCATGCAAACGGCGTTGCTAGCCTTGGCAAGAACGAGTCACAGAGAACAGGCAACCATGGAGTTAAAACTCGTGCTCAGAGAGGCTGTTTTAATTGGTCCCCCAAGTGTCATCATTGGGAGAGAGAAATGGGAATTGGAAGCTGTGCGAAAATCGAGTTGAGGGCAGCATTTTGTTTTCTTGTATTTTGAAATTTCTGCATTGAATAACTCCCCGTTCCTATGCATCGATTCTTGTAATTATTTTTGAGTCAGCATCTGTGTGACATAAAGAATCCATCTGAAGTGTTACTCGCATCCGTTCAAGCAGTGTTTCGTAGCCCCTTTAACACTGTTGCGTTAATACGAAGAATAAGCAATGACCGTTATCAAGTACTGAGATCCTATAGGAAGCACACCCGGATGGTGTGATCCTGGGATGACATGTCGCTCGAGCGGATGTAAGCAAACCAGGAACCTGCTTCATCTTTGTCTTCTCCTGGCGTCTATCGATCACCTCTTCGTGGAATCCTCTCGCGAATGGGGAGATCTCCTGTCGGGCTCTTGCGAAACAAAGAGCAACGCCCTACCGCACACAAATCCTCTAATGCGGGTCCGTTCCTGACTTCCCGATGAGAAGGCGCATGCCACAGCGCTGTCTTCTGTGGTGATATTCATGATCGTGCCGGTCCACACTGAAGGTGTTTCAAGGATATAGGGGGGAATCAGTGCTTCCATCCTTATATACTCAAGCCAATACCTGCTTCCGCATTTATGTGTGTACATGCACACTGACTGCCCCATAGTATTGATACCGACAGACAATGAACAGTGAAAGCAAGCAATTCACTGCTATCGCCCACACGACAAGATAAAAGTGCATGAAAATATATGTCACGGAAAGATAAGAAATCAGGACTTTTTCAAGACAAAGAGGAGTAGAAATCATGCATCAACCGGAGATTTAGTTGGCCTCTCATGCAGGTTTGTTTCAGCCGGCTCATTTCATTTCATCAGGTTCATGTCATCGTGCGCTACGGGGCTTCATCTTTTAGCGTTTTTTTTTTCTGAACCAGTACACTAAGTCATACGCCAGTCTAGTAAGATCTTTCGTGGACCCTTCGTTTTAAATAAACTGTTGCCCCCCCCCCCCCCCCCCCTCTTATAACGGAGGATTCTTTGTCTTAACATGCGGCCAAGTTTTGTAGAAATTTTTGGAAAAGGTTAAATGCTTTCGCTGAGCCGCTAAGCAAATTAGGAAGGCCTGGCTAGGAACGAAGGCAAGGCGCAGCTACTTTCAAAAGCACTGTGTGCACCAAGAAAAAAAGAATACTGGAAGCTTTGTGTCCGTTTCCGGACACAAAAACAGCTTCCTGCCGATCTCCCTGCTTGCGTATCTTTCCGAATAGAAAACGGTTCTAAAGTTGGGATCCTGCGAAAAAAAAGGTTAGAAAACAGATTCGAGCCAGAAGACAAATAAAATGGTCCGAACTGCTTTTTCGTATGAGAAAAAATAATAGCACGGAAACAAACCCCTCTGTTTTAAAGGCAAGCATTATCTGTGCTTGTGTGTGTGTGTTTGGGGGGGGGGGGGGTGCTTTGTGTGCGTGGGCGTGTTTGAAATCACATGGGCCTGAAACAGATTTTATTTCTTTTACAACGCTCACATTTTGCCAGAAATCGAAGGCAGCACTGTGGGTTCAATAGGCAAATCAGAGTCGCCTAGAAATTTGATATCCCTTGATTGTCCAATCTCTCTGGGAACGTGAGGTGCATTTAAATAAAAAATTTTTATGATAGACCATACCCACACTGCCATCCTTATATTAGTCGCAGCTTCGACTGACTAGCACCTTTTCAACTGTGTTGAGTACAACAGCGTCCTTATAGCTTTAGCCTAAGAGCCCAGATGTTGTACCAGTGCAAACTGGAGACCTACTGCTTGGTTACCTTACAAGAATGCAGGTAAATAATGTCAACCGGTAGAGTAACAAAGAGTAGACCACCTATTTATGTCGAAACACAAGACGCACGCACAACAAGCCGTCGCTGAAGAGATCACAGTAACATTTTAAAAAAACCGTACCAAGCTGCCAGCTCATCGGCTCAGAGCGAGCAATGTTCGCATGGCATTTCAGTTAGAGTGATACAAGCCGCTTGACTCGAATTTATTGTCATTCCAATTTGTAAACCTGACACGACATGGTTTGGGAATCAGGTGGCAGGACTCTTGAAGAATGACCTGTGGTTCGATCCGCTGGGACAAAAAATACCTCTATCATATAGGCAGTCGCCCTTGCATATCATGTCGCCTACACAGCCATGATGGCGATTACGTTAGTAATTCGCCTGACATTTGCTAATAGCAGTATTTTTCGCAACAGTTACGAACTCAGGACGCCAATGGGCTGTGCTTTCACCGCGAGGTTCAAGCATCTTTTTTCGTCATTTGACAGGCAGTTCGCTGTATTTAATTTATTTATTTATTTACCCACAGCGCCACAGTGGCATTATAGAGGGGGGGGGGGGTAGCTTGTACAAAGCAAAAAAGAATTATTACGAGGGCAGTCACAATGACAATACAAACACTTCATTGTCAGTAATATTAACAAGAAATGCAGAACAAGCATTCCATTCTCGAACAGCGTTAGGTAAAAACGACAGCTTGAAGAAAATCGGTTCTTGATCTGAATTCGCGCACTTTATGGTTATGGTAAACCCGCTGGGATCGGTATTGTGGATGAAAAATGTACTTCTCTCTAGGAATAGCAATCCTGTTGTAATATATATTATGAAAAAATTTAAGCCTTAGCTTTCTCCTTCTTACTTTAAGGGGTTCCCATTCTAATTCCTGTTTTATGCCAGACACACTAATGTATTTACTATAATTCCCAGAAACGTAGCGGGCCGCTAAGTTCTGGACTCTCTAATTTTTGTCTGTCGGTCTTTGTCGGCGGGTCCCATACAGGGCAAGCATATTCTAGCGCGCACCTAATATGTGTTTTAAATAGTGAATCCCTAGAGTCTTGCGGAAACATTCTCGTGTTACGGCGCAAAAAACGCAACATTTTGCAAGCTTCCCCAGCAACATAATCAACATGTCGATGCCACCATAATTTTGAGGTGACGTGCACACCTAAATACTTATATGGTATATTTAGGTGATGTATACACTTAAATACATAAATACTCATATAAAATGGTAACATTACGTGCTCTGAACGCAAGGCTCAGTGCCCAGTGGGATCGTGGTGGGAGCTTTTGGGGGCTCCCTCCAGAATCGAAAGGTCGAAGCTTCGGTGTCTGATTCGCTTTTCCTGAGTTGGCGTTGGTATTCTGACTTTCCTGCCTCTCCTTTTCGCACAAAGTTCGGTGCAGTTGCCGAGCCCACATTCCATGAGTTCCTGGCTCACTGAACAGCACTCAATGGGCAGGGAAAGGAAAGATTAGGCAGGGAAAGCGGTTGCCGCGTTCGGATGCTGGAATTCCTCGCCCAGATGTCCCGCATCTATGTGAGAAACGAATTAGCGTTTCGCGAAACGCGGCAGATTCAAAGCAATTAAATGCAAAAACGCGACTGTTAGTGAGATCTCTGCACTCCTACCATTGACGAGAGACGCTAATAAATCAGTTTTTCTGCTTCACGCCGAGATCCTTGAAATTGACGTGGCCAAATAAGTTTTGTGACGGGCTTAGTTGGTTGCCTGACGTTTTTTAACGCCGTTAATGCCTAACCCAATAGCATGGTTAGATAGACGATATGGTTTCCCAAGCCGCGATCTATTGAACCTGGCGGTGACTTATGTGGTCTACGGACTACACCTGTGTGAAAGATAAGGAGCGCCTCTCTCCTTCTCCACGTTTTAATCCACACTGCAGTTATTTCGGTCGGTGACCTGTGTGGCTGAGTGATTTATTCAGAGCGCGTTCATAGCAGTAACTTTGTTTGGGGCTGCTTTTACAGATCTCAGAGATGTCAAGACCAATATTCTGCGCTCAGCTGTTACCGCATCTAGCAGACGCTTCTCTTAATGAGGTCAGCTGGAAGGGGAAACGCAAGGCATCGTTATGTCGTTAGCCTTATATCATTTCAAACTGCCCTTGCATCGGATGCAATACTTCAAGTCGCTGCTTAATGCAAAGTTTATCGACTTATTTGCTTTGCATTGCAGCGAGGGTAATTTATTGTGCTGTAAGTATTAAGTCGGTGCCAAGATCATTGAGTAACCGGCTCCATGAGCTGAATATGAAAAGACAGATGAGTTTTAGTTGTATTTGCGGGCTGCGTTGTTGAAATATAAACTGTAATAATATTCAGACCACCATGCTCGATGCGGCATGCCCATATTACAGCCGGGGTGTTTTACAGGTTGTGACGCATATCTCCACCTACATGACCTTTGTGCACTCTTCACTCACGCCATTCTCACCGAACTCTTCACGAAAAAAAACAGCCGAGAATTTTTCGGCCCGGTTGCGTTAAGCCAAGCCTTAACAAGCGGCTATGCAATTTCTTTCCAGAATCAATGCTTGTTTTTTTTCCCTCTTCCTGATAGACGAGAGAGCATACACTGCTTTTATACTCCTATACATAGGAAAAATTGTCGGCATGCTGCCGTCCCAACACGAATGGAAGGTGGCTGTTTTCTAATCAACCCATTAGTATATTAAAGAAATTTGCGCAAGAAGTAGGAGCTTGGATAGACAAATTGGGTGCCGAGAAAATTTCGAAAGCATAGAAATGACAATTTGTTTCATGGGCGTATGCTCAGATGCCTTCTATCAAGTTTCAGTCGCAAGCGTTGAGTGGAACATGACTTAACATGATTCTTAATGTTGTCCTAGGAGCCGCACGGCAAATGTTTTTCCCCGCATCAACTGACTTCAAAATGCACTTGCCAGAATTATTGTGACGTCATGGAACTGAAAGGCCTTGTCAGCGACACCGACGTCAACAGGAATATGGCAGTCCAGGTTGGCGGATCGACCGTGATGACCAGGCGCAATTCAGCGCTGGCGCCGAGCGAAACCAAAACTACAGCTACAAAATCGTTTATACTCCATTATTAACGTGACGCACTAATGGTTTGAGCTCATTTTCATGATTAACAGATCCATAAGCCTCTTTCGAGGCGCAAAAAAAAAAACGGCCACCCAAATAATTTGTGTTTACCCCTTTAAGCTTCTTGGATGTCTGTTACTCTGGTTTTTAAATGATTGGGTATGTTTACGCTCTCGTATTATCGGAAAGTACACCTGTCGGTCCGAGCTAACAAGTTCTACCAAAAGCAGAGCTCATAACTCAGTTTTTGGGCACGAAGTAAAAAAATATGTGCGAAAGCTTATCGCTTTAAGCGCCCCCAGTTTGGTACGTGCGTTACAGGTCGATATCTGCGGTGGAAGAGATTTGGATTCTCGGCTTTTATTCTGAGCACGCCTGTGCTCCCTTAGGAGGCCGTGGCAATCTGCGGCTTTACACTTCAGGTGCCACTCCTAGTGGAAGATAATCGAAGCACAGGCCACGTTGGATGCTAAAAGAACTTTCCGGATTGTACAAGTGTTTATACTTCTGTGCTCTGCTCGACGACACAATGAAGGAACGAAGTGCAACCTCTTTCTTGTTTTATTACTCCTTTGTGACGTTGTGCGGCAGCCCAGAACTAATGAAAGAAGGAAAATGATGGTCCAGGGGCCACTAGCGCGTCAATTTTTTTTAATTATTTAGTATGTGCAAATCATTCAGTTTGTGAGGCCCTGTTTGGATGATTTCAGTGTACTGTGCTCACTTTCATGGGTATTCTGGTTCCAATCTGCATTCTGGCTAGAATCTGGTTGGATTTTCCTGTATCTAGTTAAGCATGCTGGACACCATTCCTCACGCTTAAGATGTAAATCGCAGTGCAGCCATATTCGTAACAGCACCTTTTACGATGCTTTCGGACACTGCGTGGCTGCATGCTCGAAAACCTTTAAAGGACGGCCACAGCAATTATCGATTGCTCTTGGTTCTACAGGACAGCTTTGGTTCTGGCCAGCGCTTGGTCGCTGAGTGAAGTGGCGATCACAGGGGAAGTTGCACATCTTTTAGTTCGTGTATCATGCAGGAATCAAACGTAGAGTGGACAGCGAACAGTTTGCACTAACTACGACAGTTTCCTATGAGGCCGCAGTTTGGTGGCTTTTGTGACCTATTGTGCTCTCAAGAACAATACTTGGCTTTCATACATTTTAATGTGAGGGTGCTGGTAACCTTGTTTCTGAAAAAAAAAGTCTGATGTCGGCATTGCCGACTGTTGCAAACCTCGCAGCTGGAGCGGCCAGAGCAACCAGCCACTGAGGCAACCTAGGTGGGCCTCTTAGGCCACGTGACCTTGTGATGTCATCACAACTAGCCCACCGGATTTTGAGCAAACTGACCACCGTGACAAGTGGCAGTTAAATCAATGATTAATCACGACAGATTGCTCGGCAAGAGTATCCTTGGTCTCACAAGCCGCACTAGTGACAGCAACTGCCATTGATGGGCAGTAGTGCATCGCTTATTAACCGCTGCACCACTGCGCTAGGAGTGGTATGAGGACTAGCAGCGATCCGTGATTGTATATAAAGCCGGGAATGACCAGTTCTGCATACTTTGGTCATTCACCCATTAATGCTTTATCCTCAAACCATTCACGTGGAGCGTAAGTGCTCCCTCCATTTATTAGTCACGTATGTCGGTTGCTTCCTTCACGAAGAGTTGGAAATGTTCTGTTATTTATTTTTAATTTTAATGAGAATAATATTAGTTCACTGCATATTACTTAGGGCGCTTAGTGTTTGCTTATTTCGTTTAATAATAGTCTTAAGTCAGTATGTAGGCTCCCCGGGTACCCACCGCTGATGCGATAAGTACAAACATTACCCTGCTTTAATGCTCGGCTTCTTTGCGTGAAATGCCGGGGAAACGGGTGTCCTGATACCACCTTCAGTAGACGAAAAGGCCTTATGGCTTGGTGCTCTTCGGCTACAAATGATCTTGTACCACAAACGCTCATCAGCATCATTATGAAGGCCTTTTTTTGCGAAAAAAGAAACAAAACTAATAATTAGAATCTGACTTTGTGCTGACGCGCTAGGCCGAGTACTTTGAGTTTCTCTTCCATTTCCTTGGTGACATCACTCCTCCCGTAATTAGTAATAACATCGGAAGTCCCTCCACTCAGAATAAAGTAGAGATGCAGAACAAATAGCTTTCTGCTGGAAACGCAGGCTTGCCGAACCGTTTGTTCACTGAATGAATACTAAGACGTACCATCTTTGGCAAATGTAACCCAGCAACAGGGTTTGTTTCTTAGCCGTGAAGCGAGGCCTTTGTGACACCCCTTAATCTCTTTATTTATGTGAGGCGGGGATAACCGTTGTTCTCGCCTTCGGGAACTTTTCGTCTTCAGGGGTGAAGTAAGGGTGGTACTATGCGGCTGAGAAAGACTACATTGCCAGGAACTTTTCACAAAACGGTACGTGCCATAATTCTTTGTGGAATCTATACCATAGGCAGGCTGATTTAAACGTGACGGTATTTTGGATTTCTATCAGCCTTGTTTTTCTCCTGGCGTAGTAAAGTTGTGCTAAAGAACACACACACGACGCATGGTACAGTACGAGAGCAAACTGACAACTAATTTTATTCGTAGGACGCGGCACTACTCGTATAAGGGAAACAGAAGAACAACCAGGCATGCGCAGTGAAAAAGTTCTATTTGTTTTTCACCGCTTTGAAATTCAATGTGCTATTAGTAGATTCGACCTCTAGCTTCTTCATGAAAAAAATATGGAAACGAGAAAAATAACTTTATTTAATTTCATAAAACTGTCAGGCGCTTTTTCAGGCATTTCACGGGATTTTGCATTAATA
Source organism: Amblyomma americanum (assembly GCA_030143305.2). Taxonomy (NCBI): domain Eukaryota; kingdom Metazoa; phylum Arthropoda; class Arachnida; order Ixodida; family Ixodidae; genus Amblyomma; species Amblyomma americanum. The sequence goes on from JARKHS020025513.1 coordinate 115,791, forward strand.
CAGACATTTAGCACAGTGCGATCCGAGGCTGTTACAGCGATACGCTTGCGTGGGCCACCAGTGCGCACAGGCTGATTGGTCGTGACGTGGCACACGAGCGCGAGGCTGGCCGGCTTACGCATGCGCTGTGGCTCCCCGCGGAAGCGATTCGCGGCAGTGGATGTTGCAATGCTCAGTCACAATAAACCTTAAAAACTTTTTGCGGTATTTATGAAAAATGTGTCAGCTGCCGTATATAATTACTCTGAGGATTTCATAAGCAGGCTGCGACTTTGCACTGCTTCAATGTTCTTAGAAACTGAGAACTGAGCACGTTTTTTTTTTTTTACAAGAGAGATACTGGGTTCATTGTCTTGACAGATGTCCTAGCTTAGTTGTTACCTTGGGGATGTAGTAATTTCACGTTGTTACAAGGAACAGAAATGAGATACTTGTTTTTCACATTTAATATGTTCATTATACCAGCACGAGAATTTCTAACCGCTTGAGTTTGCCATCATTAGTCATCTTCCTTCAGTCCTTAGGAAAAACCAAGCAAGAAAGAACCAGCCCGAATTTAGGTATATTTAGCAGCCTAATGTCCACATGAAACAAGTGTAAGGAATATCTTCAATGAAGCAAGTACTGTCCGCGTGAAATAGAGCGGTCAAGCAGATGTCACGAGGGCTGCGGCTAGCAGGACAAACGGGAGGGGCTTCCTCGTCCCCACGCTATGTGCGCAGCGGAAATCATTACCCGCGTTCAGATGCTGTCGTCCGAACTCTCGGGCCACGAAAGAAAAGTGGAAAGGTCGTTCAGGAGGTGTCTTATTTTGCTCCTTCATATAAAAGTAGGAGAGTCGATGTCACACTGGGTCTAGAAGCCTGCCCCTCGGAGAACGTTGTCACCCTTGTGGTCCCTGCGGCACCTTAGCCTGATTGGTTCGCCGGCTTGTAAAAGAAACTGCAGGCTATAACAACACTTTCTCACGCCTGGCGTGGTCTTTTTTTTTTAATGTAATTGAAAGATACTTGTACCTATGTTATTCGGCAGCTGAGGTGAAAAAGAAAGCTTTTGACTACAGTAAGGAGTCATTGTGTAACATTAACAACGTTCTTAGGGTCTGCCCAATAACAGAGAGTAAAAAACATTGTCCTTATCCTGTTGAGTGAATCTGGAAACGAAGCAGTATTTGATCATCTTGTATGTACCTGGCATAACTATAGAATGGTTACCCACTAGTAGACCACGGTGGATTTGATTTACAACTGCAAATGGGACCGGGAATCGAAAGGGCATCCTGAGAGAGGAAGTAAGTTGCAATTAGGTGAAAAAAAGAGCACCTAGCGACAGCCAAATATACTACATGAAGCAATAAATTTGGGGCAGCAAAAATTGTATGCGCAGATCTGTCGCTGAGACCGCTTATGAGACAATGCTAGGTGACACTTCATCTTGTGGGGCTTTTCGCTAGAAATAGCAATGCAAAAAAAAAAAAACTGAGGAATGAAAACAATGACAAACGAACTCCAGCGTTGACTGATGGGAGACATATTTCTACTAAAAGTAGTCGTTCTAAAATGCTCGGTAAAAATAACATGAACAATCAGGACGGCGTCACATAGTTAATCGACCCGACTCGCTCAAAAGCTTACCGCTCTTCTTTATGGAGGTGTTGTTTAATGACATCCGGCAAGCATGATAAATTAATGAGAAGCAATTGTTTGTCATGGAAAGCTCTATCCATTTTTTCCCCCAGGTGTGCTGCTTTTCGTTGACATTTTTGTCTAGCATTGCCCACAAAACGTGGGCAGCAGAGAGAGACCCTTCGTAAAAGGTTGATTAAAAATACGGGCGTAGAGAGTAGTTGCAGCTCACTGGCAGTGAGCAGTCCAATAGTTGCAAAAATAATGGTCTTGCACAGCCTGCACTGTATCCCGACGGTGCAGAAAAAGAAGTACGTTTTGCTCTCACAACATACACCTCCTTGCTGTGCACCCAAGTCTTCTACTTTCAGAATTAATTCGCCTTTCCCCACATACTAGACCTAAAATATTGCTTTCATTTCTTATCCCATTGCAGTGCTGCAAGCCTCCTTTAAATCAGATGATACGTAATCAAGGCACCTCATTTTTGTGTGCAATCGAGGAAGATAGAGTGAACACAGCTATCAGATGCTCCTTTGTTGACACACATTTTCTTAATAGCAGCTACCGGGAATTTATCAGCATTGGCCTCAGCGTGACCAGAAAATGAAAGCAAGTTTTGGTAGAAAGTGTTCTTGGACGTATATTTAGAGGAGATTCTTTGCGGAATTGTTTTTCTGCAGATAAACACATGGTGACAGCAAAGATAAACGTTGTGTGGTAATTCTGAGCTCATCAAAACACAAGGTTTTTGGGGCTCACTTGAATGAGACAATATATGCACTGGAGAGTGCTGACCACTATTTCGGCTTACTGGTTCGTTTGTTTGGGTACACTTTACACGTTACATGAACCTTAATTGCGACGTTGAAGTTACATATATGCTCTGAGAAAAAATAAAATATACTAGTTAAATGCGAAATTTCGTCTACAACGGGCATCTCAGATATTTGTGGAGCTAATGAACATTGTTTCACATAAAGTTGTTCAGAGAAGATTTGCTTCGGAAACATAGACACTAGTTGTGAGCGGGTAATATGACAAAGCTACCACAAAGATGCTATCTATTTGTGTAAATTCTACAAGGCTTGTCCGCCTTTCATCTCAATTGAAATAAGTGTAGTGAATACCGACCCCTGTCTTATGATAGCTTTTCTTTAGCAAGTCCGATTATGTTTCCAATGCAATATCTCTATGGAAAGCGCTGGCAGCGAATAGCTTTGATTGCCAGATTTTCTTGGGCTCTTTAACAGCTACTAAAAGACAGAGTTCAAGAAAATATGACGAAAGAAGATGCCACTAACAACATATAAGACATTATATGCTCATTTCAAATTACATGTGTGTGGCTCAAGAAGAACATTAAAAAACATAACTTTCTAAACTGTGGTTGGTTGGGTATCAAGGCAGTTAAGGTAGTTGCATTTGCTGAAGATTCACTCTATGCATGTGATGCAGTAGTTGCTCTGAACGTGAAGGAAACAGAGAGAGAAGAGAGAAAGTTCTGGGTATGGAGAGGTGGGCTTCTGAGAAAAGAATTTCCATGTTTCCTCATTGCTTTAATCATCCACTATCGACAGCGTGCAGAGGAATTTTTTCCGTGTAATGAAGGGTTATTTGTGCATAGTTATCGAGTGAATACGGAACAAGCCGTGGCGACATTGTTGTACATATGACTCCAGAACAGCATTGTTTCGGTCAGGTTGTAGGTGTGGATATGAAGCGCAACAGGGCGACTTATTAGCAAAGAGCTCTTAAAATCTGCCACACACCAAAACTTTTCAGTGCAGTAATTATAACATCTAAAATTCTTGTTTCCTATGCTGTTTCTGTGTATCTAAAAGCCTCAAAACAGATTCTGCTAAGCAAGCCTCAGTCCACGCGTAACATAAATGTTGTGCACAATAGTATCAAGAATTGTGAAGTTTTCCTAACTCATTTTAGTCTTGCAAAAGTCCCACCAAAAAGACTGTCCTTGGAGCAAAAATTACTGTTTCATGTCTTTTACAAGTACAACTACAGTTCTGGGATATATGAAACGTTTCTGCTCCACATCAGAAAAAATACTTTACTCTGATGTTTGTCTTCAGCCTTCTCAACCTTGGTCCATACACTGTCCGGGGTGCAGGGTGAATGATGGAGTTAGGTAGTATTCTGATGGAAAGGTGCAAGTGTGGTGCTGACCCATTTGGCTGACTTCAACAAATATCGGGCGTTTTCTCCGAAGTTCATGATTCAACAACGTGATCACTGCTAGTAATCCTGCTAGTTAACTATAAGGCCTTGCTGTACGAATTCGGAAAGGGAAATCCCCGTAGAGAAACAAAAATTATTTGTTTCACATTTCTCTTAGCTATCGCTTCGTGCCTTGTCTCGGTATGTCAGTCTGATTTCGAGTGTAATAAATAATCATCACGATTAATTGTAGAATATTTCTATTACATTGCTCACAAATTACCAAGTGACCATTGGAGATGCTACGCATTCCGGCACGAGCCGGTTACGTTAACCTTCCAGCCCTTAGTATCATTGATGAATGAGGTCATTAAGCGTAAAGCTACTAATTAAATTCACAGCATGTTTAGCTGTCCATCGCAGACCGAACACGAGAAGCGGAACGTACCGCCTTTCAAATACCGCTCGAAGGCCCCAGTCTCACGAGCACACTTTTTCCGGTCTCTTACGTGTGGCGGCTTCGGTTGAGTGGGCGCGCACTTGATGGTGCTCTTGGCATTGTTCGAAATACGGGGTCCCCTAGAGGCTGCAGCATTCGTCTTCACGTATGCCCTACTCCGGATCCTTACGCAGTCGCCTCTTGGGCTGGCGTTCGGCGCGACTTTCGCCAACTTCTTCCAAGCAATACCATCGGCGACCCATCTGAGCCCCACTATTGAGCGGCAGGGTGGGGCCGCGTTGAGGAGAAACTCAGCGCACGAGCCACGGGTAATGCAGGAGCTGCTGTGGGTGCGCTGGCGTCACTATGTGGACCACTTCAATGTTCCCGTATGAAGACTAGGTTATAGGTGGCATCCCCAAAACAACTTGAGCAGTGAAAATTGTCATAGAGAATTTCAAAAGGCAGAGCCGCCTCGGAAAAACCGTGGCGGTGTCTGGAGGCGCCGGTTTAAATTGCAATTTTTTTCGTCAGTGCACGCAGCAGGGGGCTAGTTTTGTTGCCTGTGATGCATATTCCTTGCTTTAAGTTTCACACTGATGTGGTTTTGTTTACGACGCTACCTTAGCGTGCATGTGCTTCTCATATTTGCCCGCCGCAAACAATACATAGCTCGGTTTTCAATGATGCCTCAGTGCTAAATTTAAGTCATGCGTTACACACACCACGGCGAATTTTCACTCAAATGCTTAGGCACTCTGACAGGTTATGCCTGCCGTTAAATAGTAATACACAAGAAAAACGAGAGGAGCGAGGATGCATAACCCTGCACCTTGATTAGGGAGTCTGCGACAATAGTTTACGCTGAGCTAGTATATGTTCAAACCTGTTTTTAGTTCTGCTCATAAAAAATTTATTATTTTCTTATTTAAAAGGCAAGCTGTTTAAAATCTTGGACTGGTGTGAAGCTTATGCGCCTGCAGCTTTTAATAAAAGCAGAAATTTTTCTAAATTTTTTTATTTCAGTTCTCTCTATGGCGAACTCGAAAATGAGCAAATAGTGCTGCTGCTCTGGTTTGCAATTATAGCATTACAACATAATTTTCAGCATCAGGATGCCGGCGCTAGAGTCATAGCCGGTCATTCACATTTCGTATTGGTCATTTTTCATATAAGGACAGAAAAAACAAATTCCTGTAAAAAAAACCTTGCTCTCTTGGGCAATTGCGGTGCCTCGGTTCATTCAAACCTTTTGTGCTTACTTACAGTAATTCAGTGCGCTCTTTGTGTCCCCATTGCGCAAAATCTTAAACCAATAATTTATCCGATGCCTGAGACGAATAAAAAGCATTGCTTACTTTTAACATCAGCCAGGGGAGGACATTTCAATAGCTCATATATACTCGGCGAAGGAACATTTCGAACAGATGGACAAGATTACGTTCGCACTTTATTGGTGTTCTCAACCGCATTTGAGCTTCTTTGTGTGCTCTCCTCCTCAGCATCGCGCAGTCCAAAAATATTTACAACGCCTTGCGAAAGCCTTCTAGCCATTTTACTGGCCTTCCTTACGTTGTTTCAGCTTCTGCTTAGTTTTTTTTCCTTCCTATAAGGACATAAGTTTTGTTTTTGGTGCACGCCGCATTTATATTTACTCTTCGAAGAAGAACATTGTCCGCATGTCCCTTGGTAGTGTTGCGCCACCTTATAACAACCAGTGAAGGCTAGTTTCTTGTTCAGTGAAACGTGTTCGCAGAATTTAGATTTTGCAATCCAGCTAAACTATTTTAGTTCAATACAGTATCGTAATCGTGAAGAAAGGCCTGGGAATGTGTTTTTAGTTTTGTTTGGTCGACAACTTTAGTCGTTGTTTGACTAAGTATGTTTCTGGCCTACGTGTGTCTTGCTACAGAGCTGAAAGCTAAACTTAGAACTTATAAGTGGGTTTTCATGACGTATTTGTTCGAAGTTTGCTGGGGCACCCGCGGATACTTCTCTTACTTGTGCTTTTTCCGACCGGATAGTACGCGGTTCTAAAGCATTGAGTGCGTAATGCATGTATGGAGTGTACGAATTTTGAGGCTTCTATTTAAAGACCTTCATAACACAAAACTCTATATTATTAACGCAGGAGCTCTCAAGTTACACTGTCAGAAGGACATTTTTTACTTACGAATAACAAAACTGAATGAAGCGGGGAAAAAATATTCCCGAATACCCGTCCGAATACCCGAAATGCAAAGCAAAAGTACACCTGCACGGCAATACACACAAGGCGAATGCAGTATCAGAAAAGTCAAAAACATCAATTGTTGGAATTGGTTTTTAGTGCAGAAAGAAACCACATGAAGGATTCAGCTCTATAGGAAAGAGCGTAAGTTATGTCTCTAGTTGTGTAGCCGTTCCTTCCCTCTACGATTAAAATAGCACTATGTCGTGTCAAGTTCGTTCCTTCCTGTGCTGTCTTTCTGCGCTAAAATCAACTGCAATAATGCACACACTAGCCTTTTAAGAAAACTATCTGTTATGACGCCGTTTCTTCTGTTGCACTCTTATGAGCACACTGCAATCGAGACAATCTTTCTCTTTCATTTTATATTTATAAATTTCTTACATGAAATTTTTTTCACACTCTAGATATGCCAACGGACTCTGCATTAAATATTGAAAATCAAAATCTGGGGTTATTGTGTTTTGAGAAAAAAAAATTAAAGAATGTGTTGACCTGTAGCACCCCGGTAGGAATGTGGTGATTGTTGAACCAGAACATTTTCCTAATTATTTAGTTTCTCCAGAATATACAGAAGAAAAGTATATCAGAAAATAATTTTATTGAGACATAAGAGTCATATTCTGTGAGAGTAGCCATAACATTATTTCTAATATGCTCAAAAGGTTTATGAAATTACATTGAGAAAAATGTTGTGCTGAAAACCTCGACTCCCTCCTCCCCTATAAGCTTGTATAATGTTGGCACTTTCATATTTATTTATTAATTTTTTCTCTTTCCGCATCGGTTGTAAACCTCTTGTTCCCATATCTTCCATATTACTGTGTCTGTCCCGCTGTACCTTTCCTTTTTTCCTTGTTTCACATTTGGCTGAGGCACTCCCGTCCTTTTCAAGGGTCGAGTCTCTATCAAGCTTGTAAGGGCTTTTTTGCTTTCGATGCGCCTATTTTGCTATGGAGTGAAAAAAGCTTGAACCTTAGTAAAGTTTATTGTTATCACCTTAGGCCACAACATAGGTCTCGAGGCCCATGAAGCGTGATGTCAATTGGTTTTTGGTTTTTTGGGGGGCAAAGGAAATGGCGCAGTATCTGTCTCATATATCGTTGGACACCTGAACCGCGCCGTTAGAGAAGGGATAAAGGAGGGAGTGAAAGAAGAAAGGAAGAAAGAGGTGCCGTAGTGGAGGGCTCCGGAATAATTTCGACCACCTGGGGATCTTTAACGTGCACTGACATCGCACAGCACTCAGGCGCCTTAGCGTTTTGCCTCCATAAAAACGCAGCCGCCGCGGTCGGGTACGAACCCGGGAACTCCGGATAAGTAGCCGAGCGCCCTACCACTGAGCCACAGCTGCGGGTCGTGATGTCAACAAAAAACATTTCAGAATAAACCGGAAAGCCAACGTAAATTACACACAAAATGCACAACTTACCGGTAGCCAAGAAAACATTAAAACTTCGCAAAAATTTAGCACTTGGGCGATGAACCTTGAAACTTTAAAGCTAGCTGATAACGATGCGTCTAACTATTAAAAAAAAGCAAAAGCGCGTTGTCTTGTCCACCTTTCTTGTGATTGTCTCTTATTTTTGCGCTAACATTTGTACATAGAACTTTGCACCAACTAGCTCCGCAACAAGTGTAAACTGAGGGAAATGAAGGGGAATGTGATATAGTTATTCGAGGTCGATATGTTATGATTCTTAAGTGTGCCGTCCTTTATGTAGCATGCGACGTGATCCCGAGTGCACAGAAAGGACCAATTAATGCCATGTATTAGTCGAAAAAAAAGTTAATGGCAGTATATTGGGAATTCTAAACAAATTAATTGCCTTACGTGGAATACATTCAATAAAGTAACACTGGACAAAATCACAAAAACGTTAAGCATTACTCAATCTGGACAGTTTTCAGTAAAGATACTTTACAAAAAGAAATTGCAGTCTGTCTCGTCTATGAGAGTACCTCTATGCATAAAATACAGTGCAGCAAGAACCGAGCATACCTAGATAGATCAAAGACGGTGGCAGCTTTACATGGGCATCGGCCAAGCCTTTGGCAGCTGTACACGCCGCCGCCTTTGATTGCTTCTGTCCTTCGTGCGGAGCAGCGCGCTTTGTCTGTTTGGTTTCTTTCACTGCTTCAGGAAACACGGCCAATAGTCGCTCACTTCTAGCAGCACATATTTGGCGTTTCTGGCGGCTTTTGGTGCATTATGAGAGCGAAAATGGACTCCAATGTGGGCATATAATCGGAGAGGAGGTTACAAACAGTCCCTCTAAGTGGTTGCGAAGAAACCAAGAGAAACTACCGAAGGAACCACATTTCCGTGATCAAGAAGGCAGTTGGTAAAAAGATATTGCATATGCAATATTAGCCGTCAGATCAGTGCGTTCAGTGCATGAGCGGGTTGTGGTGGTCAGCATTTACAATGGCTGAAGTCTTTCTTAGGGCGCCGTGCTGAAAAGAAGGGAGTGTGCAATAAAATATGTTTGTAACCTTGCATAGATAAAAGGGCTTGCACTGGAGAAATCATTGGCTTTGAATAAAAAAGCGTTTTGTGTAATGCGTTTGAGGGGGCCTAAACATGCTTATCAGTCTATTCCTTCTTAACTTTCAATAATTTTCAATTGCTTCAGTTTGGCACTAAAGATAAAATTATACATTATTTGCCTGGTTGTAAGCAAACAAAAGAAATTATGGCAGTGATTTACATTTTAATGCACATCATGAGAAGTTTATGCACGTGCGCAGCAGCAATCGCCGAAAAGTTTACTCGTAGTTACTTTAAGAATGCATTCAGATCAGCATGTGTTGTCCTGCATCTTTCTAGGCTCTTGTCTTGATTTCTTTAAGCTTGTTTAGGAGTGTGGTTGACTGCTTGACACAAGCGACCACACTTATACTGCACCTTTAAAATTCGCATACGGGGGCACATGATAGGCAGGATTTGTCATTATTTGATAATGTTGTTTAGGATATAAGCGCCTCAAGGTATCGCTGACAATCCTTAGCAAAACATAATGAGGTCGATGTAGCCTTGTTACCCTTATTGTTGTGCTATGTAGAGAGATTGTGTAAGACTTGTCCTCTCAGGGTTTTCATTTCATTGAAAAACTTGTAGCAGAGGAGCCCTTCCAGGCAGCCTAAAACTCTTAAAGAAGTGCGCATTGAAGCAGTGTGAGCTGGTGTACTTTCTATTCTCAGGAAATAAGAGCAAAAACTTCGAAAACTTCCAGGCTTTTTATTATAATTGATTAGAAATAAAACAAATGTTGGTTTCAAAGTGGAGATTTTTTCCATTCAATCAGGTACGACAGAATTGAAAACACATGCGTGTAAAAGAAACTACCAAATGACATCATGATATCTCTGAGAAGACACCAATTTCCTATTTTAATGATAACCTATATTTAACGACGTTTCTCAAAAGATAGTATCTTTGTCCTATGAATTACTAGTGCTTTTTTATATGGTCACGCATAAAGCATAGACTCAACACAGTGGACACTAGTGTTAAACATCTGGGCTAAATGCGCACTCACGGAATGCATGTTTCCTTCCGTTCCATTCTTGGTTTCTCCTGCATCTTTCCGAGCTTTTGTTTTGGTTGCCCTTGCGCCTCACTGCTGAGAGGAATGAAAAACTGTTAAGCCTATGACCCCGCTATTCCCAGGACTCCCATCTGGATCGTGCGTGGTGATATTCATTAGCACAATCTGCAGGTGTTTCCTTTTATTAGCAAAACAAAGGTTGACTTTTGCGCGCTCTGACTTCGGGGAGCCCAATGGCGAAACTCGACGCAAGCACCGGTTCCAATATAATGATAATGCGCTGCGGCGTGTAGCAGCGCAGCAGGCCTCTTCGTGCCTCAGGAGAACATCGGCGGAAGGTTGGAAGAGGGGATCTAATTAATGCCGCCTTTGTCCGGCATTGTTTTCCGGAATGGATGCGAGAGCCTTGCTCTCCATAGGATGTTTCCCGAGGGCAATATCGTATTGTAGCGGCTTACAAGAGTAGCCAGTGCGACGAGAGCCGCTGTTAATGCGGAAATGCTTCAGTCGTAGGAGGTAAAAGTATTTGATGTTGCAGCCCGTATTACTAACTGGCTGTGACCAAAACAGAATCAATTTGACTCAGCAACGCTATTTGTCCTGTGAGTGCCTTCAGTGTTTACAGGTTTATGGCTCCTTAGTTTATTGCTAATAGCTTAAGCTTCAGCTAGAAACGATGCAAATTTGTTGGATCAATGTGAAAACGCAGTTCCTTAATATTAAGCAGGCTAGTCAACTCCGCACGAAAAGGAGGTATTTTCATTTTTTGATCAATTTGAGAAGCTGAGAATTCTTAATATTCGTTTATTATTTTCGCGTTAAATCCACGGGTCTAGATAATCTTCTTCTTCGTCCTCTTAAGGCATGCTAGATAATCTATCCTACCGTCTTCTTCTTCTTCAGACTGAACGCTAATCTTTCGACAAAGTTATTGCTTCTTTTACTTTTGCATGGTTGCTTGCCACCTGCCGTTAATTTCATTTACACGTGGTGTTCCACGTGGTTTTCCATCTGAAAGGAAGACAAGATAGCGCTTCGTGTTACGTGACTGATATTGAAGATGGCTCCCAAATTTAGGCTCGCGGATTAACAGCATATATCATTAAACGCTCTTCTTGACACATATTACGCAAGTAAAGAGATGCAGTTCATATTTAGGCTCTCAAACAAAAAACAAAACGAAATGTACAGACTTTTCTAATTTCTTTTTTTTTTTTGAGAGCCTAATAATGATCTACCTCTCTTTTATTGCGTAATATGTTCCGAGAAGTGCGTTTTTTTGTCGAGATGCGAGGCAGATACTGCGCCATTTCTTTTCCCCCATAACGAATTTTTATTTTCATTTTTTCTTTGTCAAAAGTTTAGAGCCCAGGGGCTTTGCTTCTAAGCGGTAAGAAAAATTCTTACCGTCAGAGAATTTGGAGCACTTCAGATGCATTACGAACCACTTAGTGTGGGTCTGAAGCAAACCCTCTGGACTGAAAGCTTTTGACAAAGACTGTACCAAAACCACTGGAACGCATTCCGGCAAGGAACTACGTCTTGCATCACTGCGTTAAACACTCAGATTTGTCATAAAAAATTACAGGTGATTTAGATAACTAGGCCAAATGCGAAGTGTGTGCGCTTTCACGTCACGTTTTACTTCGCTTTCTGTTCGAGGCTAGGGTTTCAAGGTTACGCTTCAACCCAAGGCCGGCAAAATCGGTGATTGGGGACCTTTGTGGCCTCCATTAACTGACTTCACTAGATGGAGCAGTAGACCTCACCGAGCACCTAGCACTAGTCCTCCGACCTAGTGCTCTGTCTTTTTTAGATGTATTTCGCGGCATTTCCTAAAAAGCATCGTAAATAGTTCTTGCAAAAAGAAGAGAATTACGCTGTAATAAATACCACATTTAGAAAAAAAAACCGGAGCATAGTGATCTCGTGTAGTGGCCATCGAAGTTGATATGTCAACTTCGCTATATGTTAGCGCGGTCGCGGGTTCCAAACCCAGTCGCGGCAACATTTAATTTGCGCAGCTCCGGCCGGCTTCAGAGAAAAAAGACAACGGGTATATTCGAGAGCCAGAAAACCCGAAAGCCTGAGTGCTAGCGCACTAAAATTCCCACCTGTATAAAATCTTGAGAAATATAATGGCTTCTGTTTAAAGGTAGAGCATACAGTGGCTGTTTGTAATTTCTCACAGAGTTGCAAATGAAATCCAAAGGTCATGGTAACTTAATATAGTCGAGAATCAATAAAAAATAATGCAGAGCAAAGCTTGTGTCTATTACCTTGTAGTGGAGATAGCATCATTCTTTGCTCTGGTGGGGCATTGCCCAGGTATTCGCACGTGGGCAATCCTTGAGAGGGCAAAATATGAATTTAAAATTTTGACATTGCTTTCTGTACCTTGTTTTTGTTCCTATTTTTTAGCAGCAAATTCTCCAAGCAGAATGTACTGGTTCTGAAAGCTGAGTGCGGCAACATTGACTCACTTTCAAAAGTGTGAAAGAACAAAGAATTTGTGCTCCAAAGGTCGTTCAGGTTGTTGTCGTGGCTGTATCTATTATAGGCGCTGCGCCATCGGACCGGGAGCTTTTGAAGACTACGAATACGTAAAAGAGAGCTACTTCTTTAGCAGTGCAAACGCTAAATTTATAGTAGTTTATTATTTTCTAATGCCGTTCTGAACACTGATTTCATTTTGGCAGGATGTCCCTAGAGTCAACTACTGCAACTTTGGGGCTCGCCAAAATCGTGTTGTGTTTTTATGGCCTTGCTTAATGTTTTGCGAGGCAATCAGTGTTTATGCCCGACGCGACTCTCTTACTTTCTCTTCGAGTTCTATTCGCGCATACGATGCCAGCAGTGCGGTAAAATATAGAGCGTACACCAATCGAATTCAACTGAGAATTTAAAATGTAATAAAGAGGGAGGTTGTCTATATTATTTCCTTTCATTCTGCAGGTTATTCAGGCTTTAATCTCAGCGGCAGAATTTATCTCGCAGAAAAGAGAGTTCATAGCTTGCCTGCTTTCCTATATTGCAATTGATTACAATTTCATAAAAGGCACTTTTTCTCATATTTGTGTTGCTGAAGAGCTTTGGACGACAAAGTGAAGTTGTAACCGAACCTTCGTCAGTGATACCACTCGTCATATTTTCTCGCGGCCATGGCAAGCCGGTACAATTGTCTGCGTCGGCAATGTAAGCAGCAAACCATACGGTTTCTCCATAGCAGTGTTCATAACTTGCAACGCTTCCTTCAAGTGAATTCCCTGCAATAAAAAATATATTCACAAAATGAACAAGGCAGAGGAAAGCCTCAGGGAGCTTCCCAACGTTTCGACCAGAGGATTTGTCTTCGTCTGGGCGAAGACAAGTCCTCTTGTCGCAATGTTGTCAAGTACCCTGAGGCTTTCCCTTGGCCTGTTTATTTTTTGAGTGTCAAGAAACCCTCTGCCTGCCATCTCACTACCATAGAATTTAAAAAATGTGGCGAGCTTGCCTTCAATCACTGGACAGCCGCGTGTGATAATATGCTGGAAATCATTCCGGTTATATTTTGTAAAAGAAAATTGCAACTTGTTTTGAACGAAACTAGTAGCTTGAAGATCTGATGCTTTGACGAAGTGCAGTGTTTCCCAAATACATCTTTGCTTTTTAATGAACACTATCCCGACGTGCTTACTTAACACAACTTAGCAGCATGACTGAGCACCTCTGCAACCGCAGCCATAGATACTGCACAGCTTTATTTATACATTGTCGCGTCATCAACAATAGCCATTCGGCGGCTGCTCAGCATGAAACTCGGGCGCCACGCTGGTGCCTCCGATGAAGAAACTGATTTTTTTTTTCTACGGACGTCTCTCGGTATCGTTGCCACTTCTCGGCGTTCGCCTTCCGCTGCTGTCTAGGCCTCGAGTTTTCATGACACTGCTTCATTATCTACGTGACACTGGTGGAGGTGCGGGCTCAACGCCCTGATGTCCAGGACCGCTGCTCTGAAAGCCACTCATCGAGTCTGCTTGTCTCCACGCCAGTACACCGCAGCAACCGCCGCCTTCTGGAGCTGGTTCCAGAGTTTGGTCCCCTACACGAAGAGGCGGCCACCCATTGTTCCATGGCAGATGCTAGCGCGTCTCACTTGACTCGCTGTGCCGACCGATCTCCATGGCGTCGCATATAAAGGCGTCGAAGACTGGCTTGACCAGTTTGAGTGGGTGGCCAGTTCAACCAGTGGAGCCCTGCGCAGAAGCTGCGGAGCGATTAATTCGCGCCCGCAGACGGAGCCAAGACTTGGTTCGAGGGAGGCCGATATTCAAAGCTGGGGTAAGTTTCGCAAGCAGGACGGGGACGCGTTTGCCAGCACGGATCGCGAAGATCGAGCACGCTGCCTCCTGGACGCCCGAGTCAGAAAACACAGCGAGAGCTTCACCATGTTCGCGACGTTGGCGCGCTGACCCCGATATGGCGGAAACCACGAAGCTCCACCACCTGATACAAGGTGTGAAAGACCAACTCCTCGCTGGTTTTGACCGCTCCCCCCTCCCCTCTCCCCCGCATACTGTCGCAGACTTCATAAAAGAAGCTGCCTTCATTGAGTGAACCCTGCTGCAGCACGGCCGACGAAACGACTCTTTGTACGGTGGGCCATTCAGCAGTGCGGCCGCTTTGTGGCTTCTAGCGACATTTCAGAGAGGAACAAGACATAAAAGAGAGGGGCATGATATATTTTTGTCTTATATTATGGGTGCCAAAAAGCATCTGATTCTGTCCATGTCTCTTCGTGTGCATATTTTGATTCCTCAGTCTCTTCAATTGAACCCGTGTCTTTCGGGTCAGCACTCGAGCACCATAATCAATGAGCCACCGTGGAGGCAGTATAACTGTTATATGAGTGAGCTCGGGATCATTCATTTTGCAGTACAATTTCATAAACAATATGATCAAATTCTAACTTTTTTTTAGAAAGGTGCATGAAGAAAAAAGAGATATCGTTAAATAAAAAAACAGTCTACGAGAAGAAGTCGCTACAGGGGTCCTCGCCCAGACACTCGTTTAGGGAGTCCTCTGCACCTCATTTCGAGCAGACGTGGATTCATGTCTTTCCGCTCTTGTCGCTGGCGCAGATCCAAACCAGGGTCTCTGAAGCAGAGGTCGTCTACGACTCTGCTCATATTGCTCCGTGAAAAATGATGCCACCTAGCTGGACGAAAGGAAAAGTCAACAAAGGGGACAAGCAGAACAACAGCTAAACGGCATGAAAACTATGCAGAAAAGAAGGATCGTTACCATCGCTTTCACTCTCCAATGGCCGCGATACTGTCCTACCGGCCAGTTTTTTTTCTTTCTTTTTGTAGACTCACCACCAGTGTCGTTCAGATGGCGTTCTCCCGTGGAGGGATGCGGCCTCGACATTCCGTTTCGAATACACCCTCGATAACGATAGCCATTTTTTTTCTCAATTCCTGTTCACTTTCTATTCATACGCAATATATTAAACGGCAAAGCGAATGTGTTGCTATCACGATATCTTCACTAGGAGTCACTGCACAGCGATAGTTTTTGTAACTAGTGTGCCGTCAGTTCCTGCTGATGACACTAATTTTTCTTCTTCCATGGTGACATAGCCCTGCTATTCGACAATTCGGCGCCGTAGAAATTACGCAGAGAATTCTGCGCTTTATACTATGTACACAAGGTTTCACAGCTTTCTTCAACTGTAATGTACCCTGCAGCTCCCAAAAGCTATTCCCTCTCCGACTGTTTATGCGCCTCGATCGCAAGAAGCACACAGGTAGCTCTCATTTTCTTCGGTGTCCTCAAACGCAAAAAAATGAATCCTTTCTTTGGGATTCTACGGACTCTGCTTTGTCGACGGCCACACCCCTCGCCTTACAAAGCACGAGGGCTAAGCACAGCTGCACATTCGTTTTCAGTAGCAGTGCTTGCGGTTTTGATTACGAGCTTCACGTATAGAAAGAGAGATAGTTCAGATCGCTAGGAGAAAATCAAAAAGTCGCCCAGAGAAAGTTATTTATCGCATCGCTCGCTCCGTTTTCAACTCCGGAAATAAAAATGCCGCATTTTCCGGTCTCTACCTCGCATCGTGGTAACAGTCTCACTCACGAACGGCCTCTTTTGTAATAACCTTCATCTCCCTCGCTTTTTTTTACAAATAATTCTCACCGCCAGTCAAGATCAGTGCGATGAATGTTTGTGCAATAAATTTGCAAGTGTTTAGAACAAAACTCCTTAATTCGAACTTCGAGAGGGCGAAAAACATGTTTAAATTAAGAGTTTCGACTAACGCATACATGTTCAAAATAAACAGCGCGAAAAATGAAGATTAAAGGGGAGAAAAACACAGGAAAAGCCCTGAATTTTGAATAAGCATCACCAACTCGCCGCCTAGCTATTGTGTTCAACCAATGAAGTTCCTTTGAATCAAGGCTGAGAGTTCCCTCGGAATCACAAAACGGGACCTACCACGCACGCCTGAATGCGAGCCTTCATGGACGCACGAGATTTCCCCTACAGTTGCGTGGCTAAATGTAAAGTGGCGCCGCCTGCATGGCAGACGCTCATCCAGACTTAGCCGTCCACAAAGAATAGCAGCTGCTAGATGTCTGGTCTGTTATCGGCATCTCTAACAATCCCACGTTTTAAGCTTACTGCGGCACGGGAACGAAAGTTCGTAATGCCAAGAAAAAAATGCAAGACGGACGACGTGGTTTTTGTGTTGACTTTGGCTGATATAGAAAGTAAAGTTAAGCACGTAAATTGCACCGGCCACAATTTAAACAAAACAGCGTCGAATTATGCAAGGAGGAAAGCGTGAAATTTTCTTAATCCAACAATTTATAGGACGCTGTCGAACCTTCCATACCCGAGATAGAGGTCGTTAAGTGGGCGCGCGGCAAATAAAACTATTTTGTTTATTCATGCATGAGCCATAACCAACATACTGCGCACTGCTCATATCAACTACCTTTACAGCAGATTGAAAGCCTCGGTAATACATTTTACTTTAAGCTAGCCGTTGCAGTTGGTAAGTAGAGTTGACTACTTGACAGTATTCCTTGCTGTGCGAGTTGGCTCATTGGTTTTAAATTGACAACTTCGTTGACACAAGTATATAGACACAAGAGGCGAGGTTGACGGGACTGGGTCAAACTTTAAACTAACTTCATTGCCTTGAAAATAATAATTTTGCGCCCTTGGAAAGTTATTCCAAAGGTGTTAAATGATCAAACAGGAAGTGCACAAGTATTTTATGCCAGATTGTTCACAAACCGCTGTTTCAGTCAGTAAAGCTTTTATTTCTTTTTACATTCCCATTACTCATGAAATTAAAGTTTAACTCCAGCAAGACAATTTTCATGAGAACATTCTTAAAAAAATCACTTTAAAAAATACGTATGCGTTGAAAACTCGAAAGTTTCAGTGCACTCTTCTCTACCTCAGGGATCATGCGGAAGAAAAAAACAATCTTTCGCTGTCATTCGTTATTAAGTGCCCAAAGGCT
>JARKHS020025514.1:0-29293 GCA_030143305.2 Amblyomma americanum
ACAGCTATGCACTGTTTGTTTAGGTGAAACCCATCGCTGTTGCTTCGTCTGCTACTTTCCACTTCGCTGAGCATTCTGCTTTTCGTTGAGAGAATAAACATCACTTCCGTTAAAATTGCAATCGAAATAGAGGCTGCAATCATGCGAAGTAATCCGGTATCAGCCACTTAATACTGCGTGCTGATGGAAACTAGCCCTTTACTGCCCGCCATCGCCAGATCTAATTTGTCATTTTCCGTTACTACTGCTCTCGGGGTACCTAATTCGCTTCTCAGAAAGAAACACGCTCCACTTCTAACAATCGCTATGCATATCGCTGTCATTTGTTTTGTTTCTTGCTCTGATCTGATTTTCCGGCGTTTTGTTCGGGTCCCGTCCTTCCAAGAATCAACGCAACAATATTTACTTCTACTGAATCAGTTTGCGCGAAAAGGCGCTGAATGGATTCCTTTCTCGGTGTCACTGCGCCAACAGATATAAGCTTTTCCAACTTTCTTGCTGTTTTCTCTTATTCTTGTGCGAAACGCGCAAGACATTAGCTCATCACGATAAAGCTTGAACGACTGCCTGATCATCGGCGTTTAAATGATACGTTCAGGCGTTTCAGCAGTATTTTTATTTTGCAACATTTTACTTTATAAACGATGCAGAGCAGCTGTAAATGTAACCTCATTTTACATCATTACAAATATGACGATCTGGTAACCGCTGTCAGGGAGAAATTTAAAATAATAACCGATGTATGCGGCAGATATCGACGGGACATAATATATATACTCGTATTTCTGGCGGATCAAGTTGTTTCTGCTAGTTTTAATTATTCGCTTTAAAAGACTAGGGCTATTTTGTATTGATTTACTTTCAAATCTCCGCGCACAGAGCAGACATTTCCGCCAGAAAATGACACAATGTGAAAGAAAAAATATTTACCTGAAGAATACCACAGATGTTAAAAATTCTGCTCTGGTCGCTTTTAACGTTGCTTGGCTATGATATTACTGATTGGTCCTTGAGGATGCTGATTGTATGGCAAGAAGTGAAGCTCGCTGCATATTTGAGAAGCTTACGCTTACTGAATATGAACTGACGCTCAAGTTCTCGAGTGGGAGCCCCATAGTTCTTTGGCCTCTTATGTCAGGTGGCTTAGTTTTGTTGGCTTGCATTTATTGATTGTGGTGCCGTCTTCCTTCGGGACCCTCTCGCCATTGTTGCTGCCCCTGACGTACACGCAACATCGGATCTTCACGTAGTCGTCATTTGCACAGTTCTTCTTTCATCTTCTCATCTCTTCTGCCTTTGTAGGTATATTTCTGCGATGGTAGGGAGCGACTGAGTGACGGCGCGGTCACGAGACACGCTCTACACTTGACGTGCAACGTGATGCGGCCGTAATCACATTAACAGCCTCTGACAAGGCGAATCCGAAACATTGGCCGCATACAGCTAGCAACCGCAACCTTCCACGCTGAAAAGACAGCACAAGTGGGATTTTTATTGGGATGGTGTTCAACGAAACCCATACCCAGTTTAAGAAAAAAAAAATATTCATGCTCGATAGTAGGACGCAACTGAGACCATCTTGGTGGCCATTCCCTACACAAACTGTGAATGTTTCTTTTTATGCGAAGCATAATAGGGACACTAAGCTCAACCATAGCCCAGCCTGGCGCGGCCGCGACCACCAAGGCTAACTCCCGCTGCTCCCGCTAGAGGCCCTGCAGCCGAGCACGTGGTCTGACGTCACGACAGCTGAGGAGAGACGGGGCTCAATTCGCGCGGTCGCCACGCGGCCGCAACCACCAAGGCTAACTCCCGCTCCTCCCGCTAGGGGCGCTGCAGCCAAGCACGTGGTCTGACGTCACGCCAGCTGAGGAGAGACGGGGCTCAACTCGCTTAAAGAAAATTACTTATAAAGCTTATATAAGTTTTTCTGCTGCTTTATAAGTAATTTTCTTTAAGCGATTTATTAATATAAGTACTATAATATCCCACTGATAAGCACAACACATAAAAAAAAAGAAAAACATTCCCCTATGCACCTTGGTGTCGGTGACTGTCGGCTTCCTTCATAAGTTTGTCAAACGGGCCCCTCATTTCCTTTAACTTATCTGCTAATAGCTTAACGAGGGTCTCGGTCCTGGCAGTCTTGATGCCATAGGTTGCTTAAGAGGGCTCTCGCTGTTCCCGCCCTCGCCGTTAGATGACGTTCCACGTCACTCTCGCGGTATTACAGGACGTGCTACGTCCGCCGCTATGGTGGAGGGTGGCGCTGGTGAACACTCTCAAGGTTCGCTTACACCTAATGAACATAAATACCCACGAGAGCAGCAGATTGGACAGCCGTCGCCGTAGCTCAGTTGGTAAGAGCACCGGACGCAATATTCGGAGATTGTGTGTTCGGATCCCACCGGCGGCATGGTTGTTTTTTCTGCTGCTATATAAGTAATTTTCTTTAAGCGATTTATTAATATAAGTACTATAATATCCCATTGATAAGCACAACACATAAAAAAATGAAAAACATTCCCCTATGCACCTTGGTGTCGGTGACTGTCGGCTTCCTTCATAAGTTTGTCAAACGGGCCCCTCATTTCCTTTAACTTATCTGCTAATATATATATATATATATATATATATATATATATATATATATATATATATATATATATATATATATATATATATATATATATATATATATAAACAAGAGACAGCTGCGAAAATACCTCGAATCCCAAAGTTTTATTTCGCACTCCATGCTGTAACCCGCCGCGGTGGCTCATTGGTTATTGCGCTGGACTATTGATCCGGAGTACCCGGGTTCGAACCCGACCCCGGCGGCTGCGTTTTTATGGGGGAAAAACGCTAAGGCGCTCGTGTGCTGTGCGATGTCAGTGCACGTTGAAGATCCCCAGGTAGTCGAAATTATTCCGGAGCCCTTCACTACGGCACCTCTTCTTCCTTTCTTCTTTCACTCCCTCCTTTATTCCTTCCCTTAAGGCGCGGTTCAGGTGTCCACCCATATATGAGACAGATACTGCGCCATTTCCTTTCCCCCAAAAAACAATTACTATTATTATTATTATTTACTCCACGCTGAAAGTTGGGCGTGAAGTTCGACTGATGAATATAGAGGTATCCTAACTTTCTTCTTATACATCTCTTTGAGCGAGTTGTTTCATTTCGAATAAGGTACACCCCCCCCCCCCTCCGCCCCCTCCCGCTAAAAACATACAGTGTGCTTTTGAGGCGTGCAGCGTGCCTCGTTATGCATTTTCAGCGACCGTAGTATCGCCAAAGAAGAATGGCCTCGCGTCCTCAATCCTCCCAAGCGTTGTTTGTTCTATTCTCTACGTCCCGTTTTGTTTTGCACTAATTCTGCAGTAATTTCCATTCAACTAGCTCTAATCCATGGGCTGGCAAAAAGTAACTGTAAAACAACGGCGTCTACGCATGTTAATTTTGCAACAGGCGGGCTGTCGGAAAGAGTCCTACCAATTCTTCCGATAAAACACAAACAGATCCTGAATGCCTCTCCTTTTATCTCGCAAAAAAAGTGAGATATCTCGATATATGAGACAGATACTGCGCCATTTCCTTTCCCTCCAAAAACCAATTATTATTATTCTACACTGCATCAGTTTTCCGCCGCGGTGGCTAATAATAACATTGAGAACAGGAATGTTTTTAAGGAAGCCAGAAAAAGGAAAATAACATTAGAGACAATCTTTATATGCGTCGCACGTATGTATAATTGAAGAAAACAGTTGTAAACCATATTTTTGTGCGCCAGTATGCTAACTCCGAAAACTGTCCTTGCTGATGGCTTCTCCCAGGTTCAGTTTCCATAAAATAAAGCCAAAACCAGACGTTATCTAAAGGCATTTAAAAAATAGCGAGATTACTACGCATATGCGCCCGTTGAACGCACTTTTCGCCGTATAATATTAAAGCTCCACTTGGCGAAACACCAAAACCAACTGGAAAACAGAAGTACTGGTTCCGTTTCGCTGAAAAAAAGAGATTTCTAGAGAAAAAAGTCAGGACGGTGGCTCGCCGCTTTCATTATACGGATGATATTAGAGAAATAGGAAGCGACTACCATTATACCCTTTAAAACAGCAACACAACGAGAATGAGTAAAGCGGAACCCTTGTCGCGCTAGCAAAATGATAAAGGCCAGACGTGCGTTTTATCTTTTCAATGATTCCGACGCAATTATGCCGTCGTTTGGGTGGCTCAGATATTAAATTACACTTCAGCGTGCTCTAGTGAGCCACGGACAAAGGTTGTAAACAGCCCAGGATAACCCACACGAAGATTATTTTGATGCATGCTTTAGTTTCAAGTGTTTTTTTATGGTTTTGTGTTGTGTAGTTTGGAAGCCACGTTTTAAACGGCAACTTCTTTGTTTAAGGCTTACTAACATGCATGCATCCGGAGTGTATAGTCTCTTTTGTTTCGTAATTTATTAATTATTCGTTGTAAACAGCGCAGTTTCGCAGCGAAGGCTGCACATGCGATGTTCCTCGGGATGCACGCGTGGGCAGTCCGCGAGTAAGAGGGGCGGGGGGGGGGGGGTGGAAGCTGAAAGGTGAGGGAAATGTGCAGCGCCAGCGCGCTTGCAGATCCGAGCACTAGCTGGCGCGGGTGAGGGTGAAGGAGAGCCCGCTAGAAGCTGGGAAGGGAGGACTAGATCGCGCAGCCTTGATTCTAGCACAATGACCTTGGTAAACTCCACATGAAGCTTCTAAAGGCTGCGCAGAACGCGCATGCAGAACACTTCTTGCTGAGATTAGTGCATTTCGTTAAGTGTCATAAACGTTGCGGAATATTTCATAGGTCTTTTGGGCTCGAATGCAAAACCATTTGATGGCTCACTGACATGAAAACCCGGCGCTGCCCAAAAAGTGGCGGCGTTGCAGAACTCGCGATTGGTCGAAACGCTGGGACGAAATGTTATATTCGAAATGTTAACCAGTAATACTCAGTACTAGTACTTACAACTGTATCAACTACAAAGGTAATAAAGAATATTAGAATAGAATTGAATAGATGTAAATTGGATTGAAACTAATTTTAAATACAATTGCAAAACAATTAGAATGTAATTGGCAAAAAAATTGGGAAAGAATGGCAATGAACAGGTGAACGATTTCAGCACTCGGGTAGCCATTCTGTTCTGGCCGATGAGAGCGCTGGTGGCTGAAAAGGAAGATGTGCTGTGCTATTGTGCGAAGTGAAGTTTTAGCCTTCTATCTCTGGTTTCTGTGTGCGGTCGCTGCTAGCGAAATCCTGTGCTCAATTCGTCTGTACCGCTGGAGCTCAACCTCTTCTAACTTGTGATTTTTTTTACAGCTCACTACGCGACTTAAGCGAAACCCTGACTCTAAAATCCCTCGAGAAGCCAAGCTCTGTTCTTTAGTTATAAGTCGAGCAATCTCAAACAATAGATGTGCATAAAAGCACTACTAAGCTACGCTTACGTGAGACATGCAGACGGTAACGTGCGCGTGAACATCGACATCAGCAGCGCGAGGCTTCGTTGGAAGCTCCGGCTTTGGCAGTGAAGCAATCAAACAAACAAAAGGCAAGAAGCTACACAGCGACAGCTTCAGAAAACTTTAGTGCGTTAAGCAGCAGAGTGTATGAGTGGCGTATTTTATGAATATAAAAAGTTAATATCGCTGCTCCCACACGCGTCGAAAAAACTAAATTCATGTTAAAAATTATCCGCTTTAATACACATTGCTCTGCATAATGCTTCATAAGGCGCTTCAATCTTAAAACAGGGATACGCATGTACGCATGTTTAAAAATTTATAGTTCAACGTTTATCGCCTATTGAGCCGCGTGGCAGTGTTAAATACCGACCATCAGAACGAGGTTTCACCGTGTTTAAAGGCTTCTTTCTTTCTTGTGTTTAGTTCCACCCTTGTAAGCAGGAGTACATGCCAAAAATTGAACTACATAAGCGATAAATTTGCCAGCAGCATGGCTGTCAAGATTAATTTAAACTACCTCAATATGGCATCTGAAGGTCCCCAAATTCATGCTGCCTCTTAGCTATCGGAGATATTTTGCTTACCACCGCGTATGTATTTTTAAGAGGAAACGAGGTGAAGTCACGAGAGGAAGGCGAGCTTTAGCTGAGACTTCTATGCCCACGTGCACAACCTCTGCTATTTTGGTTTCACCTCTCGGGGCTTCGACCCGGATTTTTAGTTTCTTCCGGTTACACGCGTAAGCGATCAGTTGCGCCACAAACCAATCACTCTGCTGCGCTATTGAACGGACTGTCGAGTGTAACCTAGAAGGACTTCGGTGTAGGCCAGTTGGTATGACATCATAAAGAGCAAAACCGCAAAACAGGACGGGACTGAGGCAGGCGACAACACAGGGCGGTACTGACAACTGAACATTTATTGAAACACAGCAGAGCTTATAAGGATCAGTCGCGCGTGTAATCCGGAAAGCAATCATAAATCATAAAAAGAAGATGAAGCATGTAGAAACAGTTCAATGGCAACCATGACGAAAACATTCAGTGCGGCGAGAGGAATGAAACCGAGCAAGAATGATACAGCTAACCTGCCCAAAATCAAGAAAAAAACAACCTAGTGAAACGCAGACAAAAATGCTAACTCTTTCTGAAAAATAGACACAGAAGGCGTGCTGACACACTTATCTGGCTCCGATTCCAGGATGGCAACAGCCTCGACAATTTCCCTTTCCAACTGTCCCTTTCTTCTTCCTATGATCTCTGTACAATTAAGCTTCGGATAGCAGTCCTTACAACTGCGACAATTAACGGGCAGGGCAGGTCCTCCGGGCCTACTCAAGGAGCGCGCATGCTCTTGCAGACGAATGTTTAAACATCTTCCAGTTTGTCCGATATAACCGCCGGGGCTTGCGCCAGCATCTTTTATTCCCTCCACGCAGGAAGATCGACCCTCGTTTCATGAGACGTGCGGGATGGCTCGAGTAAACCGGGTGTCCGTCACGGTATTAATCGAAACTTCTCCAACACTGCTTTCCGAAACTGCAATCGGTCGCAACCAGGTTGAGGCCACAGTCGATGTATTGCGTGTGGTTTCGCGCAGAATCATCCCTCGGTTCGAGTGCTTTCCTGATATGTCCTCAAGAGGGCAGTTATTGCATTACCTATTGTGTTCAACCATAACATGCTATGGGGTTCGGTATGGTTATTTTACGATGATATTTATAAAAAAGGCTCCCGTCTGAAGGAAACGAGGACGGCGTAGAAAGTAATAAAACTGACAACTCCGTCGTCAACAGATGGTCAGTGAGAATTAGAACATTTCACCTTTTCGTGTTCTGCTTAACCATTGGATCCAGTTCATCTTGGGCCTGGTGATAGATTACTAGAGTGAGAGTTCCTGCTGTCAGAAGCAGGCCGTTATAGGCTATTCTGTACTTCTCGCTATCACCTCTTCGCTATAGGATACGGGGAAAGTCAGAGCTTTTTGGTTTCACACACGCCTCATTTGGAAATATAATATTGTCTGGTTTGAGAATTGCTAGTTACCAAATGCGCAGTCACTAGGCGTGCGACCTGAAGCCTGGAAGAAAAAAACTGAAGCTAATTTACTCGTTATGTAGGCTTTTTGCTTATCGCTGTCCTCTAATTTTCGGTTGTGAAGGCTTGACGGATAAGAAGAGCTTGCTGAGCCACTCTACTTCCATGAAGGTGAGACGAGGCGCTAGAATCTTTTGATTCAGTCTGCTTGTTCCATGCGCAGCGTAAAGCGGCCCTTACAAGCCACTCTTGTGAAAAATATAATTATATCTTTTACATGCAATGTTCCAGCTCAACTTGGGAAACCGGCCTAAACAAAGCAATTTCAAGTGGACGCCTCACAAAAATGACAGTGATTGTGTGCAAAACAACACTCTTCGAAAGCCTGAACTTGTGCGAGAAGCAAATCTATAAAAGCAGCAAAAGCAATTCATTGTTTACAAAAACACGCGCCATGACTAAAAGATAAGTTATTCGAAACCTCATTTTTACTGCATTTTCAATCCACTTACTGCAGATTTCTGAAGGATAATTTTGCTCTAGAGCTTCACAGTATTTGACAAAAATAGTTGTCTTCTAGTCCCAGCGATTATAGACTTAGGATAGAAGGCTGGAGATTGACACTTCACGCCGCTTAAAGAAGTCAGTTTGAGAGCGCAGAGCGTTTGTGGGGTTAGAACGCGCAGAGCGTCATCATAACTTTCAGCATGAGTTGAAAAACTGGTGCGTATCAAAAATAAACACTTTTAGTTTTCAAGAAAGTGTCATGCCCTGCATTTTCTTCACTGTGAGGTTTTTGCCCCTTGTTAAAATGTTTGACGGTTGTAAGACTGCATATTCCCAGGCACTGCATGTGTTTTATTTCGGCAGTCACAAAAGCAGCTGGAAACACTTAGTGTTACTAATTTTATTCCGTGGCAGTACTGTGTGCGGCTGTGTATATATAAAATATTACTAAGCATTCTGCAGTCTCAAGAAAGAGCCGCACTGTTTCAACTCCCTAGGTTCTAACGTGCCTTTTGTTGAATTATGAATGCCGAGCCTTGAAGGCAGAAGAGTGAATTTCAGTGACACTACAGCAGCAACCCTTTACGCAAAGCCAAGCCCTGGCTGCCACGGAATATAAGTTGCTTCTATTCGCACCTTCACAGCTGCGCCACACGACAGCCTGGAAGTATACAAGGCACGAGGAAAATGAAAGCGAAACTATGGTAGTGGCAGGCAAAGGAGCAGCGGAGCGTGGACGGCACTAAGCGAGGAGGCGTTGATGATGTCACTCTCGATCCGCGAGCAGGCTAGCGGAATCGTATACTGAGCCGATGAATGGCGACAAAGCGGAAAACAAGGCTGACCTGTGCCAGTTCTTTGCGTCCAGCGTACTCTTTATTGAGAGCGAGGCACTTCGGCGCCAGGTTCCTTTTGTATGTTTTGGAAGTACACACTCCAGTTTTGTTCTCATTTCTTTATCCTGTTTTTTTTTCCGGGCCAAGCACACACTGTCATTATGCTCTATGTTATCGGGTCATATTTTCGCAGAGTTCACCGCGTCGTTATCGAGATAGCCTTGCTGGGTTTCTCGTCAGTGCGAAATGGTGATCTTTGTTAAAATGCGACCTGCGGCGTGCATGTTCTCCCTCTATAACAAGTGAATGAGCCGTGAAACACGGTAGGAAAGCAAACATGAAGTCTGCAAAGTCTTTCACCTCGAAGCTAGACAGAAAAAATTTCAGACCCGTCCAGGCTCGCAGCACGTTTTGAAGTCAGCTCCTGGTGGGATTTCGTGCTTTTCACGTATATGGCGCAACATATTTGGTCTTATGACTTATACTCACCTTGTGTGTATAGTGATGAGCAAAGGTGTCCGGGATGAAGAATCCCGGGGAAAAAAATTATTTCTGCGCTGGGGGAAATCAGGTCAATGAACAGCATAGATGAATAAGGACATATGCGTACTCCTTCTGCTGGAACCAATTCGACCTGACTCGATGGCGAGACAGCGCAGAAATAAATCTTTTCCCAACAATCCGCATCCTGCAAAACTTTGTCCATGATTGTTTCTTCATGTTCAAATTGTTCACAATTTATTTTCTTCTCTTTGTTTCCCCGCACCCTCCCCACTTAGGAGACAATTCAAGAGATGGGAATGCAGAAGAAACGAAGAAATAAAATTTGCACATAAAACATAGCAACTTAAAAAATTTGTGCTATCGTTGCCACGGGGAAGAAAAGAGCTAGGTTAAGGCCGCAAAGGATTAGCGGGAAGATCGATGTCATCACCAGACCTTCTTCGCACTCGCCTAAGAAGGTCAGTTGGTTGTGGAGTGCGCCGCTCTTTCAACACAATCTACACCTCACTATACTGCGTAGTATAAAAATGATTATTTCTCGACGCGCTCCATTTATGTGTATTGGCCTTAAGAGTCCTGCGAGACCGCTTTATGTTTTTAGGAATTTTCGTGACTTCCTCGTCTGGAAGGCGGTTTCTTGGCTTTAACCTTTGACCAGACCGTATTGCTATTTCTGTGCCCATTTCGATGCTTATTTTTTAGAATCGCATTGCACAAAAAGCGTTCGCTTAACCCTGGCAAACGTTGTAGAACATGTCAGATATTAAGTGCAAAAAAGATGTACGTCGCAATATTTGACGTTTATTTACACACACACACACACACACACACACACACACACACACACACACACACACACACACACACACACACACACACACACACACACACACACACACACACACACACACACACACACACACACACACACACACACACACACACACACACACACACACACACACACACACACACACACACACACACACACACACACACACACACACACACACACACACACACACACACACACACACACACACACACACACACACACACACACACACACACACACACACACACACACACACACACACACACACACACACACACACACACACACACACACACACACACACACACACACACACACACACACACACACACACACACACACACACACACACACACACACACACACACACACACACACACACACACACACACACACACACACACACACACACACACACACACACACACACACACACACACACACACACACACACACACACACACACACACACACACACACACACACACACACACACACACACACACACACACACACACACACACACACACACACACACACACACACCACACACACACACACACACACACACACACACACACACACACACACACACACACACACACACACACACACACACACACACACACACACACACACACACACACACACACACACACACACACACACACACACACACACACACACACACACACACACACACACACACACACACACACACACACACACACACACACACACACACACACACACACACACACACACACACACACACACACACACACACACACACACACACACACACACACACACACACACACACACACACACACACACACACACACACACACACACACACACACACACACACACACACACACACACACACACACACACACACACACACACACACACACACACACACACACACACACACACACACACACACACACACACACACACACACACACACACACACACACACACACACACACACACACACACACACACACACACACACACACACACACACACACACACACACACACGCACACACGCACACACGCACACACGCACACGCCCACGCACACGCACGCACGCACAACACACACACACACACACACACACACACACACACACATATATATATATATATATATATATATATATATATATATTGTAGTGTGGTAATCTTCATCGATATAACCACTGACATGCGTCGCGTGCTGCCGCTCTCAAGGACGAAGAAGTTGTTCGCTGCCTTGCTCTTTCGCCACGCCTGACGCTTCGCTGCGAGTCTCCCCTGAGCGGCTGGAATCATCTGGGTTCACCGAATAAACACACCCCTACAATTGGTGCAGGTGCTGCTGGGTACGTTCCCGTCCACCCTGGAACTAAGAAGCCGCACGTTACCCTCTGCTTCCAGCATGCCGGATGACACTGCCACGACATCGTCGCCCCTCCCAACCACCGTGCTGTGTTCTGGAGCTCTACGGCAGCGTGATCCGTGCTTCTTCAGTGGCACAGCCGACCAGGACGTCGACGATTGGTTGGCGGCATATGAGCGCGTCAGTAGCTACAACAGATGGGACGACGCTATCAAGCTAAGCAATGTAATCTTTTATCTGACTGACGTGGCGAACCTCTGGTTTCGCAACCATGAGGCAGACCTGCCATCTTGGTCTGCATTTAAAAAGAATTTTGCAGAAGTGTTCGGCCGCCCTGCAGTTCGCAAGCTCCGGGCAGAACAACGCTTGCGTGAGCGCACTCAGCAAGTCGATGAGTCGTTCACTAGTTATATAGAGGACATCGTGGACCTATGCAAGCGTGTCGATCCGCTAATGACTGAAGCGGATAAGATCGAGAACATCATGAAAGGCATCTCTGACGACGCGTGCCAAATGCTCTGGGTAAAAAAATCCTGCCACGGTGAGTGACGTGATCAAGCTTTGCCAGAGCTACGACGTGCTTCGTAAGAAGCGCGCTTCTACCCGGCGGTCCGGTGTTAGAGACGACGCCATCTCTACACTTGCGCTGGGCGGTTCTACCCCATCAGAGGACAGCCCTTTACTTCAGCAAATCAAAGCCTTCGTTCGAGAAGAGGTCGCCCGCCAGCTATCGCTGGTCCCTCAGTTACAGGATAGTGGCCGCCTTGTTCCTGACATGGCTCCGTCTTTGGCCCCTACCATACGGCGTGCCGTTCAAGATCACATCGCTGACGTTCTTCCTCCCAGCTCCATGCTCCCGCCCAGCCCTGTGCTGCCGCCCAGCCCCGTGCCAGCGCAAGTAACGGCACCACTGACTTACGCCCAAGTTGCGGCCAGGCCGCTCATGCCATCAGCATCTCTTTCCTACCAGGCCGCTCCTTCCAACCTTCCTTCGCCTTTGCCTGGGTCTGCATTCCATGTCCCTATTCCAAGGGTACGCCAACGCCCTACGAACCCTTGGCGTACCGCGGACAACCGACCAATCTGCTACTCTTGCGGGCTGCCGGGCCATGTCGCACGCCTTTGCCGCCAACGCCTTCCACCTTCTCGACCTGAACTATGGAACTACTCCTACAATACAGACCAGCCCTCGCCGAGAAATCCGCCCAGTTCCGAATTTGTATCTCGTGACAATCAAACGTACACAGCTCGCCGATCACCTTCCCCTCGTCGCCGTTCCCCGTCCCCACTCCGACGTTCTACCGGCACCGTTGAGGGAAACTAACAGTCGCAGTTCCCGGGGCAAGAACTGCGCTTGGTTCGAACTCTTCAAGTCCTCGGTGTTCTCCCACTAACGTAATTCAAGTGTTTGTCGACGGCGTCGCAGTACTCGCTCTAGTCGACACGGGCGCTGCCGTATCAGTCATCAGTGAAGCTCTTTGCCGTCGTCTTCGTAAGGTGACCACCGCACTTTCCGACTTTTCGCTTCGCACCGCCTCATCACAGCGCATTCATCCCTCAGCGGCGTGCACGGCCCGTGTTCTCATCGAAGACGTCTTATACACCATCGAGTTTATTGTACTGTCTCGCTGCTCACACGACATCATCCTGGGCTACGATTTCCTTTCCACTCATCATGCCGTTATTGACTGCGCCCGCGCGGAAGTTTCCTTTTTACCTCTTTGTGATACCGTCTTGTGTGACGTCCCTACCCGGCCTGCAAAACTCCTCGTCGCCAGTGACACAGACATTCCTCCATTTTCTGCTGCCCTCGTTCCACTCTCCTGTGAAAGCGTTATTAGTTCGACTGTCTTCTTCACACCTTCCGACGCCGCTTCACGCCATCCCTGCCTCCTGCTTCCATTTGCGGTCCTCAAGATCGAAGATGGCCTTAGTGCAATGTACGTCTCAAATCCATTTTCGTGCCCGTCCGTCCTGCTACGCGGCGAGTGTCTCGGTCGTATTGAAGAACTTGATCCCGCGCTTGTAAATACTCTTCCTGCCACGCCTACTTCATTAGACGTTAATGTGCTCAGCTCTTGCGATACAGCGACCGCTTCGACGCCACCCGATGTTCTTCAACAAGCTATTGACGCAGATCTCCCACCCGCACAACGCGATCAACTCGCTGCTCTTCTACAGAACTTCACTTCTGCCTTCGACCTTCCTCACACTGCTCTGGGTCGCACGTCTGTCGTTACGCACGCAATCGACACTGGTACAAACGCACCTTTACGACAGCGTCCTTATCGCGTGTCGGCCTCTGAGCGCCAAGTCATTGCTGACAACGTGGACGACATGCTTCGCCGGGGCGTCATACAGCCATCTAACAGTCCATGGGCTTCTCCGGTTGTTTTGGTCACCAAGAAAGATGGTTCCATCCGGTTTTGCGTCGATTACCGTAGGCTTAACAAAATCACGCGCAAAGATGTCTATCCTTTGCCGCGAATCGACGACGCCTTGGACTGTTTACAGGGAGCCGAGTATTTCTCCTCTTTGGATTTGCGCTCCGGCTACTGGCAGGTACCGATGGCTGATAATGACCGCTCGAAAACTGCCTTTATAACACCGGATGGATTATACGAGTTCAACGTTATGCCCTTTGGCCTCTGCAATGCCCCGGCTACTTTCGAGCGCCTGATGGACACTGTTCTTCGTGGACTCAAGTGGCAGACCTGTCTTTGTTATCTGGACGACATCGTAGTTTTTTCTGCCGACTTTTCTTCTCACCTTCTCCGCCTAAAGGATGTCCTCACGTGTCTCGCCGGCGCTGGGCTTCAGTTGAATTTGAAGAAGTGCCACTTTGCCGCTCGAAAACTCACAATTTTAGGCCACGTAGTTTCTAAGGACGGCATTCTTCCCGACCCCACCAAACTTCGCGCAGTTGCAGAGTTCCCGAAGCCAACCTCCCTGAAGCAGCTTCGGAGCTTTATCGGCCTCTGCTCCTACTTTCGACGTTTCATCTTGAACTTCGCCTCTATCATCGCTCCTCTGACCCAGCTCCTTGCCGGCAGCTCCGACCTTTCCGCCTGGACTCCAGCCTGCGATAAAGCCTTTGACACTTTACGCCGCCTTTTGGTTTCGCCGCCCATTCTACGCCACTTTGATCCGGCTGCGCCTACGGAGATCCACACTGATGCCAGCGGTACTGGGCTTGGTGCCGTCCTTACCCAACGTAAGCCTGGTTACAGCGAGTATGTTGTGGCATACGCCAGCCGAACATTGACAAAGGCAGAATCTAATTATTCAGTCACAGAAAGGGAATGTTTGGCCATTATTTGGGCTATCGGAAAATTTCGTCCTTATGTGTATGGTCGACCGTTTTACGTTGTGACCGATCACCACGCTTTGTGCTGGCTTGCCTCTCTGAAAGACCCATCCGGTCGCCTTGCTCGCTGGGCTCTTCGTCTCCAGGAGTTTGACATTCATATCATTTATCGATCAGGGCTGAAGCATACGGACGCGGATGCTCTTTCCCGCTCGCCATTGCATAGAGATAATTCGTCTGACCACGTCTGTGCCTACGATATGTCGACTCTTACAACTATCGACATGGCTACCGAGCAGCGGAATAACCCCTGGATCAATGCACTTTTGAATTTTCTCTCAAGTCCTACTCCCGGTCATTCCTCCAAAGCGCTCGTCCGCCAAGCACACCACTTCTCCATTCGTGACGGTCTTCTCTATCGCCGCAATTATTTGCTTGATGGACGGAAGTGGCTTCTAGTCATCCCGCGTCATCTCCGCGCCGACATTTGTGCTGCGTACCATGGTGACCCACAATGTGCTCACGGTGGCGTATTGAAAACCTACACACGCCTACGTCTGCGATTTTACTGGCGTGGAATGTACCGCTTCGTAAGACATTTCGTGCGCGCTTGCGAATCTTGTCAACGCCGAAAAACTCCTCAGAAGTCCTCTGTTTCGTTGCAGCCGTTACCCTGCCCTGCTCGTCCGTTTGACCGCGTTGGCATAGATCTCTATGGCCCTCTTCCGACTACTCCTGCTGGAAACCGGTGGATTATTGTGGCAGTAGACCATCTGACTCGCTACACTGAAACATCACCGTTACCCTCTGCCTCTGCAAGAGACGTTGCTTTGTTCATTATCAACAACTTGATTCTTCGCCACGGGACTCCGAAGGAACTGCTCAGTGACCGCGGACGCGTTTTCTTGTGCGACGCTCTCGAGGCCCTACTGAAAGAATGTCGCATCATTCATCGCACCGCTACTTCTTACCACCCTCAGACGAATGGCCTGACAGAACGCTTCAACCGTACTCTGAGTGACATGCTGGCCATGTACGTCAACGACGCTCATTCCAACTGGGACCACGTTCTTCCCTTCGTAACCTACGCGTACAACACTGCGATACAGACCACCACTGGATTCTCTCCTTTTTTTCTTCTTTACGGGCGCGAGCCAACCTGCACAATGGACGCGCTTTTTCCCTACCGCCCTGATGTTTCTGAATCGACGCCACTCTCGGACGCCGCCCAGTATGCAGAAGAATGCCGTCAGCTCGCTCGTTCGCTCACAAAGGAAAATCAATGGCAACAAAAACACCATCGTGACACTGGTGAGGCGCCTTCATATGCGCCCAACTCCCTGGTGTGGCTCTGGGTTCCTGCCACAACCGCCGGCCTGTCAAAGAAGCTTCTTGCTCGGTATCACGGTCCATACCGAGTGCTTCAAAAAACATCTCCTGTGAACTACGTAGTTGAGCCCGTTACGCCATCTGCGGACTTGCGTCGCCGTGGACGCGAAATAGTTCATGTGGACCGAATCAAGCCCTACTACGATCCGTCTGTCCTTTCGGCACCCTGAGTCGCCAGGATGGCTCCTTCTCTGCCCGGGGGGAAACTGTAGTGTGGTAATCTTCATCGATATAACCACTGACATGCGTCGCGTGCTGCCGCTCTCAAGGACGAGGAAGTGGTTCGCTGCCTTGCTCTTTCGCCACGCCTGACGCTTCGCTGCGAGTCTCCCCTGAGCGGCTGGAATCATCTGGGTTCACCGAATAAACACACCCCTACAATATATATATATATATAGCACGCACACGCACGCACACGCACACATATATACATATATGAAGATAGTATAGCTACATTTTGCTGATTTGCTGAGAGTACAAAAATAGGCATAACAATTTTCATTGTGAGGCGATGAGCGTAACTTTAATAATGTCGTGCACAAACACTGAGTTTCCACAAAAATGATTAACCATGAAAAAATGCCCCCATGTGATTTAAAGACACGACATCGTTGCAGCCTCTGGGCACATAAACACAAGTTCTGTGCTTTCTTTCGAGCCCCGAATCTATAGGAGGATGTGTCTGAAACAAGAAGGCTTCCTTTGCCTGCGTACTTCGCGGCAATAGCGACAAATGCCGCTATATAAAATAGCTGTGGCAGGGAAAGTAGCTAAATTGTGCTCGTTTTCAGGTCACTTGGAGTGTTTACATCCCATGTCTTATTAACTCCTCCTTGACATTTGTCGCTTGTTTTGTTGAGCATGAAATAGAAAACATCGCGCACAATAAAAGAAGCAGGAACAAAAATTCGATTTTGGTAGAGAAATCAATGTTTTTTCAGCTGAGTGTCTATTAATACAAGCAGCCACTGTCACTCTGGACTTCTTTTGTACTCTTTGATGTTTTTATAAGAGCGGTTACTTACCCTATTGAACTGTGCCTTCAAGAGGGAAAAAATGAAGATCCGTATGCCACCTCAATACACGTAAATGGTTCCTTCGAAAAGGCCCGTTTAAATCGATCACTTCGATAAGCAGAGAAATAAATAAATTTTAGAACAGCACTTTCAACTCTTCTTCAAAAATAGGTGAAGTCAAGATCAGGGATAAGAATTCTTGAATAAAATAAGGCTCTTCGAATTGTTACTTCAGGCGGCAATGCTTCAAACTGACCGTATGTAGGAGAGAGCATTACATGTGCGCTAAATGTGTTGTGCATGCTTCTAGCAATATGCATTACCCTCCGAGTAAAGTCAGTTAGCAAAACAAACATTTTATTACCACCCGGTTCTGATATGAAATTATGACGCGCGTGTCTGCCTCTCATGGCTTCGCGATAATTTTACCAGACTCTAAGAGTCGCCCCCTTGCTGAGCGCATCTTTCTCTCTCTCTCTGTTTATGCAGCCAAAGAAAACATATTCTCCCCTCAAAGCACTGAACGTTTTCAGAAGCTTCATTGCGCGCTTGTGCGAAAGGGTTCACAACTAAATGGCCGCTGAGTTCACGCGTACCGCATTTTTGGTAGCAAGCCGCGCCGCTCTTCTCGAGTTAGCGGTGAGATTTACGTAATAATTTCGACGAATGTTATTGTTGTGAAATTCTGCAGTATCGTTCGCAGGAACATTAGCAAAATGTGTAGGAGTTTTTGTGGCGCAGAAAACAACTGGAATACTTGCTAAAAAGAAATGCGCGTGGAGTTTCTTCGTAAGAAATTTCGTACAAACATAGACGGAAGGCCTATTCCTTTAAAGTACGAATGCAGTCTCAGCACTGCTAATCCTTTGACAAGAAGCCCTAAGAATGCGACGTCCTTATGAGCGTCAGCGCCGCTAGAGATTTTCATAAAAGATGTTTTCATGTAGGTATACTCAGAATTTCAAGCAGGATTCCTTTCCTTTTATTCAAAAAAAATGCTACAGACTGCTCACAGGATTCAAAAATTGAGCATTTTAATTGAATTTTTTTTAAGCCAACATTTCTGAGTCTGGAAACCCTACTGGGCTGGAAGCCTTTTGCGAGGGGAGGTAAGGTCAAAGACTAACAGGTGGTAGCTTGTTCTGTCCACGTTGAAGACGTCCTGTCTTGATAGCAGTGACAACGCTCACATGTAACAAGCCCACGGTCGAACTGAAAAAACAAGAAAACAAACACGTATGCACATCAGCAGTGCTCAGCAGGCTGTAAACAGACGTGCAACGGCAGCCATAAGAGAGTCGTTATAAAGTCAACCCTTAAGAAATGACTCTCTCTATCAGTTAACGAAGCGGATGGTGTGCTCACGCATTTCTCTTTAGGCCTGGCAATTTCGCCAGCTTCGACTACCCTCATCCTGGTGTTCTTGGAGCACCTTGGCAGAACTGTGATTAGTTGCAAGAAAGGTCCATGCTTGTTAAGCAGCCTACAGTCGCAGCAGTGCACATATAGGAGTCCAGGTACAACCCCTGGGCGTAACAGTTTTGCTTCCAGAGCCTCTCATTCCAGCATCAGCCAGTTTGGCCAATGTAGGCTCTCACACACGGCAAGGAAGTTTAATAGACCAACTTATCCGCACACGCTACAAACTGTAGCTGGCGCCTAATGGCGTAGTCTCGGTTTTCAATGAACGCAGAATTAACATTTATGCACAGTTGGATAACTTTTCCGTACTGAAAATTCCCCTTTCTCATGTGCTCGTTTTCCTTTATTTTTGAAGTAGTGATACAGTATGCATGTAATAAATTACCGAACTTGATCGGCCATGTTGTGGTTGGGATCTGGTTTTTTATGTCTCTAATAATATCTTAATTTCCGGAAAGTAAGAATGTGCAGGGGAAGCCTGAACCCTTGAACCGGGTCACTTGATAAAAGAAGGCCGTTTCTAGGCGGTGCTTGCACGACTTTGTGGGAGCGCTGCAGAGGCATGAGCGGACAATAGCTCTTTTCCCTATCTTGCAGTGCGCCGAACTAAAGGGCAGAGCGGAATTCTTTCCCCTTGGTTCGTAAACGCAGCAGCCACGATTTGCCAAAGTAGAAGCTCAGGTCCAGAAATCTTATTAAGTTGTTAGTAGGTACTTGATGGGTCAAGGGTAATGGTTGAAAACGCTAGGAAAAAATACAGATCGCATATCGGATATACATAATTCAGTACACGGAGCAGGTACATTGGCCGAAACGAGGAAATCATCGACACGCGTAATGATGCCAGCTGCTTTCGGCCCTTCACATCGGCGCCTGATCTCCCTCCTCCGTTAGAAAATATCAGTAAGCACGGCGCGACGCCGCCACCAATGTAGATTCCGCTTCTTTTTTGGGAAAAGATAGCAACTTGCAATGCCGTGAAGGTAGACTTTAAGTACATTGAGAACAGTTTCAGAAACCTTTCTGCTGCCGAGCCACTCGCATTTTGGAACGAAATTACTCTACGCCTATCTGTGGAGTTCTGTGCACTTCTTACAGCGTCATCATGTGTGGTGAGCTGTGCGTCGCCACGTAGGTTTCTTCCGGTGCTGTACGCTAATCGTTCGGTTCAAAAACGGGAGCTTTGAATAATCGTGTTTTTTTGTTTCGCCGTTCTTTCAGGTAGCTATTTTTTGCCGATGCTATTTTGACACTGTGCCGTTGTTTATGTGCGCCCGCGATGAGTTTTGTTTCTCCCTCAGTCCTATTGTTCCGAAATATGTCGTACAACTGATCTGGATGGACAAGTTGGTGTTCTCGGCATCCTGAGATAAGCGCTGCAGAACATCAGTCACAATATGTTGGCTAATAACATCGGCTCATTTTCTTTAACAAGATCTTGAAATGCTCGGTCTTTATGTCTCATATTGATTCCTCTTTTAAAATTTGAAATAAAAATATATGAAATGAAATCAAGTTCCATTCTTTCCTTCAAATATTTCGAAAATTCAAAAAGCAGTGCACATGATCAACCCGCACATGCAGTCCACTTCTTTTTTTTTACAACTTTACGATTTTTACAATTTTTAGATCAGAATGTATGAATATGTACGCATGCAGACGAATAAATTTTGATTTGATTTGAAAAAAAAAGGCGCACAGTGCCGCCAGATAAAAGACCCTTGTGCACGTTTTGGCATTGATTTTGTAGCGACTTTGCTGTTTTTTTGCTGTTAAGATGGCACGAAGGACGTTGTATGCCTGCCGGAGTGCACGGCAATAACCCTTGCTGTGTTACACTAAAAGAGAAAGTTGTTGTTAAAAGGTGCCGCGAAAAGAAGTATGATTTTTCACAAATATTTCACGCCAATAAGCAGCGCAAAGATTAGCTGCTATGGGAAAGAACTCGAAGAGTAACCGATGAAAATGCCCACCATAAGCAGGCTGGATCGCGACGTAGAAGCAAATATTTCATGCCACTTGGTCGAACGCGTGTTTTGATGGCCTTGAACCAGAAGAACCTATTCGCCACACTTGACTAAAACATGTAGAAATTTTTTTTTTATTGCGATGGCCTCAATAATATTTGTCAAATTTATTGGCTATTTTTCTTGTGTGTGAATCAAGGCCAGAAATGTGGCTAGAGTGCGCGTTGCGTTAATATATATATATATATATATATATATATATATAAGGAAGCGCTAAAAGGAAAATGAATTAAATCAGTGCAGTTAAGTGACCTACAGATAAATGTTGATTGTATTGGGTCGTGTGAAGATTTACGGCACATGGGAAACGAGGGATATCGGGCGCCAAACACCAGAAACCTGTAAACCAAAATCTACTATAAATCACTATGTAGAAAAATCCCGTGCGCATGCGGAAGCGCAAAAAGTAGATACTCTACTTAATTAAACCAAGAAAACCGTAAAATAACAAATAATCATGCGTGATAAAATCTGCCTGCTATTTCAGTAACGACCAGCCATTTTCTTGTCTGTCGTAGGCGACAGGTCTAACCTAATACTAGGAGCAGTGGTTGAAAAAAGAAAAAGTAATTCCTGCACCCACCTGTGAACTCGCCATGTATAAAAGCAATCCACCTTAAAGGCGTTTTAAACGCTCCTGCAAGAAAATGCTACAAGAGCCTCAGTTAAAATATAACCGCGTTGGAACAAAGAAGCATTTTCGGCTATCATAATTTTTTCTGGACCGCTGTGTTCATTTATAGTTTCCGTTTCATCCCAAGGTTCCTCTTCTTTTTTGTAATCAACGAAACGAGTAACCCTCACTCAACGCTCCCTCCATGCATACAAACTGCGCACTTAGTGAGACGGCCTTTTCAGGTGGTGCGCATCGCGCAGCGGGGATCTGACGACTAATACGGGTAGAGGAGGTTTTTCAAAGGAAGGCAGAGTTTTCAGCGGTGAGAGCTTGTCAAAAACAACAAAATTTCTTCTTGCGCAATATGTACGAGGCAAGAAGGGCTGCGTAGGTAATTGAATTGAGAGATCGTGCGATCAACTATTTTCTTGTGTGCTTTCACAGGTTTCATGCAGAGTTCTCAATATTTAATCTGAAAGAGAAAGCAGAGAATTCGGGGTCGAGGTTTGCACCATATGATTTATTAATATCAGGGTCTGGGCTCCTGCCCCACGTCTGCCGAGCACGAAATTTCCTTCCACTTGATGCTTTCATTCCTATTCATTGGGCCGAAAAAACCTCTCATTTATTAGAAGAAACACAAAAAAAAATACCACGAGAGGTGTGAATTGTTCAGTTTGTGAAGAGTAACCTGATTTACCTCCTAACTGTGGTTTTCAGTGTCGCAGGCTACTCAATAAAGTACTGACGTAGTGTCCACGTTCACTGGAAACTTGCGGATATTTGGCCTGTTTGAGAGCATGAAAAAAAAGTTTTTCTTTGGGCTTCGAAAGCGGTTTTTGCATCGCGGCTATCGAAGATCCGGCTTAAGAAATTTTTTTCTGTTTCCAGAGCAAACCAACAGTCTTTCTCACAGATGGTGAGGCTGCGTTTGACTGCAGCATTTTGCTCAAGAATGATTAATGTGACCGATTTGTGAAGCAGGAGCATGCTGTTCTAGGAAATGCTGCAATGAACATTAAAAAGGTGTTGTTGTTGTTGTTTTTTTCAATAGAACAGAAGAAAATGTACAGAAAGAAGTTCATATGATCTTTCAGTTACCGAATCAGGCGTGATATATTTAAAAAAAACGCGTTTGTGATGCAGCTTTAAACTGAACACGATGTACCTGACTTTTACAGTGAGCAAATATACCCGGTTATTTGAGCGTTACCAAACTATAAAAACGATGCATTAGGTGCAAGGAGATAAAGAGAGAGCGAGTGAGGAGTAGAAAGGCAGGGAATCAAGCCAGGCGATCCGATTGCCTGTCCTACACGTGGGGACAAGGGAAAAGAAGGTGAAAGGGTGTAAAAAAAGACAAGATTTTCAGGCTTAGTTGTGAGTGAGAACTTTTAGCGATAAACTTAAGAACCACAGAAAGCCGAAGTGTGTTTAAAGCTTATGAAAGCCCAAGAGAAGCAAACACAAAGGAAAAGGTGTATGCACAGTACGTGTGCTGGTCTCAGAATTGAACTGACTAGAGCGGAAAGCTACGCGAGTGAACTGGGTCTGCATTCAAGTAGACACGCGCCAGCTCACCCAGCTTCTCGTTTTACTAAATGCAATTTTCTCTCTCTTATGCCGACTATACCTGGAATGTTTTACAAAACGGTAAACGCTCTGAATATGTGTAAAACTAAAATTACGCAGCTCACAAAATGGTAAATGTACCTGATGTGGCAGCTTTGACACGAAACAATTTTTTTATCGATTATATTATGGAAAACGTCCAAACTTATTGCCAGCAACGCGAAGTGCCGGGTGGAGCAGCAAGCTGACAAACAAGTCAAACAAGTCAGCTCTCCTCTGAAGCCTTCGGTGTTCAGCTTCTCTACTGTGCGCAAGCACGTGCTATCAGTGCTAGCCATCATTTCGTCTTCTTCCCGTCTCCACATGTTGTGGCCGGTCAATATTATTGAGCAGCTAATCTGTTTGCTAGGACACGGCCCATTGAGGCGTTCGTTCGTTTTATGTCTGGTTTTTGAGCACGCGACTCCTGCGCCCCACCGGACCAAGCTGAAGCGGCACATTTGATATGCCACTTGGTCCGAAGCACTCGTAGCGCGAGGACCCCAAAAAGTCTTTCCCCAGCCAAAGATGTTCACGCGCAAAAGTACTTGGCAGCGTAGGCGCCGTCAGGAAACAAGCAATGTCCCGCGCTATTAAGATGTAAACAGTCGGCCATGTGCACCACTCAGAACAGGCGGCCACGACTCTTTGCCCGCCGTCGCTGCAACTGTGGCGAAATCTGCCACGCCGGAGTTGCGCACATCGATTTGCACAGTCACAGTAGTTGGCTTTTCGATGGCCAACGTACTTTCTCCCCTGATTTTATTGAAAGGGCCTGCAACTGTAGCAATCCTGAATACCACTAGCAGCGCCGAAGCAGGGAACGACCCTCACTCTGGGAAGTTCGCTACACTGTGTAGCGAATTGTTTGGAAATACAACAAAATTATGACCAAGGGCAGTATTGATCGACTGTACGTTGATGCCGCTCAAATGATCCTTGCATCGCGGCAGTGTTCGACCAACTGACCTCCATCAAGTCGGCCGCTCCGCCAGGCGTCTACTCTACGGAATGCTTAACAATGAAGCCCCCTTTCTTTTTTCTTTTTGACTGCAGGATTGCGCAGGCTCATAAAAAGCAATTAATGCGGCACCCCTATTCTTCGGCCGTTTCACTGAACGCTTGAGAAACGGCACGCTGACATATTTAGCCGGTCGCCCACAGCAATAAAAGTGAAAGCTGCGAGGCTTCCCACCAACACCCTACTCGGTGATTAAGGGCTGTCAGTCAGGGTTAGCAGGCCGCTCCCCCCCTTTCCCCCTCCATTCCCTTCTATTTTGGCTGTGACAGACGTCCATAAGGCTTGCAGTCATGAGTCGTTTGACGCCAGAAAGACTTTGACGCGCTTGAGGAAAGAGATAGAGGGGAGGACTCCCGTAAAAATATTCGAATACCATCAGGGTGAAAAGGGGTGGGCATTGGTTTTGTTCGGTGTTCTTATTATGAAGACGACTTCGAGATAAGGGCTGCGCTTTTGGGTTGTAGCCACCTGGCTTCAAGTTCTTCACTGGTTGACTGATGCGCTCGCGCACCACACCCACACCCACACGCACACGCACACGCACACGCACACGCGCACACGCACACACGCACACACGCACACACACACGCACGCACGCACGCACGCACGCACAGGAGACGGGACGAGCCCATCTGACGCCTTGTTATACTGACGCTTCAACAGGACGTATTTGCGAGAAAAGAAATAGAGAGAATGAAAAGGAAACGCAGGGAGGTTAACCAGATGTGAGTGTCCGGTTTGCTACCCTACACTGGGGATGGGTGATAGGGGTTAGAAAGATGACAGAGAGGAAAACGCAAAAAAAAAGGAACGTGCACACATGGAGACACACACACACAAGGCGTTCCAGTTAGTCTTTCACACAGGCCGGTAGATTGTAAGAAGCGCAAAAGCACTTGCACGGCCTTCATCTGCGACGGTAGGTCCTTTCGATGTTGTAGAATTCTTTTTTCGGATAGCGGTTGGTCGTCCAGTTGGTCAAGTTCGTGGCTAAGGCATGCCCTCTGTGGACTACTGCGGGCAGGAGCACAATATATGGCCAATTGATTCTTCATGGCCGCAGTGGTCAAAGGTTGGGGTGTCGGTCATCCCTAGGCGGAAGGCATAGGCTTTAGTAATGGCAATACCCAACCAAAGTCGATATAAAAGCGTGGCGTCTCTACGGCGAAGCTGTGATGGCGCACGAAGACCGAAGAAGTTGGATCAAGTGAGTACAGTCGCGTATTTCTTAAATGTGGCTCATTCCATTGCGACTCGGTGCACTGCCGAGCAAGTAGGCGAAGCTTCCGTGCCGCGTCAGTTCTAGAAAGAGGAATTGGGACGTGGCGCTCCTCAGTATGGGCTGAGCGGGCAGCGTGATCCGCCCGTTCATTGCCGATAATCCCGCAGAGACTTGGAAGCCACTGGAACGTTATTTCATGGCCGGCATCACTTATATGGTGTAACGTCTCTGTAATATGGAAGATTAGTTGTTCGTGCGGTCAGCGTCGTAGAGGTGACAATAGAGACTGCAGTGCCAGCTTCGAATCGCAGAATATTGTCCATTTACACGTGTGGCGGTTCATCACCAATGTGATGAAGGGCAGTTAAGAGCGCTGCGGGCTCTGCTGCCGTCGATGTTGTCGCTTGGGTCGTCTTAAATTTGATTGTTGTAGCTTTCGCTGGAATGACGATTGCCGACGCGGAGCTGCTTGGAAGGACAGATCCATCAGTGTAAATATGCGTTGAGTCACGGCAGTTCTCGTACAAATGTAGTAGCGTGAGCTGTCTAAGGGCTGGTGATGACAGATCAGCTTTTTTCGAGATACCAGGTATTGCGAGGTTGATTTTTGGCTGAGCGAGGCACCATGGAGGGATCGAAGGTCTCGCAGCCGGAGTGAAACAAGCTGGCAATGATTCATCATATGCAGTTATCGTTTGGCTGAAAGATGTG
This sequence comes from Amblyomma americanum, assembly GCA_030143305.2. NCBI lineage: Eukaryota > Metazoa > Arthropoda > Arachnida > Ixodida > Ixodidae > Amblyomma > Amblyomma americanum. The sequence continues at coordinate 25,953 of JARKHS020025514.1, forward strand.
TGTGGCCTGTCCGCTGGTAGAGAGGCTAAATGGTGACGAGGATTCCTGGCTAGATGCCTTATATGGGTCCTGAGTACTTCAATTTCAATGTGGGTCTTGACAAGGTGGTCTCTAGCGATTGCTATCGTAGCCACTGTTGAAGCACTCTGAGGCAGGCCTATAGACAGATCCGGAGCACTTGACCCTGAAGACTTTATATTGTGCGTAGATTCGTTTTGCCTGTGTTGTTTATTGCTGGCAAGCTGTATCGCAGAAATCCTAGAAAAAGCACCTTGTACAGATGTATAACTTGCAAGAGTGGCAGATCGGGCTAGTTGGTAATTTTCCATAATGCGATACAGCGCGAATAAAGACGGGGACGCGCTGTGGTGTCTTGTCTCGCTTCGTCCCCGTCTTTATTCGCGCTGTATCGCATTATTGTATAGATGTAACATGGCACTAGGCGACATTCCCCAGGCCTTGGCAGCGAAAAACTTGAACAGGTGGCAGATGCCCGTCAACCGTTTTTTCACGTATGATATGTGTGGGCTCCATGATAAGTCCCTGTCGATTATGACACCTAGAAACTTGTACGATCAGACCCGTCGTATTATTTGGCCATTTATCATTACACTGTAGTTTGCCATGGGTTTGCGCGTAAATGGCACTAGTGCGCATTTCTCGGAGGAAATTTCCAGGCCTCGATTACGGAGGTAGATAACAGTTTGTGTGGCGGCTCTCTGAATTCTCGCTCGCAACTGTAGGCGTGTTACTGCAGATGTCCATATGCAGATGTCATCCGCGTACATTGATAGCCTGACTATGGTTGGCACGTGCTCAAGGAGAGCAATTAGTGTTAGATTAAATAACACGGGGCTAAGTACACCGCCTTGGGGGACGCCGCGGTAGCTATAGTGAAGAGAAGTATGGCCTTCCTCGGTGCTTACAAAGAAGGATCGCATGGATAGATAGAAAAAATATAAATGAAACCCATAACGCTTTGGAAGGAACGAGGCAGTATCGTCTAGCATCTTATCTAGACAGACTAACAAATATTTGTGTAGCGCGACTGAGGTCTGATTGATAAAGTTGTGGCCTTTTTTTCTTTGTAAAGTACGTGTCCATAAGTTCCCGCGCGACAGTATTACGACTCTTACTTATCATCTAATTCAGCCATGCCCAGATCGTTTTCCAGGCCCTGCACTCTGTACGTAAATGACAGCCCTCCCCGTCAACAAGGCTATATCTAGGGGCAGGACTTGCCAGTTATGGTGTCTTGAAATTTCACGGAGTTTTTGTTATTTATTTCCCGAGCAACTTTTTTTTTTAGCGAATAATATGTGTTACATCTCGATTACAATTTTTTTTCTAATATAATGCGATATTCCTGTGTCAAATGGCACTTGGAATTTTTCTAGTGTTTTGTCAACCTGAGAATTTTGATTTAGGAACTTAGAATTTATTTATTTGCGCACAATACATACAGTTCAAGAAAAAGGGGACAGTGTGCAAAAAGCTGCTAAAAGCAGCTTATAGCAAATTGCAGAAGGCAATATTGCCGAAATTAAAATGTGTAGCGGATGTTATGTGATATAATCGTTAAACAAAATTGCAAGTTGAAGTATATTTATAAAAGACGGGTTACTACTTTAGCACTGGGTTCTGAGAAAGAGCGTGGGAAATCGCCTGTTCTGCGTCTTTGAGACAGTGATGGTACTGCCGCTTAGTGTAGGCGGTACCCTGAACATGACACATTTTCACTGCCCATTAGCATAATTTCGATCGCCGGTTCATGCAATGAAAAAGCATGCTAAACCAAGTAAATAAACTCTAAGCGAGTATTGAAAGTGAGCAGTGGTACTGTAGCAGACGACGCTTGGCGACAAGGCGGACCTTCCCGGTCTGCAGATACGTGTAAAGTAGAAGAACCGCTCTACTTTCTCAAACGGTACACCATCTCAACACGACGCCTGGCTTCAGCACGTAATATTTCTCTATTTTGACTTAGTGTAACTCCTGTTCGGCATCCACTTCGTTGCGGCGAGCATATTATTACTACTGACATTTTTCTGTATAAACGTTCCTTCAAAAGTTGAGTTTCACGTTGTTTTATTTTTTTCTGTTTCAACCGAAAATATCAACCTCTATATATTATGCTCACAAATGCGATCACTCACCAAGCCTCCGCCTAGCCTATGTATCATTTCCAACACGTTAGTGGTATGTTATTCACGACTCCGGCACCGTAATTCAGAAGGGTCCTGATGCGTGTTTGGTCTCAACTTTTTTTAATGACTTTTTGGTTAATGATGCATGAATGTAGTTCCATCAGTGTGGACAGTGGTGTAAACACCATAGGCAGGTTGTCTCGCACGCCGCTTTCTTCACGTTCTGTGACCTCCTATGCTGGTACGGGATCACAGCTGGTTTTACTTCAGTTTCCACCCTTTGATTATACCTAAACATTGTACGGCCTGCTAAAGGTGTAAGACACGTATGAATGAGATTACTTATTTAGGTGAGAGCCGTAATACTGTCGCGCAGGAACTTCTGGAAGCATATTAGATGCAGAAAAAAGGCTGACTGTATCAGGGAGACTTAAGCTGCGCTATACGGAAGTGAGTGAGCCTTTGGACAATATGCTGCCTTGTTGCCTCTATAGTCTGGCGGGGTTTTTTGCTGCGCATGTTCGACTTATAGTTTTTCCCGTTAAATATGTTCACGTGAGCCTTCAATAAAATAACTTGTCAGTTGCTCTCGTCTCGTCTTCAGTCTTGCGTATGTGTAGGTTTTGCGCAACTTGTGCGCGTCTAAAGAAATATACCAACCAGCCCGACAACATGTTGCACTTAAGTGTATCTCTTCTACTGGGAGCCTTTCTTGGTGTGTTCCTTCGTCGTACCCTAAGGCTGATGTTCTGATATCTCCAAAGCTGCTTCGACCCTCTGAGCAAGAGCCCTCACATTCTGCATTCTTAACGCTTCGTGAAGTAACTGGCCATTTTGGAGGTGTTATGCCGTGGACTGGATATGTCAACAATATGTGTAAGATACTGAGTCCAAAATGTGTAAAAAATCTGGGCTTTCTCACCACTGGCTATCTGTGGTGGGTAATGTCCAATATGAGGGCTGGCTTGCCAAACTGATGTGAAGATGTTACATTCATATACACGCCTCGCCGCGCAGGTTACGGAGAAGTGAGGAAAGTACTGCGGGAGCTAGCTGTTGAGGCTGGTGGAAAAGCAACGAATGACCATCATACCGGTCCTGGCGTGAGAGCTTTGGGTGACCTGTTTATTCCTGAAAGAATTTCTAGGATACTAAGGAAAGGAGCCAAGTATAAGTACGAACTTTCAGTAGAAT
>JARKHS020025515.1:0-298527 GCA_030143305.2 Amblyomma americanum
TCCCTCCTTAATCTCTTCCTCTAAGGTGCGGTTTAGGTGTTCGCCGTTATGTGAGACAGATACTGCGGCATTTCGTTTCCCCCAAAACTATTTTTCAATTTAAAATCTTTACAGGGAAACACACGCCGAGAGAAGGAACGTGCTTCGCATTGTTTGCAGACGCCGTTAAAATACATTATGCGGTTTCCACTTCACGCGAGGGCTTCGAATGTCGTCAACCCTTTCCATACAGCTGCTACTGTTTACCGGAAACGACACCCAATGGGTGAGGTGTGTTTTCTGACTCAGCGCAGAGGATCATGGCAAAGTCGTCTGCTTCCGCTTCTTCCGGTTACAAATTTCTCCCTCTTGTAGCTGGCTTCACAGCAGTCGCTATGTCATGTCGCTTCTTACACTGCTTTATTTGCACTGTCACACCACTTATTGTATTGCATCATCGCAAGCCGAACGGGACATCGACTCTGCTATGCTTTGTCGTCTTTTTTGCACGAAATGCAACCAAATAATGTAAATTGTAGGAGGCTTTCTATGCGTATGCACTGCGATGTGATAAGGTGGCCTGTGAACACAATGGCATGTATGGATAGCTTGCTAGCCCACTTGCAGCTCTTACATGCTGTGAGGAAAATACTCCTATCGCATGCTAAACTGCGCATGTTTCAGCTTTTCGCTGCCACCGTAGTGCGGCGAAAAAACAAATATAGAATGACCAACGTGTTAAAATGTTTCAAATGACTGCCATGCATACCCAGATCGGACAGCCTATACGCAGGCACATTGTAACCACGACAAAATACTGCTACCTTTCGTTATTGTCAATTTATGCGCTCAGGACGCGTTCATAGGCTGCTCGCGCACATCGTACGGTGCTGCTGTGCAATAAGCGGTGTCGCAGCACAAATAAGTGAGTGAATAAACGATGCATGCGGGCACGGCAATTGCTATGCAAAAGACAGTTTGTACGAGGAATTGGGAACCGGAATTAGCTGGCAGACAATTTTTTATGGTTCTTTGCGTCCACTTCGGAAACACACCTCACCTATAACCCATTGCGACGTCACTTGAAAATTCACTCACGTGGCTGTACAAAGAGTGAAACAAGAGACAAGTGAAATGTACTTGAGCTATATGCTGTGTGCTTGATTTCAAAGGAGATTTACCCTTATATATTTTCATTTTATTCATTTGTATGTGTGTGAGGGTAATCTTTATTTTTATTTTTTTATTTCCGACTGCTTTAATATGAGTATGATTAACAATTTCTATGTTGTTGGGTGCTTTGGAACAGCATTCAATTTTTAGCTTCGCGTTGTTTTGCGCTGACGACGACGACAACACAAACATTTTCTCGGACGGTAGAGGTATACAGCTTCGCTGAAAAAGTTATGCCCTTTGGTTGCAACATGTTCTGGTAATTTACTGAAAATACTATAAACCGGAAAGTGGTGTCTATGTCTTGGTCCGCGAATGCTTATATAATGCTATGTTGAATCTTATTACTCTACTGGTTTACGAGCACTTAAAAAGTAGGATGAACAGTTTGCTGAGGAATCGTGGTGACAACACGAGAACTGCCCATCAAAACGGAAGACATTGTGCAGCCTTAACTGAGGGACGCATAAATTGCAATGCCTAGCCGAGGTGACCAAAGCCGATAAGTTGTGAAAAACTGTCGCTTTACAAAGTACTTACATTATGAGAAAATAGAAACACGAGGATTTACTGAATTAAGCATTTGTTCCACAAAACGTCCTTTGGAGGAATGGCATGAATATAATCAATCTTATGGCCTGCTCATGCGTTTACTATGTAAATCGAGGAGTCAAATGATTGGCTAATGACACGTCACTTAAGATTTTAAAATTCGTAGAAAAACTTTTTGATTTATCTCAACAAATCGCTTCTTTTCTGGTGAAGCGCTGTTACTGGAGCGCCAGCTTTGGATTTGTTGCCTCTGCACCAGCTGCAATTCAGGCGCTTCAAATATGTAGCTGATTACGCCCGTGTGCTGGGAGAAGTTTCGAAGTATAGGTGTGACCGAAAATAAATTCAGTAAACGTATGCTGCTAATTAAATCACAATAATATTAGGAATCTGGCTTCTAAGCACCGCAAATAGGATTTAAACAAAAGTCATCATGGCATATTTTCATAGGCATATGGTGGCAATTTATAGTTATATGGGTTTTCTATCTTACGATTAGAAGCGCCTTAAATGATACTAAAATTGAGGAAAAGGATTAGTTATGATGGCCGATTTTTTTTGGTAGTAGCTAGTGGTTCCTGCAGTACGACAGTTCTAGCCAGACTTGTAGATAATGTTTTGCAAGTAATTGATTACTTCTAATAAATTCCAGTTTCTTCTCTAATCGAGTTAATCATTTACCTTTATGAAATGGTAATATTCGAGGCAATATAGTTGCTTTCTTCTACTGCATGTAAAAAGGTATCACGCGCGATCATGTCCGGATCACAAGTGGGCCACCGGTGTTCGGCAGTTTTTTTCCCGGGAAATATCACTTGGTTCGTTATACGAGCGCACCGTGCAGTCACACAACTTCCCTCCTGCAACTTCTGCAACTTCCGCGCGGCAACTTCCCTCCTGCTATATCCAACTCGGCGGCTTCAAGAAAATGTCCGGAAATCGCCACTAATGTTAGAGTGTTTTTGTATTATAAGAATGAACAGTATGCAGGCGACGTTGCCTTCTAGCGAGGAAAAATGACAGCGCAGCAAAAACAAGAATGGAACGACGCATACAGAAGACAAAGAGGAGGCCCGTGTACCCGTCTTTACGTCCTTGCCTTTCTTGAAATTTTGCTTTTTTTTAAGATTGTGCAACGTTCTAGATTGAAAGTTGATTCTGGGTGCATTTAATGTTACACTTTCCACGCGCGTTACCAATGCAACGAACACATCAACAAGAGGGAAAAGGTCGTCCGCCAGAAAAACTTTTCTTTACCGACATAGCGAGTTGTACGTGCGATATTAATTCGCGGGGAACAAAAATTTTGAGCTGCATCTACGCTACATCTACTTTTCATGTGGTTAGTACCCATAGATATGCGGAACGAACGTCAGTGGTAGTAAATTAGAATTTATTTTTCAAAATTACTTAGTCACGTGGCACTCGCGGTCGTGCCTGCGTTCCATGATACCGGAAATATTACTCAATTTTGCTACTGAGTGGGCGGACCACAGATCCTTTTCCGAAGCATTTTGCCCCAGAAGGGCCTAGCACCACTTTGGAGGAATCTTTTAACGATCGAACCCTGCACCTCCTGAATGCAAGGCGATTGCTGTTACCACTAGGCCATAGCTTCGACACTCTAATGGTCTAAGTATCCACCGCTTTTTCAAATGGATGCAAACCATCCCTTAGCGAAAACTAATACGTTTGTAATACACGGCGGAATATTTATATCGTATTTTAAACATATTTTCTATTCATGAATGCACTAAAGGTATGCCGAAAATAGGTTTCTGATATTTTTTGCTTGGTATTATAAGTATATATTTAAGATATGCAAAAAATACAGAACCTAAAACATACTTCGCTCTCGTTTCCAATAAGTTAAAAATTATGTATGCGCTTTTAGTATCTTCTCAAAATATTAAAAGTGTACTTTCTTATTAAAATTAGTTCGACGGAAGCATACTTCTATTTTAACAATGGACAGTCCATTTAAACACATTTGAAGCACACGTTTAGCTGCCGTAGAACAGTATTGTGCTCAAACTCACGTTTCGGGAAATGCTTTTGCATGTTGTCCATGTATTGAATGTGTACTTTCGGCAATACGAAGGCAATTCGTCTAAAGTATACCTCAATTTTAACGAATCAGGTATCTGTGAAACCATATTTACAGCACACTGCAAACTGCCGTTGTGCAACATTGTGTTTGAAATCACGTTTCGTGAAATGACATATTTGGCCATGTATTTAAAGTGCACTTTAGAAAATATGCAATTAATTCATGCAAAGTATATTTTACAGCGCACTTCAAGCTGCTGTTGAAAAGTTAGTCCTCGAAATCGCATTTCCGGAAATGACATGTTGGCAATGTATTAACAGTGTACTTTAGTAAATACAAAATTAATTCGTTCAAAGTATACTTCAATTATGACGAATCAGCTGTCCCCGTAAACATATTTGAAGCACACTGCAAGCTACCGTGGAACAATCTTGTGCTAGAAATCTCGTTTCCGGGAACAGTGAAAACTCTCCCTTCTCTGTCGTCCATTCGTTTATGCTAACTTCAAGCAGGAAGTCAATCACCACTTATTTAATTTACGTGTGGACAGCGTGATACCATTTTACCGGCAAGGGCGCCATGCGCACCTGCGGACCTGAAAATTCCAGCGAAAAGGACCTCGACTGGAAAGGGCCGACCGGCTCCCAAAGACGTCCATATAATTGTTGCTTGACAGTTTGACTCGTGGCTGATGCCTGACGCAAATTACGACTAACAATTCGGTTCTATGTAGGCCGCAGATACGAACGCGACCACTCCGACGCTTGTGCGACAATTTGGGGGCCCACAGTCTTTACGCAAAAAGTGCCTCATCGGCCAAGATAGTATGTCTTCTCTCGAGAGATATATATAAGCCAAGCCAAGTGCAATGCTTGTTGTTTTAGTTCCGATTTGCTGACGTCACTTTCCGTCGGCATTTCCTGTGTGGCGACAACTTTCCCGTTCAGGTCCCATCACCGGACCTCGCGTTGCCATAGACATATTGTACGTCTCCTCGTGCTTATAGCCAGTTTAGTCATTAGTTTTTCTGTTGACACCAATGATCACTACCATCTGGGAATCCGACTAGTGCACCTTTTTTAAGCCGAAGTGAATGTATTTTTAATGTATTAATTGTATATTGTTAGTATGTTTTATGATGTAATGTATTGAATGTATCTGATTAGAATATTTTTAATGTAATATATATTTCTTGTGTATTTTATGTAATGTAGTCTATTTAATGTATATTTAATCTTTAACAAATGTACTCACCGGACACAAAACGTACTTTTGATGCATTTGTCGGTACCTTCAAAATAACGCTCCTAGCATACTTGGAATGCATTCGTATTGCAATTCAAGCAGACGGACAAAAATGCAAAATTTATATGAAATTAATACAGCGCTCAATGTAGGTTTCCCAAAATGTCTCATTAAGCATCCGGTTCGGCACGTTAGGGAGATGAAAAACGTGAAAAAAAAGAGTTCCGATTACTCTACTGGCGCATGTGGAGCACAACACTGCAGCAAAGAATCCTGGTCTCGAAGGCAGAATATTAACATTGTCGTGAGCTCCTTCACATGTTCGGAGCACGTTGTCCGCAGCCCTCAGCTTTAAAATACGTGAAGCATGCGCCCGCAACCTACCAGAAATAACCGAAACCAGGTACACGCATGGGAAAGGTACGTTAACAGAGAGCATCGCGCCAGCGTGGGGGGTACTTGTTGTAGCGGCGGGTGCCGCCCAAGTACACGGACTGCTAGCAACCAAAACCATCCCCCTTTATTGCCACATACAGTCGTATATATGCACATAGCGACACTGGTGCCTCTGGCGGCAGGTGATCCCCAAAGCGAAACCGAAACCACATATACAACATATTCCCTTCCTTATAAAAAAAGACAGCTACATGGGTTAGTGATTTAGTAGTGGTAGTACGTTAGTGCTCTTTTACAGAATTATATTTATAGTAACAACAAAGTGCTTGTCTTATGCACTTAATACAAAAATATAAAACAAAAAGGGGAAAACAAGATACAACTCCATTTATGTCCATTTTTCACAACGTCAGCAAACTCAACACTCGTGCAGATTGTGACACGTTCATGTTCACTGCAAAACGTGTCTTTCTGTACTTAGTGTCCATAGCGGTCTAGAGGTCGTCTATTCCTTGATGGCTGTACCCTACGCTGAGGTCCCGATGCTTCTCAGAAACCACTGGCGGCAGGCGAAGTCACTTCCGGCTCACAGCCGGTCACTGGTGACATAGGCGGCTGCTTCGCAGCAGCCACAGCTGAAGTTCCGGTTGGCGCTTCTGAAACGGGTCTCTCCAAGGTAGGCGGTGAGCTGCTTTCCCTAGCGGTGTCATTTGTCTCTTCCGGCTCACAGCCGGTCACCTGTGACATAGGCGGCTGCTTCGCAGCAGCCACAGCTGAAGTTCCGGTTGGCGCTTCTGAAACGGGTCTCTCCAAGCTAGGCGGTGAGCTGCTTTCTCTAGCGGTGTCATTTGTATCACTCCTTTCCCCCCGCCCACAGATAGATGCAGAAGCTCGTGGCATCCTTGACATCTTTGAAGCGTTCCACGTTTTTCCATCATCAAGTTAGAAGGACGATTGCCCCTGCTTTCTTATCACTTTTCTTGGGCGGCTAAAAGCCAGGTCACCTTTAAAAGCAGTTTGTCTGCGTACTCGTACAGGGTCACCAACATTCACTTTGGTTTGCCTTGCGGCCCTGCGAGCGTCTGTGTATAGTTTACTGGATTGCTGCTTTTGCTTCACCCGCTCGCGTAGGCGGTGGAGCTCTGAAGTAGGGTCGGTTGCAAATATTGCTGACGGATACCCAACGACATCAAGCCGAGTCCTTGGTAGACGTCCATGCAGGAGAAGTGCTGGAGCAACTGCAGTTGTGGCATGCGGCGTGCAACGGTAAATGCCCAAGTATTCTGTTACCGTTTGGCGTAAGGGACGCTGCTCGAGTGTAGCCACTTGAACAAAGCTTTTAAAAACTCTGTTGAACCGTTCTACCTGTCCGTTTGCTTGCGGGTAGTATACGGACGAATGCCGCAAGCGGATGCCGCGATCCTGCAGAAAAGCTTGGAACTCTCGAGATGAAAACTGTGGCCCGTTATCGCAAACAATTTCCTCTGGGTAACCTTCACGTGCGAAAACTGACACCAAGAAGCCTGTTACTGTGCGTGTTGTGGCTTGGTTGCAAAAGTATACTTCGGGCAACTTAGAAAAGTAGTCGACCAGCGTGATCGCATATCGACAATCGTGTGGTGCTCTCTCAAATGGGCCAACAATGTCCATGCCAAGCTTTAGCCACGGTTCTTTTGGTAAGGGGACCGGGTTCAATGGTGCAGCCATAACCTTCGTGCTCTTGTCCGCTGCCTGCATATACTACACGTTTGAATAGCTAGCTCGACTTGACTGTCCATGGCTGGCCACCAAAATATTTCTCGCAGACGTGCTTTCGTTCGTACAATTCCAGGGTGAGCCTCATGAGCAGCGGTAATTATCCGCGCTTTAAGTGATGCGGGAACCACAAGGCGTTCGCCACGCAAAATCAAATTGTCCACTACTGACAGTTCATCGCGAAGTTTGAGGAAAGGTTGAAGCTCACCCGGCAGAGATTTTTGCGCAGGTCAGGACGATTCAATGTAGGCCTTGATTCGTTGCGGTGTACTGTCTTCCGACTGGCCCTGTTCAAACTCTTCCCTGGTAATGCAAGAAGATATAAGGGCAACTGATACAGTTTGATCTGGTAAAGTCTCTTCTTCCTGAGGAGGTGACGCAGGGAGGCGAGAGAGCGCATCTGCTACTCAATTTTGCGAACCCTTCCGGTACTTTACTGTTTAGTTGTACTGCAGTAGGCGCTCCGCCCACCGTGCTATCCGCAAAGGACGCCTTCCTGGCCCTTGAGTAGACAGCAATGCGACCAAGGCTTGATGGTCAGTAAGCAACGTGAAATGGCGTCCCCACAAGTAAACATGCCACTTCTCGCACGCCCAAACACACGCAAGCGCTTCGCGTTCTCCTACTGAATATCTCCTCTCTGCAGATGAAAGCGCTCGAGAAGCAAAGGCGACAGTGTGTAGTTTCTCTCCCTCCACCTGTTGGAGAACCGCTCCAAGCCCACAGTCTGAAGCGCCAGTGGAAACAACTGGAAGAGATGCATCGAACGTCCGCAGGACTATGTTGGACGCAAGTGCCTCTTTGGTCTTTCGAAAACTGGAGTCTACCTCGCCAGACCAAAGAAATGGTTGCCCCTTTCGAACAGAACGCGCATCGGTTCAACCATATCGGCAAAGTTGGGAACGAACCTAGAGTAGTATTCGACCAGTCCCAGGAACGATCGAAGGCTGGCTGTATTGGTGGGTGCCGGTGTATCCTTGATGGAGGCAACCTGTTCCTCCAGCGGAACAATAACACTTGCTGTGATCCTGTGACCCAAAAATGAAAGTTCCTGCGTATCGAAGATACATTTGCTGTTCAGTTTGAGTCCTGCCTCTGTAATGCGTTGAAGTACTGCTGCAAGGTTATCTATGTGCTCCTGCCGGCCCCGCCTGAAGACTATAATGTCATCTATATAGAAGAGCACGCCCTTACATCCTTGCAGGACTTTGGACATCATACTCTGAAATGCAGAAGGCGCGGAAGCCAGTCCGAAGCACACTCGTTTAAAACGAAAGAGGCCTTCGTGAGTTATAAATGCGGTCAAATCGCGACTCTCAGGGTGAAGCATGACCTGGTGGTAAGCTGATGCGAGGTCTAGCTTAGAAAAATTTGTAGCCCCCACTAAACTATGCAATAGCTCTTCTGTATGAGGAAGGGGAAAGCTGTCTATTACGACAGCTTTGTTTGCTTGTCGAAAGTCTACACAGAGGCGAATACCTCCCTCTTTCTTCTTAACGACCACAATGGGTGACACCCATTCAGATGCCTCCATCCTCTCTATCACGTCCAGATTTTCCAACCGATGGAGCTCTTCCGAGACCAATGGTCGTAGCGAGAGCGGAAGGCGCCGAAGTTTGGATTGCACTGGCTGCACCGTGGATCGCGTTTTGACGTGATGCACAAAACCTTTCGCGAGGCCAAGGCCTGGATCGAAAAGAGATCCAAACTCGCCAACTAATTCCTTTGGGAGGTTAATATCTTGTACGGCTTTCGTCGGGTCAGGGCGCTGTTCCCTTCGAGAATTAGAAGCTAGCGTCGCTTCAAGGCATTGCAGAGATGACCCATCAATCTGTAGACCAAGGGCCTTGATGGCATCGATACCCAAGAGTGAGGTGCCTTGTTCTACGACGTAGAAAGGAAGGCTTGTTGTGCTAGCTTTGTACGTAACGTCAGCGAAGAAACAGCCACGAACCGGAATTGGCTGTTTTGAATAGTCCAGTAACCGAACAGTCGGGGCAAAAAGTACTTGGCCTTCAAAATACTGCTTAAAAAGATCGTGTGCAACAATGGAAACTGACGACCCAGAATCTACAAGGAAAGTTATGTCCGCACGGTCAATCGAAACTGTGATGTAAACAGCGGAGCGAGCGGCCGTCGTCACAGCTAGAATGCTCAAAACTTCCTCGCTAGGAGAGTCTTTGCTGTCTACCTCACGCACCGGAGCGGAGCCTCGTTTCTGGCAAACAGAGCGGAAGTGACCCATGACACCGCAATGGTGACAACGCTTGCTTTTGGCTGGACAGCGAACTGATGCTGCATTGTGCTGGGATGAACCACAGCGGTAATAATGAGACTGGCGGTTGTGCGACCACTTCGAGCTCTCGTCGGATTCTGGTGTACGCGCAGGCATATTTCCACGAGTATTTATGCGTCCAACATCTACAGAAGGAAATTCTTGCAGATCATTGTACGCCTGCTCAAACTGCCTTGCCAGTAGTACTGCTCTAGCGAACGAGAGAGACGATCCTTCAAGCAGAAGACGCTCGCGCAAGCTCCGAGACGAAATACCAGCAACGAACTGGTCACACAGCGAATCTTCTTCGACAGGAAAAGAGCATGTAGCAGAAAGCTCCCGCAATGCAGTAATGTACTCATTCACTGATTCACCAGCTTGCTGAACTCGCCTACTGAAACGATGCCGTTCGGCAACAACATTGCTTGTTGCCGAAAAATGAGCATGCAGAGCGGCGACTGCGATATCGTACGACGATACTTCAGGCCTTGTGTCGCCTGTGCCCTTGCTATCTTCCGACGTTTTCTCAGTAGCAGTTTGCTCACCGAGCTTGACGTTGTCCAACGATGGAAGTGGTAATGTGTAAAATATGCGCTGACCTTCTACGCCGAGGCTGTGAAGTAGTGCTTTGCGACGATCCGGCGTGCAGTCAGAGGCCCCCGAAGCAAGCACGTAGTTCTCAAAGATGCGGAACCATTGCGGCCACGCAACAGCAGGTCGACCAGGCACAGGCAGGAACGGGGGCGGCGGCGCGTGTCCAGAAATGCTCATGGCGCCAGAAAGCAAGCGGCGAAAGTCACGCCCCCCGAAATGATCCCGTCCTCGTCGCCAATGTTGTAGCGGCGGGTGCCGCCCAAGTACACGAACTGCTAGCAACCAAAACCATCCTCCTTTATTGCCGCATAAAGTCATATATATACACATAGCGACACTGGTGCCTCTGGCGGCAGGTAATCCCCAAACCGAAACCGAAACCACATATACAACAGTACTCTGCAGCGTCAGTGGCGGCAGCAGCAGTTGCTAATTAAAAGGAGAAAATAAATATAGCCGGCGCACTACCACAGCTTTTCATGAGCAGGCCTCCCTCTAATGTGAGGCTCCCGAGCATGCAACCAAAAGTGGCCGGCATGTCTGCGCCTCTATGAGCTGCTGTGCAAGATGCTTATAATTTATAATAATGCCCTTTCCTCCAGCGCATGAATCAAGCGATTGTTCAGTGTAGCTGTTGATCTCTTCAGAGGAAACATGGGAAAGGTATCAAGGACCACTTTGAAGAAAAAAAAAACGACCGCTGTATAAATAATGTTTTTGTTTATTTTTTTGTTGTTGATACATCAGATGGACTCGGGCTGTGAGGAACGCCATTTTGAAGGGCTCCCGATAATTTGGACCACGTGGGGTTCTTTAACACACACTAACAACGGACAGTGCACGAGCCTCTAGCCTTTCGCCTCATAGCAATGCGGCCGCTCAGGCCGGGTCGAACACTGGTCTTTCGGGTCAGCCGCCGAGCACCATAACCACTCTCACATCGCTGCGCCTCTCAGGAATAAATGGCGTGTAACAAAATATGTACCAAGCCGTTGTAGTACTTTATAGGAGGAGGAAATTTTATTTATGACCAAAAATGTTGGAAACAAAAAAAAAACGCAGCAGTAATCGATTTCTTCCATTTTTTTGTTCAGCTCCTTTGCGTCGGTTGTAATTGTCCACGGTAATCAATCCCATTTCAAAGACAGTAATTGTTATCGTAAATGGGCCCAAAGAAAACTCCTGCTTGGTCTACTTGGTTCATAGTTGATGTAATGAATAACGACGTGAGTAGGCAAGATATTCAAGTCCACTTGAAGCCGGCCTTCTCCTATGTGCTCTAACTTTGCCGTCGTTGGTAGCGCCGTTTTTCATTACTTCTGCAAACTAACCCATTTCTTGTCGTGCTGCGTCGCGGCGTACCGCTTCTGTTTCTCTTTGTTCCACCTCCTACCGCACTTTGCGAGAATCGAGACCAAGAAGTATGCCATGAAATCATGTAAGGTATGTAGAGGCGCGGAAAAACTAAACGGAGCACGCTGTTATCTTCTAACAATTTTCACGCTTTGCCTAATTGAAAATAGGACCTGAGGTACATACAGGCTGGTAGTGGGCGCTAGTGCGGTTTCTAATGGACGAACAACATTTCTTCACTCCCTATAGGGAAGACTTGTTTGCACTTAGAATGAAATCGCGTGCTCCGTTTACTTATGTCCGCGCATGTACTTGCAGGAAAAAACAGGACAGGAATGAACAAACACATACGAGATACACCGTGCGCATCTTCAAACTGGTTTAATTTCAAGAAGGCAGCCATATATGTACATATACCATTGAGGGCAATCACAAATCGAACACGAATGCTGCAACGATAGTTGCTGTGATAGCTGAGAGAAAACTGACGCCAACCAATATTTTTAACTTGACCCAACACTCAGGAATCACACCGGTCACTTCTTCAGGGGTGACTAAGGTGTGCCAGCAGCAGCAGCGGGTTGTTGCCTTCGCTCTCCCTTTGTTAGCACGTGGCGCAGTCCACAAACGTACGCGGAGGGGAGCGTTCCTGGAGTCCTATTCACCGCCGCATTTGTGAGCCGGATGTGCCATGACTCCACATGTCGCCTCTTGAACAGGTTTGGCTCCACGGCTAAGACTCTCACCTCCTCGAAGGCCATCCGGTGGGAGGCGCGCTCGCAGTGCTCGACGAGGGGGTTGGATTGTGAATTCATTGGCTGGATGTCATCTATGTGTAGCCTTTTTCTTTGGAGGAGGTTTTTTGTTTCGCCGATGTGTGAAGCCGGGCACTTTGAGCATGGGATTTCGTAGACGACACGCGGTTGTTCTTTGCGTTGTTTTTGTTGTTGTTTTTGCGCTGTCTCATGTGTTCATTGCTGATGTGTTCATTTCATTTTGGTTTGTCTAATATTGCTTAGATCACGAGGAACGAGCGGTAATTATTTGTCCCGTCTGCTGTTTTCTAGCGATTTTGCCATTCCTCAGCTTAGCGAGATGCGCATTTTTATTATCATAGCAGCACACGAACTGTACATAACTGCACTCTTCAAGTAGGAATCTGCGACAAACATTTGAACGTTCGCGATGAGCATTGCATAAAATGATTTCCAAGTAACACTCATGAATTGAACAACAAAACTCGCAGAAAAGAACGGCGTGATTTATAGAGTTGAAATATTGGCTAGGGTTGCTTAGCGTGCACTGACATCACGCAGCACACGTGCGCCTTCCAAGTCGTCTGTTTTGCATAAACAATACAGCTTCTCCACTTATACATATCGAGAGAATGGGATATGCTTTACAAACGCTTATTTCTCTTGTCCTAGGCGCACATTTTATTGCATACTTCACACATCCGACTGTGCAAACCAGCAAAAACACAAGGTAACGCGGAAGCTACGCTGAATTTCCTCTTGGCTGAGGGGCTCTCGCTTGCAATGTCGACGTAATGTCTCGGAACATGTTCTGCCCGGGATGATGCCAAGTTTTTTCTTCTATAACCAATATTGGAGCCGTCTTAGGACCAAGAAATGATTTCATGCTTGTTTTTAAACTCTTCTCTGAGCATATTATATGAGCAAACAAGCCCAAATCTGAGTAGTACTTTATAAGCTAACTTCCACTTTTTACGGCAATCGTTTAAAAGGCATTTTAGACATTCAAATGTTTCCTGCGCTTTATAGCAAAATTCATCATTGGGATTATGTCAACTAATGTTAGCTGTGATTTATTTCAAACGGTCATGTTTGTATATTACCCTTTTACGTATCGTTTGTTTAGACATCTGTGAAGTATGTATAAGATATATATACGACACCAGGCCAGGCAAACCGATAAAATCTCTGAGTTATTTTGTTGGCGCCCTGTTCAGGTGGTTTAGGATAGAATAGGATAAACTTTATTGCTCTAACAAGGTCTTTCGGTCAGAAAGAGGCCTTCACATTCAAGCAGATGTCTTCCTCCGTCTTGCAGAGGTCGGCGCCCCTATTCCAGGGCATCGCTGAGTTTGGCATCTCGCTGGGCATGGATGACCAATCCTCTTTAGAGGATTGGGTTGCTGCAGGAAAGCACACTCTCCCACTGCTCGGCACTCGGATTTTCTGAGCCATGGAATGCTTTATTTCTGTCACATTCCCTAGTAATATGGTGGGAGTTGCACTGCACCATTGGCAGATGTCCCTGTATTAGTTCGGGAACATTTTCCTAAGGTTGTGTAAATTGGGGAAAGTTTCGATTTACAGTTTCTTCCAGTAAACTGCTTCCTGTGGTTTAATTTCTTAGGCACCCAACCTAGCCAATTTGGTTATCTCCTACAGCTTTTTAGCAAGGTGACTTCTTTTTACTTCGTGTTTGTATTCCTTAAAAACACAAGGCAGTTGAGTCTGCACCAAAGTTTATAAGCCATTTATCTGCACTACCATTTTTGACGGCTCAAAATCAGGAGATACACAGGAACTCGAGTGCCTATCGAAAAATTTGATTCCAAACCTTAGAACAAGATCGGGGGCGGAAGTGCAGCATATGTGAAGCTCATGCAACTTATGCTCCTGCAACCTCAACATGTTAGCGCGGCCGTACGTAGCCACGCGCTGCACGAGCGCACACTTTAATTGTTTAATCAGTCGTTGCGTTTGGTTCCCACCAAAGATCACTGCGTTTTAAGCCAGTGAAGCCAGGATCTTAAGTTGTAAGCAAGTTCTGCCGCCAAAGTCGCTTGTGAAATCCTAGTGAAGGCTTTGTTGCTGAGAGACATGGTCATACCTGCAATTGTCAGTTAATTTACGCACGACTTGGACTTTGATACTTATCATGTGAACGAACTTCGGTACGTTTTGAATACAGCTTACTTCTTTATATTTTTCCACCGCATTCGCCAGCCACAACTCGCTGCTTCAGAATATCTACGGAGAATAGTAACACCTAGGAATAAGCAGGAGGACAATAAATTGTAGCTAATTAACATCCAGATGGCGGGGGTCACTAACTTCCGTAATGGTTGCCTAGTTCAAGAAACTGATAACAGAGATGAGATCATCTTTAGTAAAGAGCCTTGTTTTTAACCGTCGTATCTCAGAGAGATCCACGATATATTTTGTTAGAGCAGTTACAGATACAGCGTATTTAGATTAGCCCCGCGAACCTCAGGCCGCTGGCAACTAATTCATCTTTATGCGTTTAGCTTAGGAATCGTAGATACCGCCTGCATTTTTTATATCTGTGAGATATAAACAGTTTCTCGGTAGTCGACAAAAACGCTGCATACACTCATAGAAGGGTAACTATTGTGTTTAGAACTCTATAAAGTTGAGCCGTAAGCTCTGTAGCAGTTTCGTCCCATTAAGCTATTGGGGCGAAATAACGAAGCTGCAAAAGTTTTCGTTAAATAGCGCGTAGCGTGATCTATACGAGCTTATTAACAAAATCCTCTGACCACGCCGCCACTAACTTAGACCACAATGCGACTCAACTTCATGGCGTAAAGCCTTGAAATTACTTCAAGAATTTATTCATTTATCCCTCTCTGCCCGACTCCAAGCTGCACTGAAGTGAACTGCGACAGTGAAATGAAAGCTGGAATTTTTTGCACGCCACTTTAAACTGAGCGACCAGATGGCTTCAGGCTCCTTAAAATGTAGTTTGGATGTATTTCTTTTCTTAATTGAAAGAGCAGCAGCATGTTTCAAAATTCATCCGCCCCGATAATGTTAGGGATGTTTTTTTTTTTTGACATTTTCCCGCGTACAGACCGCAATCGGATTCATAGAAACAGCCATTCAGTTGGATTATCCTAGTCTTTTCGTGAAACTGATCTATTTCAAGAGAAAAATTATTTTAGTTCAGTTTTTGCTCTCCTTGTAGCATCTATTGTGTCTATCTGAAATTAATGTTTTATGGAGTTCACTTTTCTTGCATATTGTTGAGAAATATATCTGTAACCTTCATAAGCCCCTGAGATCGTGCTGAACAACGTTCACCGCGGAGACTGCTTTCCATGCCTAGGACAGGTTTCTAAAAATCTGTTCGCTTTGCTTTGTGGTCATGTTGTTCCACTTAGTGTCAAACCGCGACTACTGCCGCAAAGCGCTATAGGGAGGCACAGGCCATAAACTGCATGACAAGCACTTTTTTCTTTTCTTTTACAATGATCACTATTACAGTGACGCTTGAGGAAAATGAAGCGTCCTCCTGTCGCTAGGCACCGCATGAAAAAAACCCCTACCCCTTCTCCAGAAAGAGGAGGACGTCAAGACGAGGGGGGAGGGAAGGCGAGTTGTCACTTTTTCTCCCTGCTGTATATACGCCCCAGCGTTTGCTGCTCGCATAGGTAGTGAAGCCGGCCGAGATAGCATTCCTAAAGATTCACCTTTACCGTTTGGGAGGGAACCTCTGCGCAATTTTAAGACAACATTTATGTCTCGCCACCACCACATGGTCGTGGCGAAATATTTTTCCGGAAGTGCGCATTTTGTGCCGGCTACATCGTCCGCCGCAGCTACCACGTATAGAACTGTTACTTTAGGAAGAAACTCAGAGTCTACATTTTGCTAGCAGGCAACCAAGCATTCCTCGAGGAACCAAATAGTGTCTGCCGGCCATAAAAAAGCAGAGCGTTTTTAGCTTTGTTCTTTCGTAAGTACGCTACTCATAATATCACTTTGAAAAAAAAAATTACTTCACCTGTAAATGTTTCTCTGTGCCTAAAACCTCCATTCTTTATCGATCGTATTAAAAAGCAGCACTAAAAAACACGGACACAAGACGAGATGACGCACACGGAAGCGCCTTCCGTGTATCTCGTCTCGTCCTCTGTCTGTGCTTTTTAGCTTTGGTTTTTTTACGATGGATCACCACCAACTCTCCCAATCCTCAGTTCTACAATTCTTAATCGGCGTGCCCGCGCCTACACCATTTAGGCCTCGAGTTCATCGTTTGCCCCCATCTGAACTATATGCCAGAGTGAGCGGCCCTGCTGTAAGGTCAATGACGCACATTTATCTGAAAGCGCACATTGTTTTACATTTTGCACACCTTGATTTGAAGCTCCTTACTGGCGCTTTACCTCCGTGTTTAATTAGGTAGGCTATGTTAGCCATGTGCCACTCCGGTTGATAATGGTCTGGCCCATATATTCGCCTTTCGCGCCCTGTTTTTCCTTTCATTTTTGTTTCGGTCATATTTCTCCCTCTGTATCGTGTCACTGCTCATGTTTCGGCCAAGATAGCCGTAGGTGGCTTGACAGCGCACAAATTGGCTGCTTTTTCGAAAGTTTGGCGACTAAAACTTTCTCGCTGGGTAGGTGATTCCTTTTATGCTATTGTCAAGTGCACTCAACTGTGTATGCAAGCAGTGGCCAATTTGTTTTTCTAGAAATTTCTTGCATGCCTCTAGGAACGTATTGAGTAAGAGGGTAACAAAACTTTCATACAGGACTTCTAAAAAACAATACCAAAATATAATCATTGCGATTTACTCAAATGGCAGGCAGAAAAAATACGATAGGTAATGAAAAAAAAAATCAGTACAAAAATCAAACACAAAGATAATCGGAACGAAACCTGATTAAGGAACCGGGCTCGAAACACTGGCAAAGAAGCTGATAACCAAATGGGAGATCCAAAGGGAAAAAAGCATGACCCATAGGCACAGACTTAAACATGCTAATTTTTATTTATAAAGCGTTTGAATGAGCCATGAAATGAATCGGGGTTGCGCTGCGAGCCAATGCAGTTTTGAAGATCATTACATATGTTTACAACTCGGGGGAGCTGCGAAAATTTGAAGGCACCAGTGCTGCCTTAAATGCGTGTGTAGGGGAAATTATTTCGCAGTCTGGTTGATTAGGGACGTTGCAGGTTCGATAATGGCAACCAAGTGGCGGTGAATAATTTGCAGAACAGCGATAAAAGTCTGGACAAATTCATAACGAACAGAGTGAAAGGCCCAGCTTCTAATGATATACACTTGAGTGATGACTGCAATTCTTTAAAATAAAGCTCCTAGCATTGGCTTGGATAAGCTGTAATGTTTCTCATGAGGAGGATAAATGGAGGAAGCGTAGTCAAGCGTCGATCTAACAAAAGATAAATACTCTTGTTTTCGCATGTTTGCTGTAGAACTTTGTAAAATGCGGTACGGGAAACAAATAACCTTGAATCTTTATGCGAAATGGTATTGTAATTAGACAACGAGAGATCTGGAGTTAGGTAAACGCCTAAGCACTGATATTGAGTTGCCCGGCATAAGTTGATATTAAAGTGGTAACGAAAGAACGAGTTTGAATATTTTAGATTAAAAGACGTTATTTTCTTCTTGTAAGCATTATGGGTCATCGGCCATGTTTTACACCAATCATGTGTATTGTCCAGGTCATTTGGCAGTGAAATTTGGTACTTAGTACTCTTCATTGACCTGTAAATGATGCAATCATAAACAAATATTCGCATGCAGGATGAAATGTCACTCGGAAAACCATTAATGTCAATTAAAAAGCGTCAGAACTCAAGGACGCTGCCTTGCGGCACACCTGGCGTAGTTTCGGAAAGTGTAGATGAGTGGTTATTAAAAACTGTGAGGTTCAGCCCACTCGAAAGAAAATAAAATAGCTGTGACAAAGTTAAAAGAGCGGAACTTGGGTGTATAAAGCTTATATATTAGGGGACAAAAAGTTACTCAATCAAATACTTTTGCGAAGTGAAGAAAGGCACAATTGGCATTTCACCATTCTCCTCAATGGAAATTGAAGAAAAATATTCCTGTGCGCAAGAAAGGCCCTCCTTCGTCTAATACTGTACCATCTCCCTCACTAGCAATCTCTCTATATTAATGCAGCACGGAATTTATTCACACTCACACATACTGACCTTCTTATGGCCTATCAACTTGTTTCACCCTTCTCAACACGGTTTTCTGAAGAACCTGCCCTGCT
Organism: Amblyomma americanum; assembly: GCA_030143305.2. NCBI lineage: Eukaryota > Metazoa > Arthropoda > Arachnida > Ixodida > Ixodidae > Amblyomma > Amblyomma americanum. The sequence continues at coordinate 18,400 of JARKHS020025515.1, forward strand.
CTACACAACTCCCTCTCTTTAATCATGACATCAGTTCCCAAATGAACATTAGCACAACCGTGGTCGTTCGTTTCTTAGACTTTGAAAAAGCTTCTGACAAAGTTTCTCGTCAACGGCTCTTATTTAAACTTTCAAGCCTAAACCTGAACCCACTTGTATGTGATCGGCTCCGAAATATTTTGACTAAGTGCCATCAGTTTGTATGGAATAACAGTCATGCATCTTTCCTCTCCCCTGTTACCTCAGGCGTGGCACAAGACACCAATTTTAGGGCCTCAATTGCTCTTATTTTACATTAACGACCTCCCAATCAGTCTGTCTCACCACCGTTCGTTTCTTCGCCGATGACTGCGTCATTTACCTCAGCATTAGTAATGACAAATAAGAGGTACACTTACCATCTGAAATGCGACATGAAGCTTGTAGAAGAGTGGTGCGCCAACTGAGTGATGTCCTTAAACGTTAATAAAACAGATGTAATATCATTTTATTATTGTCGATCGTATCCCCTTCCTAACTACAACCTTCATGGTTCCACTATATCCCACGCATCTTCATATAAATAGTTAGGAATCAGCCTAACAGGATATCTCTTGGACTGCCTACATAATGAACATAACCAACGCGGCTAACCATGATCTTGGTTATCTGAAGCGTAAGTTTCGTTTAGCACCTTCTTCCGTAAAGCTGCCCGCAAATTTAACTCTTTTCCGTCTAAAGTCGAATATTCATGCTCAATCTGGGACACCGTACAAATCAACCTTACCAAAGCCATTGCGTCCGTCCAGAGCCACGCGGTAAGATTCGTATATTTTTATTATTCACGGTATATGTGCGTAACAGCATTGAAAACCAAAGATAACCTGCCCAGCATAAAATCCAGTCTGAAAATAATCAGACTCTGCCTTTTCCACAGCTATTAAGGCCATAGCCTTTAATAGCTGATACCCACGTTCGTCCGTGTCATTTTAAGGCCGCGCGACCTTGCCCATTACACCCTAGGTCACGTGACCTTGTCACGTCAACACAACGTGCGAACTGAACTGAGAGCAAACAGCCTACTTTGGCGGAATGTGTGATCCGCCGCGAAGCACGAACAGAGCATGCGCTGTGTGACGTCACCGCTCAAATTCATATCAGTGCAATGAGTCGTAAACAATTTTCGCCTTCCCGCAGTAAAGAGATATATAAATACCTCCAAAATATATTTTTATCAATCCCCTTTGAGTCATTGCCTTATCACCCCTGCACACGGCCTATCACATCGCATCAGTCATCCGAAAGCTGTTCATACTCGTCGAGTATCCGCTTCTATGCATCTGAAATCTTTCTTCATCCAGAGCGCTGGAGACTGGAACAACCTGGCCGCTGAAGCTCTTGAGCATGGGCTCCATGTGCGCCAAAGAGCGAGCGACGTGACAAGGCGGCACGGCGACTCTCGCTCCGTCGCTTGTGTGCAACCTCCATGCAAGCCAAGGCGGCAGGCGACGCGCACCCACGACGTGCGCAGCGGACTCCGTGTTTAGCGCACTCAAGCTTAGTAAACACGCCCGTAACCTGTTCTCTCTCAAACTTTTATGAGTGTGCCTCATAGTCAGGGCAAAAGAATTATTTCCTCTACTGCAGCGGTGTAGCGGCAGTGGAGATAACCAACGGCGTGCTTGCGGAGACGAAGTCACATCACGGATTCACGGGGGAGGTGTGCTTTCGTTCGGTGCCTGTGCATTGCGGCTTGCTAAAAGCACTTCCATACACTGTCAACCCAATCTTCTTGTAAGTGCGCAAACTATAATATACCAGTGAGAATGCGTGCGACGTGCGAGTTTTTCGGCACTTATATACAGTTGGAGCACAGCGGCACGGTGGATGGAGCGCGGGTACCCGCGGCTTTATACGCATCTCTCTCTGCATTACGCCCGCTCGCGTAGACCGCTCCAAATGCTTTTAGCCCACCGCAACCAGCAAGTATATTGTTTCAGTTATTTAAATCCGTCCGCAATCAACAAGTAATTTGTTTTAATTATTTAAATCTCGCGGGTCTGCCTCTCAGCTGCAAAACCAAATATTTTCTCGACGGTGGCGATGACCAAGCCGACGCGCTGGTAGGGTTTGGAGATATGCACCGGTGACAAACCACGGACAAACCAGAAATGGCTTTGTGGGGCTCTGATTGGCCCGCCGCGCGGGGTACTTCCGGGCGACAAGCGAAATTTGCCTTTGATTTTGGGAATGCCTTTGCTTTTTGGAATTGTCTTCGCCAAACTCCCGTCGTGACCCAACACATAAATGCGAGAGATGCTCGCCCCATACAAAGTAGGCCCTATATACTACTCCCTTCCTGAGCTCCATGTCATCCAGACGGAGGTGGACAAAATGCTCGCGAACATCATTATCGAGCCTTCTAGCGGTCCGTGGGCGTCCCCTGTTGTGTTGGTGAAAAACAAAGAAGGCAGTTGGCGCTTCTGTGTCGCCTATCGCCAACTTAATCAAATAACAAAGAAAGACGCCTATCCTCTTCCGAGAATTGATGACGCCCTCGACTGCCTACACGGTGCAAGCTATTTTTCTTCAATTGATCTCCGTTCGGGCTACTGGCGAATTGCTGTTTACGAACCGGGTCGTGAGGAGACAGCCTTTTTCACCCCCGATGGCCAGTACCAATACAAAGTCATGCCTTGCGGCCTCTGCAACGCTCCTGCCACATTTGACCGTATGATGAACTCACTCCAGCGTGGATTCAAATGGACGACGTGCTTGTGCTACCTGTATGACGTTGTCGTTTTCTACCGCACTTTCGAAAGCCAGCTTGACCATCCTTCTATCTTTCCCGTCTTTCCGCCGCCCCGGCCTCCAACTCAACTACAAGAAGTGCAGCTTCGGCAAGCGCCAAATCAAGGTCCTCGGCCACTTGGTCGATGCTTCTGGTGTCAAGCCGGACCCTGACAAAGTACGTGCCGTCTGCGAGTTCTCCACCATCCGTTCCTCGAGCGATGTGATCAGTTTCCTCAGGCTCTGCTCTTATTTCCGCCAGTTTATCCCGATATTCGCCAACATGACCCGTCCCCTTACCTGCCTCCTGAAGAAAGATATGCCTTTCTCCTGGGGCCTTGACCAAGCTAGCACCTGCACCGCACTTGTTTCGGACCTCACTCCTCCACCTGTGCTGGCCCGTTTCCACCATTCTGGTCCTATGGAATTTCGCATCGACGCCGGTGGCCATGGTATTGGGGCCATAATTGCGCAGCCCCAGCCCGACCACTCTCGTGTCATTGCTTATGCCAGCCGTTTGCTATCTCCCTCTGAACGTAACTATTCCATCACTGAGCGGGAGTGCCTTGCACTAGTTTGGGCGTTAACAAAATACCGCGCATATTTGTTTTGGCGACCCTTCTGCGTCGTTATGGGCCACCATGCCTTGTGTTGGCTCTCCACCCTTAAAGACTCCACAGGGCGACTGGGTCGTTGGGCCTTGCGCTTGCAGGAATACACATTTACTGCTGTTTACAAGTACGGCCACTTGCACCAAAACGCTGAATGTTTGTCCCGCCATCCTGTCGATCCTCCTGATCCCCACAACCATGATACCGACGATTGAGTTTTGTGCATCTCGCACTTTCTACACATCGAGGACGAGCAGCGCCGTGATCCACCTCTGCGCCCTATATTCGACAGCCTCCGAAGCGGCACTTCCAATTCCGATCTGAGCCTGTTCGTGCTGCATCACGATACTCTGTACCATCGCAATATGCACTCTGATGGCGCCGACCTCTTCCTCGTTGTACCGATGCATCTCCGCCCTACAGCCCTTGCCCCGCTTCATGACGCTCCCACTGCAGGCCACCTCGGCGTGTCCCGCACGTACGACAGCGTGCGCTGGTGGTTTTTCTGACCTAGCCTTTACAGCTCTGTCCGCGGTTACGTTGCTGCCTGCGATCAGTGTCAGCGCCGGAAAACGCCCCGACTAGTGGCTCGCTTCAGCCAATCGACATTCCGACTGAGCCATTTCTCGTGTTTGTCTCCATCTGCTGGGGCCTTTTTCAACATCAACTTCCGGGAACAACTGGATTGCCGTTGGGAACGAACAAACTACCCGGTACGCTATAACGCGCGCTATCCCGACCAGCTGTGCCTCCAAAGTGGTCGACTTTCTCCTCCATGACTTTGTATTACTTCATGGCGCTCCTCGTTATCTGTTACCGATCGAAGCCCCTGCTTTGTTTCTAAAGTGGTCCACGACCTTCTGCGCTCCTGCTCCACCAGTCACAAGTTCCACCATGGACTATCATCTTCAAGCTAACGGCCTTACTGAGTGACTTAACCGCACCCTGACGGACGTGCTTTCCATGTATGTCTGCGACGACCATCATGACTGGGACGTCAGATTACCCTTCGTGACGTTCGCCTGCAATTTCTCATGCCATGATATCACCAGATACTCCCCCTTTTTACTGCTTTTTTGCCGCGACCCGTTGCTACCATTTCAGAGCTGACTGCCTTCTGACCCTTCCACTAGCAGTTATGCTAGTGACGCCATGGCCCGCGCTGACGCCGCCCGCCAAATTGCTAGGGATCGTCTCTACGCTTCTCAGACCGCTAAAAAACGTCGTTACGACCTTCATTATAGTGACGTCGATAACCCTCTCGGCTCCCTGGTACTCCTCATTCTTCCCTCACGCCTTGTGAGACTGTGTGAGAAGCTCCTGCCTCGTTACGTTGGTCCTTACCGCGTCTTGAGGCAACTGAGCGATGTGACCTATGAACTCACGCTGCTGCAACCCCACTCTCCTTCCGTGGCCTCCTCCACACAGCATGTTCACGTCGCCCGTCTTAAACCTTACCACTCGCACCCACCCCCCTAGGCCTCCCTGGGTGTGTGCCTTCTCCCGCGGAGCGGAGGGGGGGGGGAATAGTGTTACGGTACACCGTCGCGAAGCTAATACCCTAGTTACACGGCCGGCTTCACAGCGGTTAAGCGCAACCGTGGTTAGGCGGAGTTAGCCTTGGTTATCGTGAACTGCAGTTTGGTGGTGTTACACGCGGAAATTTGTTCTCGGTGTGCGCAGTTGTGTCGGTCACGTTGTTGCTCCAGAAGAGAAATCTGCACGGCTAATTTAACGCAAGTGGTACACAAAATCTTACCTAAAACACAAACGTAGGAAGTTTTCTTCGATCGAAGTTTGGTTACATCTGTGCAGGGAAATTCGTTGTCCCGAGGTTATTGAAAGTCAGACAAAACTTAAGAAAGTCTTTCGACATTGGGTGCAGTCGACTCCGCAGGCGACCCGAGAGCCAAGTCAATCCCGTCTGCTTTGGCTCTCTCTGCGACTTGCCGCCCGTCTTCCTGCCGCGCTCCACGTTTCATTTTACCAACTAATTTCCTATTTTAATTGTTCGCTAGAATAAGTGTTATTTTAAATTCTCTTCTATCATCTCTTATTGTGGTTTGCGTGTGAGTGCCGTGGCGCCGTGCGTCGGCGCGAAGTCATACATCGTGATGGCTCACAGCAAGCCCGTGCCGGACGCTGTGGACAGAGGCTGCGGGTTCCTGGCTATGTTCGCCGCCTGTCAGACGGAAATGCAGCAGCGACGTTTGCGGCAGCTCGCAATTCTCGACGAGCTGGAAGAACGGCAAGCTGAACAAGAGCAAGCGGAGAGAACGTGCAGGCGTCTGCAAGCCTTAGCTGCAAGGCTGTGCTCGCGTGAGCGTAGTGTGTGGACTTACGCCCGGGAAACGTCGTGGTATGAAACAACTCTCCCGCACCTTCCGGAGAGTGGCTTCAGAGAAAAAAATGACCAGGAATGACCAGGAGCACATTTCAGTACATCGTGGGTGTGTGCGAGTGCATGAAGCGGCGCGATACGAACATGCGCAATGCGATACCGCTGCGCAAACGTGCGGCGATTGCCATATATCGCCTAGCCCCCTCAGCAGAAGAGAGGATGGTCGCAAATGTGTTTGGAGTGAGCCGCTCATCAGTAAACAATATTGTGAGGGAGTTTTGCGACACGATGGTGGAAGTGCTGGAACCTCGGTATATAAAAATGCCGAGGACGCACGAGCTGGCCGAACATCTCCGGCAGTTTGCAGCAGTCGCAGGCTTCCCGCAGGGCGTAGGAGCTGTCGACGGCTGCCACATTGAAGTTTGTCCACCCTCGGAACACGCTGTGGATTACCACAATTATAAGGGGTAGTACAGCACAATTCTTTTGGCTGTCGCAGACCACCGGTACAAATTTTTGTACACGAACACTGGGTCTCCTGGCCGAAACCATGATGCTGCAGTTTTTGAAGTGTCGCGGCTTCCAAAGATTCTGGACAGCGATTTGTTCAAGAGGGAAGTGAGAGAAATTGAAGGTGTGCAGATTGACCCTCTCTTCCTTGCCGACCAAGCTTTCCCACTGCAGAAGAATGTAATGAAGCCCTTCCCACATTCCGGCATTATCGGTTCTGATGCACAGGAATTTAATTTTCGCCTTTCTAGTGCCAGACGTGTGGTGTAAAATGCTTTTGGGCGCCTCAAGGCACGCTTCAGAATTCTACTGAAGGGCCTGGAATGTGACATTGTTAATGTACCCTATGTCATTCGAGCATGCTGTGTCCTTCACAACATATGTGAAGAACTTTCCGACAGCTGTGACTCTAACTGGCTGGATGTGGTGCATGTAGAAGACAGGCGACGGCCACAGCCCGTCTGCACAAGCAGTCAAGTGGAACCTTCAGGGGTGGCCGTAAGAAATGCCCTGGCAAAGCACCTTGCTTCAAAGTGAAATGCCTTGCATTTACTGCCATGTTGGTGCACGAGTTTATTTCAGTGTGTTTTGTGGCATACAGGTTGAAAATATTTATCCAACTGTGCATATGCCGGATGTTTCAGGGAAGGTGATCACTAATTTTTCAAAATAAGGTTTTTGAGGCAACGAGAAGCAATTTGCGGCATAGTAGTACGAGTGTTGGCGGACGTCAAAAACAGGCGGACGTCAAAAACAGGCGAATCATCTTAACTAGCGAAGTGCGTAACTAAGTTATAATAGTTAGCTTTTAACTATTATCAATAGGCACTTGATTGCAATTAGAGGTTTGTAGCCGGCCATTAGTAATAGCCACATCAGTTTTTGAATTTCAAAAATGCCATTTCTCTCGCCGCTGTGGCACAACAAAATTTGGCTATTTCGACTAGTTACGACTCCTGGAGGGGTTGCTTTGCCTACATACTGTTCGAAAGTGCATGTATTATAGCACGATGTAGCCAAATTCTGTCGTGCCACAGCACCGAGGGTAATGGCATTTTCGAATTTCTAAACTGATATGGCCATTCTTAACGGTCTGCTACAAATCTTTAATTGCAAGCAGGTGTCTTTTGGCAATAGTTTAAAAGTTAACTATTAGAATTTAATCACTTAGCTATTTAACATGATTCACCTCAAAAACCCTATCTTTAAACATGAGTGATCACCTTCCCTGAAACACCAGGTATGCGCTTTTAAGCTGCTTTTGGTTCATCTGTGTTCATTTCTCATTTTCATATGTGCAATCTTTGCAACCGTTCTGCAGTCTGAACAATAAGTGACGTCTCCATTCCATGTAGGAAAAACAACTGCGCTTAACAGACGAAGACAGAGGCAGAACATAGACATAGTCTTCGTCTGTAAGCACGCAGTTGTTTTTCAAAGAGCATGAACAAAGTATCTCATCAAAAAGTTCAGAAGACGGAAATTGTGGCAAAACTTAATCGCTCAGCAGTATAAACATGCAGCCACAAACTGCAGTGTGTGCCTGCATAGTCCACCCCTCAGTTCATGGCTTCTGTTCTATATGCAGTGAGGAAATTTAGGTGCCTTATGATTTCGGTGTGCCAGAAACGTTTGTGACCACTTGTACATTAGTAACTGTACACAAGTTCTTGCATTGTCCATGTCAACTTTGAGGAATTCTAGAAAAGTTGAAACAGGTTTCTGCATAAGCATTGTCAACAGCATATCATTACTGGCAGTGCCTTGCTTGTTACAGACAGGACAGAATCAATTATTCTTTATTCTCCTTGGATTGTAAATAGTCCTTCATCACCTGTAACATGCCCTTCTGCACCTCATTGCTCTCTTTCTGGAGCACGATGAGTTGCTTTCGCCGCTCGCTGCTTTCCTTCGCAGCCTTTGCTGCACGTTCCTCAGCCTGTTGATGCATGGCCATGAGCTCACGAAGCAGTGAGCTGGAAGGCCGCTTCCTGCGAAGATTGGATTTTCCACATCGCTCCCCACTTGTCCCCTGCTCCCTGCCTGCTGGCTCGCTGCCTGCCATGCTGTCATTACCCTCTTCCAGAGTGCAGGGAATTGTAGCGGGTACGGGTATCAAGTTGTCTTCGTACTCAAAGACAATCTCTTGCCCAGTGTGGGCTGAATCCTCTGGCATCTGTGAATGGAGGAAAAAAGAGAAAATGACAAAGATATGTCAGCCACTAAAATACAGAATCATATGATGGTTGGTAGGCAAGTAAAGCCTTGATCACAGACTCTTGAAAACATAACAGGACAAGATACAGAGAAATCGCAGGGGGATAAGAGAGCTTCCTACTCATTAGTAAAAACAGACTGTCTTACGGCGCAAACTTTGCATTGCCTCTTGTCCTTGTGTAACTCTATTAATTTTTGAATGTGAGGAAATCCTTGTGCTGGAGCACCATGTCAATTTTACACTGAACACAACATGGCTGCCACATGTTGTGGAGAAATGACTTATGATGGCCGTGCTGCTACATACGCCACTCATGTCAATAGTGGCACGCTGTCCAATCCCTGCAACTAATTTCTTGTACTTAAACTTTTCTTGTCAAAGAGCATATATGAAGCCTCACTGAAAGGGTCTGGGCCGTCACATTTTGAGATGCATTGCACATTGTGCCGAGAGGCTCAATTCTGTGTTCTGTGTATGATGTCCAAGCACAAAAACCATTTTGTAAGGAAGCTACTGAAAACACTTTATAGGACTGTGCGTAAGGTCCTCCTTGTCACTTACTCATTTGCCACATTGGTTTTTAATGTTCTTGTTGGGTTTTCGACAACTATGATTTCTTTCATGTGTTCTTGCTGATATATACCTTGCTGTTATGTTCATATGCTTATCTCTTTCGACCATGCTCATTCTATTCTTTTCAATAAAAACACGTCAAGTTCTGAGTGAGGTGGCTCTTCGCATTGTTTGTGTAGTTTGCTTTTGGTGTCGTGTAGTGCTTCGATAAAACCTAGATCGACATCAATTAGCCCTTTGTAAGCAACGATGCGGTACGACACAAATGGAGAAGCAAAGGCATGTTTGCACACATGATATTGCTTTCAACTCTCTGTTTATTCCTTTTTCCGTACTGTTCCTCAAAAACTTTATAGTGGTTTCTGAAAGGTGTCTGCAAAGAGGAATGGGAAGCAGGCACATAGCATTCACTACGCTGCTACCAGGCTGAACTGTGCTACAGGCAAAAAAAAAAAGATTACCTCCACGCTCTCCTGCATCAGGTCACTGTCATTTACTGGCAGTGTGCCAAGAAAGGAGTGCAGCTGCCAATAAAAGGGCCACTGCACTCCTTTAGATCCAGTGGACGATCCAGATCGCCTGAGCTTCCTAGAAAGAAAGACAGTATTAGTCCATGAAACTGTGTCACGAAAATACACAACAAGGTACAATTAATTTTAAGAGAAAAATGGAGGAAAGGTGGCACTCGTGCTATTGAACACATTCAGCGAATAAAGCTGTACAGCTCGAGTAGCACCTGTATTAGCATGTCTACATGCAGCAGTTTAGCCTCAGCTAGTGGAAAGGTACATTGTTGACCACCTACCATAGGTCAAGCTATGCATGCATCAAAAAGGAAACATGTTGAATTAACACTCTTGTCTGGGCGAGTTGGTTCATTTCTAACAAATAATGCACTTGCGCAAAGAAAACAGGACACAACAAAGTAACACATACGACAAGAACAGAGCGCAACTTCCAACTAGTTTATTAAGAGCAGGCAATCAAAACATAAAACCAAAAAAGAGAAACTGAAGAATCATGAGGTGAACAATGAACACAGGGAATATGAGATATATTCACCTCATGATTCTTCAGTTTCTCTTTTTTGGTTTTATGTTTTGATTGTTATGGAGTATCATATCAGTTTGACAGAATGATATCTGGTTGTACCCTTGGCAGCGGCTTGCTGGTATTAACAGCGCATGTGGTTTATTTTTGTTTTGGTTTTGTAATCTTTCTGTTGGCTAACACTGGTATATATTTAAGTTGCCTGCTCTTAATAAACTAGTTGGAAGTTGCGCTCTGTTCTTGTCGTATGTGTTATTTTGTTGTGTCCTGTTTTCTTTGCGCAAGTGCATTATTCGTAAGAAGGAAACGTGTGTGTGCTGCTGGCGCAAGCCATTTGTGGCAATGGCGAAGTCTGCCCTTTACACGCTGTCGATGAAACGTTAAAATACGGTTTGGTTTGGTTTATATGGGTTTAACGCCCCAAAGCGACACGGGCTACGAGAGAGACCGTAGTGCACGGCTCCGGAATTTCGACCACCTGGGGTTCTTTAACGTGCACTGCCATCGCACAGTACACGGGCCAGCAGCATTTCGCCTCCATCGAAAAGCTACCTCCGCGGCCGGGATCGAAGCCGCGCCTTTTATGTCCACAGCTGAGAACCATTACCACTGAGCCATTGCGGTGCCTAAAAATATGCACGCTACAAAGGAAATGTACGCGGTCAGTGCAACCAAGCTTAGTTCAGGATGACACCGCACCACGTACAGGAAAGGACACGCAACTCGTACTAAACTGTGTGTTCTGCTGACGACCGGCAGCCGGTCGAGGTTCTGCTGAACGCTACGAGATTGGCAGTCACTCGGACGAGCCAGGCTACGATAGCGGCTGCCGCTCGTCACACACACACACTGTTGTTTACACGCGGAACCAAAATAGACGGTAAACATCGTTACTTGAGAAGGAACAACAAAAGATTTAGTGCTTACCGGTATTGCTTGTTCAAGTTTTCAAGCTTCTGCCGCACCTGCTTTGCCGTGTACGGTCCCTCGCCCGACGGCAGGCCCGCGTTCAACAACTCTGCCATCGCGTTATATATGCGCGCATTGCGCGTGTTTGAGCGCAGTGCGCTAAGGTTGTCCTCCCAGATTCGTATCAACGCCTCTGTAGTCACAGTAGGCCAGTTGACACGCTTCTGGGAGGACGCTTCGCTGGCCATGGCACTGGGCTTGACCGACATGGTGGCAGCCATCTTGTGAGTTAGCAAGGCTTGACTGAGGTGGCCGACCTCAGTTTACGATGACCATGGTTACCGACATAACTGCGGTTAGATTGTCCGTGTGACTGCGCATAACTATGGTTAGTATTAACTGAGATAAACTGAACCGTGGTAAAGTCGGCCGTGTAACTAGGGTATAAGACGACGTTGTTGTGTCGCTGGGTAGCCGACGAAGACGAGGACGCTGCCGCTAGTGCTTGAGTGACCCGTTTTATGGTGTGTCTTCTGTGTACGGCCTATCGTTCTTGCTGCTGAACTAACCTCGTAATTTTTAAGCGGAAAGTTAATGTATCAAATGAAGAGCACTTCGTTTTTTTATAGCAGAAAACACTCATCCTTGTCTGTCTATGCTTGTTCTCGTTTTTCCTCGCCAACTTCTGTCAATATTGAATTTTAATTAATGAGGCCTACAGTAAATATTTTCTATAAAGCGGGCCATTTGAGAACTCCTTTGCTGCCGTCATTCTAGGTACGAGGGGATCCGAAGCGGATCACTTGCAGCCGCAATGTTGTTGTTGCCACATAAGTCCCTTCTGGTTTGCTTCAGTTACTTCATTTACACGACAATTACTTCCATTAAGAAAGATCTATCTTTTGTCTTCTGTTGCATAATTTCTTTTATTTCATATCCGGGGTCACTCCAGAATTTTCGGAAATGAGTTAACCGACCAGGCTGCTGGTAGTGCTGGGCAATATGGTCATTTATACACTTCTACTCTTTCACGCCGTTGCGTGCGGTCCCGTTTACTCCATTCTTCACTTCTTTTATGGCGAACTTATTGGCAAGAAAATAATGGCGGCACAGAATTATTTAACTGAATCACCGATACGCTCAATATTCCTTAAATCCGACTTCACTCACTGGGCATGGTCGATTCCCTATCTACTTTAAAAAAATTGACTTATATTCTTCTTCAATTTGCTCATGCGGTGTTTTGTGCGAAGATGTCAGACATTACTTCCGGAACTGCTCCCTTACTGGTCCTTTAGTTTCCGGTTTAAAGTCTCTCTGCTCATCTGACATTACATTCTCTACTTACCCCTCTCTATTGAATAACTCTGCTGCTTGTTCTGTTCGGATTCAAATGGTTCATCTCATCAGCAGCACAATTCCTACATATTCCCGATGAGTACCTTCGTCACTATCATTTTTCCTGGAGAAGCTCTGTACAGAGAAGTGCTCTGTGTTCCTTTGCTGGACAAGGATGCATCTCTCTGTGGCCCGACACTGTGTTTGGACCAACTGTGCCTGTGACTTTATCTGTGCTGACATTATCTGTGACTTCGTGCTTCTGACTGTCTGTAGTGTCTGGAGCAACTGTGCCTGTGACTTTATCTGTGCTGACATTATCTGCAACTTTATTTGTGCTTTTTACTGTCTGTGGTGTCTGGACCAACTGCGCCTGTCACTTTATCTGTCCTGACATTCTCTGTGACATTATCTGTGCTTCTGTCTGTTCTGTGCCTTTAGGTTTTATATGTTTATTGTTTGTTTGTTGTTTCTATTTTCCTGCTTTTCTCTTTAAATTAAGTTATTTATGAACGTTTAGCTCCTTTTTATTTTAATTGGCTTTATGCCCGGTAAAGAGGTGTGGTCCAGGCTCTGTCTCTCTTTAATTGATGTTTTTTTTTTATTTTTTGAGAGCACCAATAAAAGGGTGGACCCTCCCCCGCGGTGCCTGAGCATCTAAACACCTGGGAGGACTGGCACACCCTGCTGTGCTCGGAGCACCCCGCCAGGCAGACCACCGCCACCGACAAGGCCGCCAGTGTTGTGCACGTTTCAAACAAACATTACAGGACAGTGGGGTAGTTAGTGCTGGGACCTAGGGGCCTACATGCTCCGAATTCCTTTACCTGCCTGCCTGGCTGCCGGCATGCCAAATGGTTTAGTTGGCTCGGTATGCTTGCTTTGTGTCATAATTCTGATAGCCTGTTTTTGTAATCGCCTGGTATGATCAAAGTAAGTGTTATATGTAAAACCCCATGATTCTACACAGTAGGTTAACTGACTGGTAATAAGTAAAAAATAAAGGGTACGCAGTGTATGCGTGTTAAAATCACGTGCCTGTAATCAGGCATAACAGCCAGAAGCCAACTTCAACTAGACGGCGCTAATCTGGCTAGCCAGCCAACCCAACCCAACCCAACCCAACCAACCAACCAACCAACTAACCAACCAACCAACCAACCAACCAACCAACCAACCAACCAACCAACCAACCAACCAACCAGGCAGCCAACCAACCAACCAACCAACCAACCAACCAACCAACCAACCAACCAACCAACCAACCAACCAGCCAACCAACTAGCCAGCCAGCCAACCAACCAACCAACGACGGACGGACGGACGGACGGACGGACGGACGGACGGACGGACGGACGGACGGACGGACGGACGGACGGACGGACAGACAGACAGACAGACAGACAGACAGACAGACAGACAGACAGACAGACAGACAGACAGACAGACAGACAGACAGACAGACAGACAGACAGACAGACAGACAGACAGAGAGACAGACAGACAGACAGACAGACAGACAGACAGACAGACAGACAGACAGACAGACAGACAGACAGACAGACAGACAGACAGACAGACAGACAGACAGACAGACAGACAGACAGACAGACAGACAGCAACAGGGTGCTAGAAATGTGAACTACGTGAGAACAAGGAAAACGAAAAAATGGATTCCGTAGCGGGGGCTCAAAAGTGTAATGGCAAATAAGGTAAGAGTTGGCATTGATAGCGAAAGTTGCAGTTTACTTCCTATTATTAGTTCTGTTTTTCAGCACCTTAGGCATGTTTTCCGGGCATTCGCTTGGAGAAAGCAGCGTTAGCACTGAAAGCGAAGCCGTCATTGCTAGCTTCGACATCAATGAAAGACTCTTCAGATGTCGGAAATCTTTTATAAGTTTGTGCAATAAGAGCCCCCACATGAGAATCTTTAGTAACCTAAACCCTCGCATTGCTTCGTTCGCCTTCTCAAGAAAACTCAAACCATGAGCATCAGCTACTGTTTGAATAGAGGCGGCGTAGGGTGGTCAGCTCTTTTTTGCTACACATAAAGTACCAGAATAACAGACGATTGATATTACACACACGTTATGAACAGCAGAAAATTAAATGCACTTTATTACCGCTCGAATTTGCGGTCGGCGTTTAAGTCATGATTCACATGTTGTTAGCCAGCACGCAAATGTTTTGTCCTTCGAACCTGTCTTTTCCCTGCCCCAAATAAGCTAGTTGTGTGATAGAGTAAACAAAATTTGAAGAACGTAAGTTTAATTACTCAAACATGTATGGTGTGTATGGTTATGTTAAAAGCTTATCTCCCTGGAATGTTTAATTATTTGAAGCAGAGAGTTCGGGGCATTCGAGTTTCTTTAATTCGTGCAGCGTTTATTTCTTCGTAGTTTGGTGCAGTAAAAGATTATTTGTGTACTCGCATTTGCGTTTGCGCACAGAAGGAGCTTAAAGAATAGAATATCCAAAAGCTGCTATTCATGTTAAGTATGCGCTAACGAATCACATCAGACAAAATGATGCAATGAAGGATCTAATAACGTTTCGATACAAGAGCACTACATTCCTTCATGACAAAACTGCATGCCTATAGCTATGCCCTTAACGCCTGTTGCTGTTGGTCCCATTGTAAGTTTAGTATGCGCGAGTAAAGGTTAATATGTTGCTGCCACCGACCGCCCAGGCACGCCTGCTGCCTTAGGCTGTTAGTCTTTGCTTTGCGGCGAAAGCTTGCAGCCATAAGCCGTTTTTTACCATCAATTTAAACCCTCACAAACAAAGTCTTACTTGTTACTGGTACAGCGTATGCGTTAGTCTTTAGAGCAAGGTTTCGTGTTACACAGCTGTGCGAAGGCGCATGAAAAAACAAGCAAACCGTTGTCGGCTAGCTTGACTCGGCACTCCGCGTACGACACGGAGGCTACATCGCTTTCACAAGCGTCGAAATAAAACCATCTACTGAGAAGTATGCAGTGACATCTATATACCGACATAACCGCAATTATTGTATTCTGAGTTTTTTTTTTCACATTCTCCTTCAGTATCCGTTTAACTGCTGGGGCTTATGACTGGTGAGATAGACGAAGATTATAAGAATATAAATGGCTGTTCTAACAGTTCTGCATGACACTTCGCGTTTCCAATGGTGCCTTGTTTACACCATTCGGCAGGCGAAGCGCACATTTTTATTCGGGCATTAAAAAGCGAACAATAAAATAAGACGCTAATACGTGTTGCCATGATGATAAGGGAAAAAATTGCCGGAAACTATAAGCCTCTAGAAAAAGGTATCGCATTCAGGCGTTTATGTAGGCAATAAAGCATATGGGTAGGCAACCATACATGGCCCCGATTTACATTACATTTGAGGGCACAGCACTGTCCATTACTAACATTAAGGTATCTTCTTCATGTGGCCTAGGCGAAACTACTTCCACCATACTAAAGAACACCATTTCCGTTTCAAGTAACGTCTTCATCCTTTTCGCCAGTCATTATTATCAGGTACGCTTCCTAGTGATTGGACGACAGTAAAAACTGGGACGAGATTACAAAAGTGGCAGTAAACTTTCGCGCGAAAATTACCGTCGTATCTTACTGACTTGCATCTGTTGTAAGATCCTTGAGCACATTATCGCGTCACATATTTCTTGTCACATTGAATCATTGTTTTTTTCGGAAAAGAAAATAGCCCAGTATGCATCAAATATCGACGGATGCCTGAACCTCGCCTTAAGGTAAGGGATAAAGGTGGGATTGAGATCAGAAAGTGGGAGTGAGGTGCTGTAGTGTTGGGCTCCGGAATAATTTTGACCCCGTCAAGATCTTTAACGGGCACTCACATCACACAGCACCCGGCGCCTTAGCGGTTCGCCTCCATCGAAAGGCTGGCGCCGCAGTCGGGTTCCAACCCGGGTACTTCGGATCAGTAGCCTAGTCCTCCAACCACTTAGCGAACGCGGCGGGATAAACACATTGTGTCCGATGAATTGTTCTTCTCTAACGAACATCGCTTCAGAAAAGGCTTTTCATATGAGTAGGAGTTATTTGCATTTACTACTTACATTCATTTCAACAAGAAATGCAACTTGTTATTAATTATTTTTTAATTTTTTATAGTACCTCAAAGGCCCTGTAGGAGCATTACATGACGGGTTGGCTAAAATATCATTCATTAAGCCTGTGATGAATGATTTGAAGGATTCTAGGGAAGGACGGATAACGCCTGGACTCCATGTACGTATGAAAAAACTCACGCGAACGCGACGGCGGCAAGCGACGAGCGCCACCTTCGCACGAATCAACATGCATGTGTCGCTTGCCGTGTCTCTCAGATCTACACTCACAGAAAATGTCGATCGTCGCCCGGAAGTCCCCCACGCGGCTGGCCAATCAGAGCGCCACAAAGACGTTTTCGGTTTGCTCTTGGTTTGTCACGGGTACATCTTTCGAAACCCTACCAGCGCGTCGTCTTGGTCATCGCCACCGTCGAGAAAATATTTGTTTTTGCAGCTGAGAGGCAGACCCGCGAGATTTAAATAATTAAAACAAATTACTTGTTGATTGCGGACGGCTAACAGCACTTGGAGCGGGCTACGCCAGCGGGCGTACTGCAGGGAGAGATGCATGTCAAGCGCGGGTACCGACGCTCGATCCACCGTGCCGCTGTGCTCCAACTGTATATACGTGCCGAAAAACTCGCACGTCGCATTCTCACTGGTATAATATAGTTTGCACACTTACAAGAAGATTGGGTTGACAGTGTATGGAAGTGTTTTTACTAAGCCGCAGTGCACAGGCACCGAACAAAAGCACACCTCCCCCGTGAATCCGTGATGTGACTTCGTCTCCGCAAGCACGCCGTTGGTTATCTCCACTGCCGCTACACGGCTGCAGTAGAGGAAATATTTCTTTTGCCCTGACTATGAGGCCTACCCATAAATGTTTGAGAGAGAACAGGTTACGGGCGTGTTTACTAAGCTTGAGTGCGAAAAAAAGGAGTCCGCTGCGCACGTCGCGGGTGCACGTCGCCTGCCGCCTTGGCTTGCATGGAGGTTGCACACAAGCGACGGAGTGAGCGTCGCCGTACCGCCTTGTCACGTCGCTCGCTCTTTGGCGCATATGGAGCCCATGCTTAAGAGCTTCAGCGGGCTGGTTGTTCCAGTCTCTAGCGCTCTGGGTGAAGAAAGATTTCAGATGCATAGAAGCGGATACTCGACGAGTATGAACAGCTTTCGGATGACTGATGCGATGTGATAGGCGATGTGCAGGGTTGATAAGGCAATGACTCAAAGGGGATTGATAAAAATATCTGTTGGAGGTACTTATATATCTCTTTACTGCGGGAAGGCGAAAATTGTTTACGATTCACTGCACTGATATGAATTTGAGCGGTGACGTCACACAGCGCATGCTCTGTTCCTGCTTGGCGGCGGATCACACCATCGCCACAATAGGCAGTTTGCTCGCAGTTCAGTTCGCACATTGTGTTGACGCGACAAGGTCACGTGACCTAGAATGTAATGGGCAAGGTCGTGTGGCCTTAAAATGACACGGACGAACGTGGGTATCAGCTATTAAAGGCTATGGCCTTAAAAGCTGTGGAAAAGGCAGAGTCTGGTTATTTTCTGGCTGGATTTTAAGCTGGGCAGGTTATCTTTGGTTTTCAATGCTGTTACGCACATATACCGTGAATAATCAAAATATACGAATCTTACCGCGTGGCTCTGGACGGACGCAATGGCTTTGGTAAGGTTGATTTGTACGGGGTCCCAGATTGAGCATGAATATTCAACTTTAGACGGAAAAGAGTTAAATGCGCGGGCAGCTTTACGGAAAGGAGGTGCTAAACGAAACTTACGCTTCAGATTACCAAGATCAAGGTCAGCTTCGTTGGTTATGTTCATTACGTAGGCAGTCCAAGAGAAATCCTGTGTTAGGCTGATTCCTAACTATTTATATGAAGATGCGTGGATTATCGTGGGACTAAGAAGGGTGTAGTTAGGAAGAGGATACAATTGGCGAAGACCAAATTATATTAGATTTGTTTTATTAACGTTTAAGGACATTACCCAGTTGGCGCACCACTCTTCTACAAGCTTTATATCGCATTGCAGATGGTAAGTGCATCTGTTATCAGTCATTACTGATGCTGAGGTAAATGACGCAGTCATCGGTGAAGAAACGAACGGTGGTGGGACCGACTGCTAGGGAGGTTGTTAATGTAAAATAAGAGTAATTGAGGCCCTAAAATTTTGTCTTGTACCACGCCTGAGGTAACAGGGGCAAGGAAAGATGCATGATTGTTAGCCGATACATACTGATGGAACTTAGTCAAAATATTTCGGAGCCAATGACTTACATCTGGGTTCATGTTTAGGGATGAAAGTTATATAAGAGGCGTTGACGGGAAACTCTGTCCAAAGCTTTTTTAAAATTAAGAAACGAACGGCCATGGTTGGGTTAATGTCCATATCAGAACTGATGTCACGATTAAAGAGAGGAAGTTGTGTAGAGCAGGGCAGGTTTTTCAGGAAACCGTGTTGGGAAGGGGGAAAGAAGTTGACAACCAGTACGATGGTCATTATGTGTGGGTAAATTCCGTGCTGCATTAATATAGAGAGATTGCAAGAGAGGGAGATGGTACAGTATTTCTTGCTAGACGATAGAGGGCCTTTCTTGCACACAGGAATATATTTCTCCAATTTCCATTGGATAAAATAGTGAATGCTAATTGCGCCTTTCTTCAGTTAACAAAAGTATTTGATTGAGTAAACTTTTTCCCCTAATATATAAGCTTTATACACCCAAGTTCCGCTCTTTTAACTTTGTCATAGCTGCTTAAGTTTCTTTCGGATGGACTGCACCTCACAGTTGTTTATAACCACTCATCTACACTTTCAGAAACTACGCCAGGGATGCCTCAAGGCAACATTCTTGGGTTATTCTTACACTTTTTAATTTGCATTATTAATTTTCTGAGTAACTTTTCATCCTGCATGCGAATATTTGCTTATGATTGCACCATTTACAGGTCAATGAAGAGTACTAACTACTAAATTTCACTGACAAATTGCCTGGACAATATTAATCAATGGTGTAAAGCATGGCTGATGACCCACAATGCTTGCAAGATGAAAATAACGTCTTTTAATCAAAAATATTCGAATTCGCTCTTCCGTTACCACTTTAATATCAACTTATTATGCCTGGCCACTCAATATCACTGCTTAGACGTTTATCTAACTCCAGATCTGTCGTGGTCTCATTATAATACCATTGCTCATAATGATTCAAGGTCATTTGCTTCCTGTGCCGCATTTTACAAAGTGACTTCTGTAATATCGACAACATGGCGCCTGCAAGTGATCCGATTCGGACGCCTTCCTACCTAGAATGTCGGCCACAACGGATTTCTCAAATGGCCTGCTTTATAGACAATGATCATTGCAGGCCTCATTAGGGTAAATGTAATATTGACAAAAGTTGGCGCGGAAAAACAAGAACAAGCATAAAGAGAACGATCAGTGTTTGTAAGTAAGTAAGTAACTTTATTTGCAGGAAGTAATACAATTAATCCCTGCGGGTGGCGTAAGGCTAAAGGCTCGGAAGCCTGACAGGGCCTTATCCCCCAATTGTGTACACCCTGCAGCAGCAGAATCACATTTTTTTTACATAAAACACTCACGCGGTTACAATAGCACAAACATATTCTCGCACTATCAAATAAAACACGAGTACAGCAGTTAAACAATACAATAGAGCAATACAACACAAGTACACTTAGGGGATTTTGTTAAGGAAACAAGGTAGGGATTCATTCATGTACAGCCGAAAGTAACAGTTGTCAGAATTCAAGAAAATAAAAAAGTATGTCAGTGAGAGTTTCTAATAATACCATCCGGTATAATTGAGCCATATATTGTGTGGTGCAAAAACAGAATATCAGCTACAGACTACATGATAGCCATCTACAGAGGTTTATGGATTCTTGTAGTTTATTCATGGCTCTAAAAATATTTTTGAGAACGATAATTCTTGATATGTTCTTTTAAAAGCTCTGATTGGTTGGCTGAAGTCAATATCAGATTCGTGTAGGTTAAGTATTTTGGCTACTTGGTAGTGCATACCTTGTTTGCCATAGTTAGTTCTAAATTTTTTAATCTTTCTTTTAGGATTTCTAATTTCATATTTCGAGGAAGTATGTCAGATTTCTTCAGTATACAACTGTTTTTTGTAAATATATTGCATTAGCCTTCAATTGTATACTTTTATACCTGGAAGGATGTTATGTTTAGAGAAAAGGGGTTGCGTGGCTAGGTTTTTTATTGGGCCTTTGTAGTTTTCAAGGATTCGAAGTACGCGCTTCTGCAGAATTAATATTCTCTCATAATTACCTTTGGTGGCAGTACCCCACACAACCATGCCATACAACAATTAGGAATAAACAGCGTGTAAAAAATAGATGTTTTCAACCATAAAGGTATAATATAGGATATTTTGGTTAGGCATCCAACGGTACGCGCGAGTTCCGAAATGAGGTGATTGACATGAAAATTCCAAGACAAATGTTCGTGAAACCATACTCCAAGGAACTTATGCACTTGCACTTTTTCCAAGTAATGGTCTTCTAACATTACCTGAATATCAGTTGGATTTTTGTTGATGGGCCTGAATAATATGTATTTAGTCTTTTGTGCCTTGAGCCGCAATTTATTTTTTTTCAGCCATTGCGACAATTCTACCAGATAGTCATTAATCTCCCCTGTTATTTCCTGAATTTTTCCACCTGTAAAAAATATGCTTGTGTCATCAGCGAATAGCGTCATGTCAGGAGTGTGTTTTAGCAAAGTGATGGCATTAATATACAACAGAAATAGAACTGGTCCCAGTATTGAGCGTTCAAGGACCCCTGCTTTTGTAAGTAATTTTTGGGACCTCACTTTGCCCAACAAAACGTACTGTTGCCTCAGTGTCAAGAAACTCCGGAAGAGATCGAAGCTAATACCCATAACGCCATATCTGTGCAATTTCGTAAGGATGATATTGTGGTTTACCGAATCACATGCTTTTCGCAAATTGAGAAATATACCTAAAGTATACAGCCTCCTATCAAGGTTATCAATTATTTGATTTTTCTCTTTTACAAGTGCATCTTCTGTTGTTTTATTTTTTTGAGACCCATATTGGGATGGCGAAAGTATATTATATTTATTAAGGTATGCTATCAGGCGCTTATGAATGCACTTTTAATACATTTCTGAAAATGTGGGCAAGACGGAGATTGGACGATAATTTGAGATATCTTTTATAGGACCACCTTTATGGACCGGAATTTCTTTGGCCACCATTGATTTCTGTGGAAAGAGTCCAGTCAGAAACAATAAGTTTATAAGTAAGGCAAGTGTTGGACTAATAGTTGACGAGACTTCTTTTATTGGTGCTACCTTAATATCATCACATAAACTAGCAGCTTCGGCATTCAATCCTTTTATTAACATGTCGACTTCATCCGGGCTGACATCAAAAAGTACAAGAGAAATCGTTTGACGAGCTTCATCATAGGTACAGCAGTCTTCAACCTCGTCTGTGTCACGTATTACTGCATTCACAAAGTAGTTGTTTATGGCATCAGCTAGGGGCTGCCCCTCTAATATGATGTTATTAATTTTTATCTGTTGAATCGTGCTGCCAGCCTTGTTTTTTTCCTGTCAAGTAATTGACCTCTTTCCATAATTTTTTCGGGTCTGATTTTTATTCTGGAGAATAATGACTCATAGTAATCTTTTTTGCTTTCTCTAGGTCGATGAATAAATTGTTCCGAAACCTCTTAAACTCAAGAAATAAAGCATATTCTCTGCTCGCGAGAAATTTATGAAACATCGCATTATTTTGTTTTATTCTTTGATGAAGCCCTACAGTGAGCAAAGGGTTACGAATTTTACATCTCCGCAATTTTGCCCTTAGCAACAAAAAAGCAGCCTTATAGCAGCATAGAAAAATGTCTAGAAACAGGTCGTACGCTTTATCTGCGTTTTCCTCCATATACGCAGGAGACCAATCTGCTTGTTCGATCAGTGTTCGAAATTTCCTCACTGAGGATTCGCGTATACTCCGATGCTCAAAATAACGATTGCTATCCTTAACTTTATGAAATAGGCGTCGGGTGCCAATGTACATCGGCGGATTATCACTTTGATCACTTGTCAGAACCCCTGCTGTATAATCCGAATTATTAAGATCTGTTATTGCGACATCTATACCTGTGGAAGAGTTCAAAGTTATACGGGTAGGTCTGCAAATGGCATTTTCATAGCCATACGACATTATGAGATTTCTCAGGTCCCAGGCCGGTAAATCACCTTTGAGCAAGTCAATGTTCACGTCCACCATTAGAAAAAATGGTTTCTTTATGCCATTAAAATGCTCGAGTATTTCTTCTAAACGTTAAAGGAAGTGCCGCTTAAGTCCTGTTGGGGGTCTGTAAATTACAGCAAGAAGGCAAGAGTCTGTTTCAACAGCTAAACATTCGACATCATCGTCGCTGCGGGTGAGAGTATCAATTACTTGAAAAGAATAATGACACTGAAGATAAATATCCACTCCCCCACCCCTGGATCTGTCTGCCCGGTCAAGTCGAATTGGCGTATAGCTGTGGAATTACGGAGACGGATCATTTACTGTAAGCCAGGTTTCGCTGAATATGAGTGCGTCAAAGTTTATCTGGCAAGACTTCAAGTAGTCATCTAATTCCTCATGTTTGTTTCTTATGCTCCGGACATTTTGATGTAGCTCTACAAAGTGGGAATTCAAATCACGGATGTCTGTAGTCTGCGTATGTGGCTGCATTTCTTAAGCGGGTGGGACATGATCGGTATACACAACCTTTGGTCCACCTGCTTAGGAGATAACGGCTACATCATCAACGCTCATGATTTTGATGAGGTCAGATGTTTCATCTTTCCTGGCAAGGATCTTTCCATTGCTCACCCAAAAAAAACTTTCATTTCGCAGCTTTTTTTCTTTGCAATGGCTGCTCCAAGAAGCTTCTTGCTTTGTCGAGTCTAATGTTCATTAATGTAGACTGTGCTCTCTGTTTCTTTGTCACCAAGCAAGGTGGTAACGATCTTCTTTTTCTTAGCTCTCGTGAGCCAAGCGTTCCGCTTTGCACGTGACACAAACCGGACAATATTGTTCTGTTCATGTTCTTGCTTAGTATTCACCCTGTGGCAGATATCGATATCAGAATCGGCAACCGCCTCGCCCACAATCTCCCCTATCAGTTTGACTACTTCAACCGAGTCAAGTTCTGCGGGCACACCCTTGATTTCTAAGTTGTTTCCTCGTTAGTACTGTTCAAGTTCTTCGATTTTCCCCTCTAGCCTCTGATTTACAGCTTTCAGGTTTTTGTTCTCTTCTCTTAGCGTTTGAATTTCAGCTCGTAGTGCTTTAAAGTCCTTTCCTACCTCTTTCACCTCATCACAAGTGTCACTGAAATAAGTTATGCTCTTCTCAAGAGCTCTCAATTCAGCGCGCATTTCTCTGCGGAAGTCTGCGATCATCGTAGTTAGCTCTTTCTTTTCCTCCTTGTTCATGACGCATGTACTAAGATTTTACCAACCCAATGACACAATGGCAGCACACTTTCAAGTACAAGTCCGGCAGCAGTGCAAAAAAGACAAAACAGACACAACGTAATAGGTTGGCCTCCTCACCTGCGAAGATTTGAGGTTGAATTTTAGGCGTGCAAGTCACTCTGCAAGTTACTTGCACGCTAGTCACTAAATTGCATAAACAAAGCACGGACTTAAAACTCAGGACTTCGGCAGGAAAACGGGAGTGAAATAAACAGCGATTCCAGCAGCAGCGACAGCAGACTACTTCACATGAAACAAAGATAGTCAGTGGCAAGAACTAACCTGTAAATGCAGAAAAATTCCTATAGCTGCTGCACTCTTCGCTGCCGCTATTGCTGTGATCACGCTCTCAGATCCAGGTCCTTTTAAGCAATCCGGTGTGATGTTAGCGCCAACCAGCGGAAGCACCGTCGCACTATCTCCAGGAAATGATGGTCACCGCCCCTCTTGTTGGCGGCACGTTTGCTGATGGCACATAGGCTGATAATGGTAGCAAGTGGTCGACCATGTAATCCAGAGAGGGGGCCTGTAAATGCAGAAAAATTCCTATAGCTGCTGCACTCTTCGCTGCTGCTGCTGCTGTGAGTCAATGTCTACCCACCACCAAGCAGCACAAGTAATCGGCCCAACATTGTAACTGTATTGGCAAAGCTGGCCCCACAAAGGACCAAGATGGGGTCATTCTGTTGCAATATTGGGCCGACGACCTGTTCTGCTTAAGAGACCTACTCTGTATTTATCTTGCATACTTTTGACGTTTTCTTCTCTTGAACAGCAATGTCATCAACCTCGGTGTAATCGGATTATTAGTTCTAGAGTGATGCGCTGAATTCATCTCTTACCCCTCCTTGCCACTAACGGATTTGTGTTCCTTTTCCTTAAAAGGTCGCTTCATTCCTCCTTCAAATGTAGGAAATTTCAAAACTTCGCCAATCTATATTCACAGCACCTCTACAATGTGCACACTGCGAGGATGCGCGCATATTACGTGTTTTCATCACTGCCACCATTAGGGCTCCCCCAAGTGCCATTCGTGATCTCTTTTTTTGTGCAAAAGGCCTTCATGATTTCCAATGGTGTTTCATTCTGCAAAGTGTACTGAACAGTATGCATATTTGTGACCTTTTCTCAGAAAACATGTTTTGAGTGGTGAGTACTGAAAGCACATATGCCTTGTCTCCATAAGTCCTTGTCACATACGCCTCCCTGTCGCTATATGGTGTCTGATCCTTTGTCGCTTAGAGGTCGTTCACGTGTTTTCAACACATCCTTGGTATGAAAGTTCCTCAGCCATCTAGGCAGGCTATAGTTTCTAATTCTCTATTTATTCCGATACAAAAATCAGCACAGAAACTACAAGCATATACAAAAAAATTGTTATCCAGCATACCAATATCGTGTCTCCCTTCTAGTCAAAACATTCTTCACAATGCTATTGCTTAATATCAGGGAACAACCGCTTGTTCGATGATTTTTCTGAGAAGGAGGTCTGAACCATTTGTATGCGTAGTTTGTACAGCTTCCTTTGACGACAGAAATGGAGAATTCTTTGTTCTCCGGCACTAAAGTGAAGAACGTGAAGCTTAATATGACTTTCAAATGGATAACCAGATGACATATGAGACCGTGCATACCTCTTATGCTGAAAAAAACAGCAAATGAAATGCGCTTACAAATAGGCCTTTTGCAAATAGGCCGTTCAAAGTTGGCAGCTTAAGGAAAGAAACAGAATTCGAACAAAACAAAGCGGACCTGGACACACGAAAACACAATAGCCACTACAAAGCCAGGACGAATCGGCATTTGGCACTTGCGCACGGGATAATGCGAAAGATCCATGCTAGCTCGTCCACATTGTGGTTTTGCAGATTTTGCATTTCCTTTCAATACCGCTGCACGTGTGAGTGGACAGGAATTGTGGTCTGGTTTATGGCGTCATAAATATGTTTCCACGAACTTGAGTAGCTTCCATTCGGCGCGATTGCGGCCAGCCTCTCTAGAGCATTCACCCTATTTCAAACGCGTTTGTGGCTGTGTTAGCCTAACTTTTGCGCCTTTTACCTTCAACCTAGTAGCGTCAGTGTACAATGCTGCATTCATGTCTTTGCTGTAACGCTACAGATCTTGAACCCCTACTCCGGTCGCATTATCATCAAAGCGGTGCCTGCTGCTAGACAAGTGGCATTTTCTTGAACATCGTTTTTTCATTTCATTTTTAGTACTCTGAAGGCCGCTTGCAATTAGAAAAGAAAGTGAATAAATAGATAACACATTAAACAATAGCAAGAAACGCCACAAAATAAAAATACAACTCCTTAGGGTCCTAAATATACATTAATAGCTAGTGCGTTTTTAAAACGTTGTTGGTCTTAAATGAGAGCGATAAGTCCGTGAAGGTGGTTTCAATGCTTTGACATGCGTTGAATAAAATTTTGGGAACAAGAATCAGTACGCCAAGAAATAATTTCAACTGAGTGAGAGTGGTCTACAAGCAGAGAGCCACGAGACGGATTAGAGATTCGTTCGTTGCGCTGGTGAATGTAATGTGAGTACAATTTGTTAAAAAAGTAGAGGCGAGAACTTGAGTGGCGAGAGGCAAGTGACGGTAGGCATTGGGTTTGTATCGTAGTAGAAACACGTGCCGTCCAATTGTAAGTAAGAAGATGGAACCGAGTGGAATAGTTCTGAACAAGTTCGAGTGAGTTTTCAGAGCTCTGGTCCAATGCAGAGGAGGCGTACTTGAGTTTCATGCAGTATATTGTTTTATAAAGAAGGTGTTTTAGGGATTCTGGGCCAGAAGAAAAACTATGTGGCAGATACCTGTGGAATCGGTTAGTTATATAATAAATGGCTAATATAAAGAAGCCATGACGTGATATTTACGTCAATATATCGGTAAGATGTTATTAACCCGAGGATAGTGTTACTAACATGGTAGCCAAATCGACGTGATTCATTTCGAGGTACGCGCAATTTTTTATATTCAGTGCTATTCAGTGACATAAGCCAGTGACTGCAGCAATCAAAGATATTGTTAAGAACACTTTGTTAAGTGTGAACTTCCTGGCCACATGTGATCTCTCGGAGCGCAACAAAGTGGTCGGCAAATACATACAGGTTATAGGTAGCGCGCAGCGGTGAGTCGTTAATCGAGACAAAAAAAAGGGAGCAAAAACCGAACATTGAGGCACTCTAGAGTTGGCCGCGCCAAGTTAAAATATGATTGTTACAAGATAAATAAGGAACAATGACAAAGAAAGTGTTCTACCGTCTTGATCATTTTTAGGGTCAAGGTTAACATGCGCTAACATTAAGAGTATTATTTTGTGGCAAACATTATCCAATATCATGGCAAAATAAAATAAAAATGATTCGGCGAGGAAGCGGCTGTGAAGAATTATGAGGAACTTACGCGTACACATACTTAGTTATGTTTCAGAAGAGGTTTCTGGAAGCCGCTTTGTGCGTGTGAGAAAAAAAATTTGAATCAAGCAATTCGAATATTTCGGAGTAAGGAATTTGCTATGAGATATCATTTATGAAGTGATCTATGAGTTATCAAGTGGCACCACATTCCCAACTCTCCAGCTGTGACGATTCTCAACTGTATCAAAGCACTGTTGAACAATTATTAACACAGTGAAGAGTACAACTATGTACACTTCAGAAACTTGGCATTGCTGACTTCGAAACCTGCACTTGCAGACACCTTCAAAGACTGAAATCTTTTTTAGATACTACAACTATGAAAGAAAATTTCAGCCATAAGAAAATTATTGTAGGAGGCGGGGTTAGGTAAAAATGAATCATCGTAGAAGAAAAATTTCGTTCAAAAAACATTCAAAATGGTTAAACATTCCGACTCGGTGATAAAACGCTGCTAGAATCGCTTAGTGTAACTGAGGTCTTTGGCGAAAGGTTAACAACGCGCCAGAATTTTTAGGGTTCTCCCGGAGCAGGCGTGGTAGAGTGGTCTCCCTGAAATAAATTTTGCTTGTTACACTGCCAGGAATTAGGTTTTGTTAGCTGCTTTATATGCTGCCCAGTGGTTGTCTGAAGGAGATTGTTTTCCGCGGTATAGTCGCTTCTTTTGGTTAGATAATCCGCGCAATTGGGCGACATAACAAGATGTGTTGGCATGCGAAGTGATTACACTTTTCAGTAGGCGTTTTGTATTTAGTTCGTAGACTTTGGATGTGCAAATTATTTAGTTAGTATTCATGTTTCAGGCTGAAAAATGGTTCTTGAATAGGACCAGGAATGTGGCTTTGTCATTGCCAATTTGTCGAATGCTAGCTATGCTCTAATAGCGAATTGTTTTAGAGGTTTTTATTTTAACTTTGTAGAAACCAGCTTCAAATGCTAACACAAGTCAGTGTCCTCTAGTGGGATTTGGTGAAAGATTTTTCTTGTGCTGCTATCGTTGCTTTTTCGTTGTGTTTTTATTCTTTTCTTCAATCGTTTTTCTTTCCTACTGCCTTTCCTGTTCTTTCTCTATTATCATGTTATGCTTTCTTTCTTTCGATAGCCCAGTGTTTTATTGTCCCTTGCCTTTTCTTTATGCCATGTTCTCCAAGCATGTAAACAAACAGGCATTATCTTACCGCAACGTTTTTGTTTCATGTTTTTGTATATTCCTTCAATGATATTTGCTTTATATTTGTTCATGTCTGGTTTTCGTTTTGTTCTGGACATCGGTTTATCTTTTTCTGTTTCCCACGTCAGATCTTCTTTGTCCTGTTATTCATCCTCTCTTCGGGCAAATTTTGGCAATGAACTCTTCTCCTGTACATCCTTCGCATTGCACAAGTCCAGCTTTCTCGTACAAAACTTTTCAACATTGAGAAATTGTACGATTCTGTGGTGTAAATAAGGAAGGTAATGGTCCATTCTTCCCATACGTAGGAGAATCGTTCTTTTAAAGTGTTTCCATCGATCGAATCGAAGAGTTAAAGCTTCCATCGTTAAGCAATTACGAACGCTTTTGACGATGGAAAAACCATTGATAGAAAAAAAATTTAAACTGCAGTGAGGCCATCTGCGGGTATATTGATTGTCACAGTGAAATCTTACATTCTGTAAAAAAAATGTGTTTCGCGCTCGGTTTCCCTCTCAAAATTGGCTTTGTCCCGAACTGCTAGGCATCTTTATTGTTTTACAAACCAGCTGTGGATAGTTTTGCTTTGAATCAAAGGGCGGTTTCTTTCTAAATTCTCTTCATGGTTTAATCCAGTTTTTAGCAGCTATCAAAATATAGTTGTAATCCGCTTTAAGGCGGCATTCAGTGCTCGAATACATTTTCTTTTATTTTTATTTTTTTTTGTGGGAGGAATATTGCTAGACCACCGTTCTATTATTATGACTCCGTTGTCAACTGCCTTTACCTTGCAGCGCACAAAATGAAATACTAAAGGTTACACTCCCTATGGGAATTTTGAAAGCCTTCACTTAAACACTCGGTACTTTTTGTTAAGAAAAGATTGTGGCTGGTCTTCTGCTTTTTCTTCACTCAAAGCTCTTGGCGGTTCCTGGAAAATTTTCCTCATCAAAAGACACGCAGCCTAGGCTTATTCAGCCCAGATCGCAATGTATCTGCGTATACCTTACACTACAAGTTGTAGGAAATTAGTTATTATTGTAGTACCCAATGTATGAATAGAATATATCTGGGATAATATCGTAACACCACTCATATAAGAGGAGTACATGTTTAAAGTACCCAATGGCACAGAAGAGTGGGTAAAATTTAGTTTTATCGAATATAAAATGACCTTTGATCCTGAGAGAGTTTTTGAGACCGCTCGTGAAACTGGAGCTATGATATTGAAGGTTTATTATCCAGTAAGCCTACAGCAATTTCTGTAAAGAAATAACCAATCTCCGTGCTATAAAGAGGTTGCTGGTGTTTGAAGTCAAAGGAAGTGGGTTGGTTTCTTAGCTTATTAAGGTAATTTAGTGTGGCGACAAGGTAGGCAATAGTCGTGTCCAGGCAGCTACCAGAGACGGCTGCACTGTAACCAACTCTTTATAAGAAAATAAACGTTTTCTGAATAGTAAGTGGGTAGAAAAAATCCATGCTTCCACACTTGTTCGAAAGAAGTAAACATTCTCTCAATTGTTTTAAGTTATTTCACTTCAGTGATCCGCATCTGCAGTCACTACGTGCCCTAAGCAGACACATTCTCTTAACATTTCCTTCCGCTCACTACCAATTCTGAACTTTTGTTCTCTTATGAAACTGTTAAACATTACGTTGGTTTGGTTTCGCCCACATTATTTGAGACCCACCGTTCAGCTCTTCCTAAGCCAACGATCATGCTTTCAATACCTCCACTACGTTGCTTAACACTGTATTATTAATGAATCCCACATTACTAAGGTATTATTAAGCTACGATTACTATGGTAAGCACTGGCGAGATCATGCCTGCCTGAAACCCTTGCTTATTGGAATTTAGTTGCTGATTACGGTGGAGGATAATGGTGGCTGTGCTGCGGTTATAGATATCGTCTAGTATTTTCCTCTAAGGCTCATCTACACCGTGATTCCGTAACGGCTGCATGACTGCGCCGGTTTCAAATTAGTCCAATGGTTTCTCGGGAACTATTAAGGCTGAATATAGGGCAGATGCTAAGGCTTGTTCAAGATTTAAGAAAAAATTACGTAGCGCAAAAAGGACAAGGACTGAAATGGACGGACGCACATAACTCTGTATCCGCCTTTCTCAGTCCTCTTTTCTTGCGATACATTTCCCCTTATGCCAATATGGGTTAGTTACGCTCTCCGCCTCTGCCTATCACCTGATTCACCGTTCGTTTATGGCCCGTTATTAAGTAGCTTTTACCAAAGCCTGCCTGGGCGTTTGGTCGAGTGAAATTGTCCTGACTACCTTAGTAAATAGCTCGTCCATTCTTCCCAAAGGTAGCGAAATCTTTCTCGTAAAGTGTTTCCATCGGTTGAATGGAACATTTAAAACACCTGTTGTGAACCAATGGGGAGCGCTTTTGACTATATACTAGATTATGTAGTCGCTCCTTTCTAGGTGCTCCCTCTCCATCTCCTTCTCCAGCAGCTGCGCCACTTGCCGCGTCGTGCAGCACACAGAGGTTCTCACGAAACGCTCATCGCTCGTTCCTAAGCGCTGTCCCTCATACCGATTTACGTCGAGATTAGGCGTTGTGCATTCGTTAGGCAAATATTGTGCGGATCAATCGCAGAGGGCGGAGGAGTGTCAAACCTGTGATAGTTCGTGCAAGAATGTAATTGCCGTGCCTGTCTTCAGGTGTTGGTATTCTTCCCTGAATTTTGTCGCTATCAGCTCGGCTTGTCCATTCCGGAAACAGGCAGTGCCTCTTGCGTCGCAGTCGTCAGTCTAAGAGAGAGAGAGAGAGAGAGAGACGAACTTAAAGGCAGAGAGGTTAACTATGTGACGCCCAGTATGCAAACTTACACGTGGGAAGGCGAACGAGAGGGAGAGATAGAAAGGGGAGAGAGCAAAGGGAGATCACTTTTCCACAGGTCAGTTGGCCAATACTTGTAGGGTACATAGGGCACACAACGATAGTTCACAACCTTGCACTCAGTCCTGAGTCCTTCAAGATCTTGAAAAGTGCCTTCAGTGCTGTCCTCTGCAATGAAGGCTTACTCCAAGGGCCCTGAATCTTGGCTTCAGTAAGGGGTTGAGGATCTTAGCCGCGGAGTGTTGCAGCCAGGAGGGCACGCTCACGCCGAAACCGAGGGCAGTTACAAAGAATATGTTTTATTGTTTCGTCTCACCCACAGATCTCATACGCAGGAGAGTCTGCTATTGCGATTAAGGGGGGGTAGGCATTTTTAAATGCCACTCCCATCCACAGCGACACAACAGAGTAGCATCGCAGCGGGAGTGGCCGGACGAAGGACTGAATTCCAATAAGTGGTCCAGGCGGCGCAGACGGAATGCGAAGTTTCCAGGAGAAGACCATGACACTAAAATCTCATTCCTGCCAAGCATTCGCAGATGTCTTGCTGCGTAGGCTCTCGTCAACTGTTTCTAGACAATGTTTCCCTCGGTGATGCTTTCGATGTTTTCAACGATCTTGGCACACACGGAGGCAGACGACGCTTGACAAGAGCGGGAGGCTTACTTCGTCGAGGATGCTAGGCGTCGCGAGAAGTTCCAGGGTTGTGTACGAAGATATGGCTTCATCCATCAAAAGCGAGCTTAGGTGGTAGGTCAGTGATCGCTCAGTGCTCAGTCAAGACGTCTGTGCCAAAGATGACATCGTTGGAGCACAGCCTCCTGATGACGATGGCAGCAGGACAGGTACCGCGTGTGCAAAAAGCAACCGAGCAACGGGGTCTGCCGCTCAGCAGTGCTCTACAGTACACACGGCACATCTACGGGCCAAATGGTGGCGAAATGTTAGGACACCTGTTCTCCTTAGCTTAGACAGATGTAGAGCTTAAGACGGCCGTAAGTGGCCTACTACTCAGGCAGCACCCCTGTCACACAAGGAATTTCAATTGCCATTTAGTCACTGGCCACGGAAATTTTCAAGAACCATCAAGTTGCACCGCTGGCAACGGAAAAAATTCAGATCTCGTTGAATGTGTACTGAGCATGCGATACGACAGATAGCGCTAGAGGTAGAAAAGTGAAGCTGCAGAAAATAAGCCGAATGTTCGACT
The DNA here is from genome assembly GCA_030143305.2 of Amblyomma americanum. Lineage (NCBI taxonomy): Eukaryota > Metazoa > Arthropoda > Arachnida > Ixodida > Ixodidae > Amblyomma > Amblyomma americanum. Next base: position 51,034 of record JARKHS020025515.1, read on the forward strand.
GGATACCATTTAAAGTCGCACTTTTCTTAAAAGCTATTCAAATACTTCACAGCTGGGCACAATATAGAGACTGCGGTGGGGGGCAATGATGGGCAGGGAAACGCGCTTTGTTCTAGAAGAATTCACTTTTAGCCAAGCTCCCACAGATCAGTGACCGTCTCTGTCCTGCTCACAGCTACTCTCATTCCAGCATTCGTGTTTAATTTGTGATTGCCCTCACTGCTACATGTACAGCCGCGATCAAAAATACGCGGCCCACGGCTCCAGTGCAAGGAGCGGCTGCTGGGCGGCACCCCGGCGCTGCTACCTCCGTCGGGCGCTCGCTGCGAGGGTGCACAGAATGACGACAAAGCTCGCCCTCACTTTCCCCTGAGCACGCCACACGGCTGGTAAATGTCAAGTGCGGCGTTCAGCTTTTTCGCGGCTGACGCTCAGTATGAAGGGGCGCGTCTGTGTTTTGCGCCGTTTGCGAGCCGCAATGAAGGGAGTGTGCGCGGTTCGCCGTTGCCGCCTGGATACTGCTCCACTCTTGTATGCCCCGCGCGCCCATGCGTTGTGAGCCTTGGTGCACGGGCATGGCGGTGCTCAAGAAATAGGGTAGAACAAGTTATTGTCGCGTCAGGACCACGGTCTGTGTACTGGGTGAAGCCCTGTTTTGTTTCTGGTAGTGTCTTGTTCGCAATTTTGTTGCAGGAGGAGCACGCTTAGAATTTTTTTTTAGCTTTAAATTAACTATTTTAAAGGAGCGAGCTCCAGGTACAAATTAGGGTTAACCCGACCAAGCGCCGGGCACTGGAGCGCAACGTACACGGACGCGAGACGCGCGTAAGTATGGAATGCGAACCGTACTCAGACGCTTCGCAGGCAGACGCGCTTAGTCGAACTGCCGAACGCGCGCCTGCCGTAGCCGGTCTGTGCATAGGGGAGACGAGATATTCGAGTAGGCGCTGAAAGTCAAATGCAGCACGCATTGCAGAGCCCTCTTTCGTACTGACCGTCAGCCGCGAAACAGCTGAACGCTGCACTGGACTTTCATCAGCCGTGTGGCGTGTTTACGGAAGAGTGAGGGCGAAGCTTTGTCGTCACTCTCTACACCCTCGCACTGAGCGCCCGACGTAGGTAGCAGCGCCGCGGTGCGGCCCCGCAGCCGCTATTTGCGCCGGAGCCGTGGGCCGCGTATTTTTGACCGCGGCTGTACATATATAGATGCATTCTTGAAGTTAAACCAGTTGGAAGTTGCGCACCGTATATCTCCTCTGTGTTTCTTCATTTTTGTTCTGTTTTTTCGCACAAGCACATACCTTACCAGCGTTGATGACATACTTCTTAGTCTCGATTCTCGCAAGTGCGCTAGGAGAAGAAACAGAGAAATGAAGTGGTGCGCCGCCACGCCGCATGACAAAATATGCGTTAGTTTGCAGATGTAATGAAAAACGGCGCCACAAACGAAGACAAAACTACAACACGCAAGAGAGGACCAGCGCCACTCGGACTTGAGTATCTTGAGTATCTCACACCGTTATTCATTACATCTTCAAGTATGAACCAACTTGCCCAAGCAGGAGTTTTCCTTGAGCACATTTACGATAAGAATTACTCTGTTTGAAATAAAATTGATTACAGTGGCCAATTCCAACCCCAAAAATACCGGAACAAATAAATGAAAGAAATCGATTACTGTTGCGTTTTTTCCTTCCAACATTTTTGCCATAGCACCAATTTACTTCTATAATGAACTACAGCGTCTCGGTACAATATTTGTTACATGTTATTTATTTTAGAGAGCCGCCGCGTCGGCAGACTGGTTATGGTGCTCGGCTGCTGACCAGAAAGACAAGTGTTCAACCCCGGTCTCGGCGGTCGCATTACGACGCGGAGAAATGCTAGAGGCCCGTGCACTGTCCATTGAAAATGTGTGGTAAATAACCCCACGTGGTCTAAATTATTGGGAGCCCTTCACGATGGCGTTCCTCACAACCCGAGTCGATCTGTGGTATCAGCAACATAAAACAAAAAGAATTAATTTGTACAGGAGTCGTTTTTCAAACATGTCGTTGCTAATTTTTCCACGTTTCCTCGTGGAGAGATTAACAGCTACACTGAACGCTCTCTTGACCATCTGCAACCACAGCAAAGCCAATCTCAATCATATCGTTTTGCTTTGCCCGGCGGAACTCCCATGGTGCCTGGAGCACCTTACCACTTGGGAGGCTTGTGAGACACAACTGCGCTCCGAGGTCCCGGCCAAGCAAGCCATCGCCACGGGCAGGACTGCCAGCGTCATGAGCCTCCGGGACATGAGCGTTTGATCGCAGTGGGGCCGTCCAGGGGCCCTAGGACCTGCGTGTCCTGAACTTCCCTGTGTATAATAAAGTTTTCACCACCACCGCCACCCTTGATGGAGGAAAGGGAAATATAGCTTATGAGTACCTCGCACAGGAGCTCATAGCGGCGTAGACATGCCAGCCGCTGTTGCTTGCATGCTCAGCTTCACAATTCAGGGCGGCCTGCTCATGAGGTGCTGCGCTAGTGTTTTCCTTCTTCGAATTAGCAACTGCTGCTGCCGCCCGTGACGCTGCAGAGTACCCCCCAGGCCGTCGTGATGCTGTCTGTCAACGTACCTTCACCCATCTGTGTACTTGAGTTTGGTTGGTTTTGGTAGGTTGCGGACGCGTGGTTCACGTATTTTAAAGCTGTGGGCAGCGGACAATGTGCTCCGAACATGTGAAGAAGCTCGGGACAATGTTCATATTCTGCCTTCGAAACCAGGATTTCCGTGTCTTGCTCTACATGCGCCAGTAAGGTAACCTGAACACAATTTTTTCACGTCTTTCCTCGGGCTATCGTTCCCATTCGGCTGCTTAATAGGAAATTTCGAGACACAGACCGTGAGCGAATAAAAGAAAGTGACAGTTGCGGAATTTGAAACCACAGGCGCCTTTCCGAAGCCCTGCACCCTAGAAGGCGACCACAAGCCCAGGCCATCCGTTAGCGAAAAAAAAGGCTGTGGTAAAAATGCATTTCGAGCACATTCTATAAATTTCATATTAATTTTGCATTTTTTGTCCCTATGCCTAAATTACAATACGAATGCTTTCGAGGTATGTTAGGAGTAATATTTTGAACATTCTGACAAATGCATCGACAGTACATTTTGTTTCCGATTAGTATATTTATCATACATTAAAAAGTTACTAAAAATGTACATTGAACCGATTATATCAGAATAAAAATACACTAGAAATGTACAATACCTTAAAATAATCTAATAAATACTGTCAATATATTACGTTAAATATACACTAAAATTACAATTAATACATGAAAAATAAATTCACTTCGGCTTAAAAAAGGCGTACTAGTCAGATTCGCCAGGATGGTACTGATCAATGTTGTCAACAGCAAAAGTAATGACAGAAGTGGCTGTAAGCATCAGGAGACATACAATATGTCTACGACAATGCAAGGTCAGGTGACGTTACCTGAACGGGAAAGTAGTCGCCACGAAAGAAATGCCGATTGAAATTGACGTCAGCAAATCGGAACTAAAACAACAAGCGTTGCACTTGGCTTGTATGAATGTTGACAAATAAAATTGAATCCATCAATCAATCAATCAATCAATCAATCAATCAATATCCCTCGAGAGGATAGACACCGTCTTGGCCGGTGAGGCGCTTTTTGCGTAAAGACTGTGGGCCCAAAAATTGCCGCATAAGCGTTGGAGAGGTCCCGTTCGAATCTGCGGTCTACCTAGAACCGAATAGTTAGTCCTACCTTGCGTCAGTCATTGGCCACGAGGCAAACTGTCAACCAACAAATACATGAGCATCTATGGGAGCCGGTCGGCCCTGCCAGTCGGGGACCTTTTCGCTGGCATTTTCCGGCCCGAAGGTGCGTGTAGTACTGCGTGGTTCGTGCGAAGGAGCAGAGAAGTTTCCAGGGGCGAAGCGACGCTCATTCCCACACGTTCATCGGCGCGTGGCTGGTCGAGATAAGCCCGCGCGCTGGTTGCGGCGCGCGCCTTTTATTCGTTTCGCGTGCATGCGCATTACGACTGCGGTGATAAGCCGGACACCACAGCCATCCCATTTTATATTGGCTATTTTAACAACCTAAACTCCAGCTTGATATCTGTCCGGTGGTCGACGGTCTCTAGTCGCGTAGCGTCTTGCACCCGCCGTCTGAACCTCTTGCGAAAAGGCAGGGTCACTGGTGGTAGGATCGGACGATGTCACTGGATCGACGCTTGGTGGAGACGCCAGGAACTCGTATCTCTCCTGGTAAAATTCCTCGTGGTCCGGATCCGTGGTCCGCGCGAGCAGCTGGTCCTTGTGGCGATGCCAGGTGAAACTGCCTCTGGGTGTGGCAGCACAAACGGTAAAAGACAAAGGGCCGGACTGTCCCACAACAATACCATGTACGCAGTGTGGACTGCCTCGATAATTGCGAGTCATCCCTTGGTCACCGACTGCTATGTCACGATCACGACATGGGCGAGCCACGAATTGCTTGAACTCATTATATGCAACCCGTCCTCCCACCGCTGGCTTGACAACACCGACTCGATTTTGCAGTCATCGTCCTAGTAACAAGTTTTCTGGTGACTCAGTCGTTGTCTCATAAGGCGAGTTGCGATAGGCAAGCAAAAACTTGTGAAGCCTCAGATGTAATGTGTCCTCTCCGCTATACTTACGAAGAGCGTTTTTAAGTGTCTGAATAAAACGTTCTGCAAGCCCGTGCAAGCTGAGATGATACGGTGCTGCAAGCACGTGACGACAGCCCGATTCGTTTACCAAAAGCTTGAACTCTTCGGAAGTAAACTGCGGGCCGTTATGAGTCACGATGGTTTCTGGGAACCCAAACTGCGCAAACAGCTCTCTCATTTTGTAAAATGTAGCATTCGATATAGTCGAGCGCATAAGAAACACTTCCGACCACTTGGAGTGCGCGTCCACGACTACAAGAAACATTGCGTGCAAAAAAAGGGTCCAGCGAAATCTATATGTACAGTACGCGCTGCCATGGTGCTGTCCGCCAAGACCAAGGATGCAGGGGCGCTTTGCACGGCTTGCAAAGTTGTTCTTGACAACTTACGCAGGCCTTGACACTACGTTCGTGGTCCGCCTCGATGGACGTTAACCACACGTAGCTGCGCCCCAGTTGCTTGCTGCGCACGGTGCCTGGGTGCCCTTCGTGGAGTCCGTCCAGCAGCAAGTTGCGCACATTTGCCGGCACGATCACTCGCATCCCGAACATGAATCAACCTTGGTTAACTGTGAGCTCGTTGCGTCTGTCAAAAAAGGCTCGAAATCTTTTTCAGTAACAGACGCCGGCCACCCCACATATATGAAATCTATCATTACAAAGTAAGGAGTCCCGAGCTGTTGTTCGAGCAATGTCGTGGCTTGAAACTGGCATTGATTGCAACCGCAATGAATAAAAAGTTCTCTCTTTCTTGGGTTTCGTCTTTCACCACTTATGGCAGCAGGCGCGAACAGAAATCGGCTTCAGCATTCTCGCTTGATCCTTTGAAGATAAGCGAATGCCGGTGAGCTGACAATGTGACAGCCCAGCGCTGAAAACGCGCTGCTGCAATAGTCGAAATTCCGGTTGTTGGGCTCAAGATTGTCTCAAGGGGTTTATGGTCGGTGACTAAGGTGAACGAACGACCGTAAACGTAGAAATGAAACTTCTTGACACCAAATAACCTTGCAAGGGCCTCTTTCTTCAGCTGGCTGTGTTTTTTTCGCCATCGGTCATGGTACGCGATGCGAAAACGATTGGCTTTGTGCTGCCATCATCTGAAACATGAGAAAAAACCGTGCCTAAACTATAGTGCGATGCGTCGCAGGATAGCTGCAGAGGTTTTCACCGCTCGTAGTGCGCCAAAGTCGGCGGAGAGGCTAGCAAGTTCTTTATCTTGGTGAACGCTGCCTCGCAACGCTCATCCCAGAACCATAGCGCGTTTTTACATAGCAACCTGAAAAATGGTTGCTCCAGCGTTGCTAGGATAGGACAAAACTTGCCGTAGATACTGACGACTCACAGGAACGACTGCAGCTGCTGCCTCTCTTTAGGGCCTGGAGCCTTTAGGAGTGCGTCAACCTTCTCCGTCGTTGCCGAAATTCCCTGTGCGCTGATTCTGTGTCCGAGGTAGCGAAGCTCCTGTTGGAAAAACGAACACCTCTTTCTTGACCCGAACGCCTCTTCGAAGAAGTCGTTTTAACACAGCTTTCCGATTGGTGAAATGTTCTCTGTCATTTTTACCAGCCACCAGAATGTCGTCTACGTAGCAGCAAACCCTGTGTAAGCCCTGCAGCATGGCGTCAATAATTTTTTGTAAGATCCCAGGTGCGAACGAAATTCCAAACACTAGTCGATTAACAGCAACGAAGCCTTTCTGCGTATTCAACGTAAGCTATTTGTCTTGATGACTGAGACATGACCACTTGCTGATAGGCCCGGTTATGATAGATCTTCGAGAAATACTTATATCCCGATAAGGCTGTGAACAGGTCGTCTACCTTTGGTAATCGGTAGCGGTCGACATCAAGGCATGAGTTAACGGTCGCCTTGTAGTCGCCGCAAATTCGTATGCTATCATCGCGCTTGATTACGGGTACCGCAGGCTTAGTGTAATTCAGACGTCGTAACCGGCGACATAATACACAGTTGTTTCATTTTAGCCAATTCAGCGTCGAAATCTTTTTGCAGTGCGAACGGAACATTCCTGGCCTTTAGGAATCTCGGTTTCATATCAGGTTTAAGATGGGACTTCGGCGCGCTCTTCCGTTATCGTGCCTAGCTCGTCTTTGAAAAGGTTTGGTTTGGTTTATAGGGGTTTAACGTCCCAAAGCAACTCAGGCTATGAGAGACGCCGTAGTGAAGGGCTCCAGAAATTTCGACCACCTGGGGCTCTTTAACGTGCACTGACACCGCACAGTACACGGGCCTCTAGAATTTCGCCTCCATCGAAATTCGACCGCCACGGCCGGGATCGAACCCGCTTCTTTCGGGCCGGCAGCTGAGCGCCATAACCACTCAGCCACCGCGGCGGCTCCTCTTTGAAAAGTGGTTGGTACTTCGCCAGCAATGCGTGAAGGCTCTTTTTTACGCTGACACGAGCAAGAGTGTTTGACCTTGTAATGTTGTTCAGGTTCCAGATTTTCGCCCACTCCCGCCGTACGGCGTGGAGCCACTCCCGGCCCAGTAGAGGTGGTCCCTTGTGGTCTACGAGGTAGAGTGGAAGAACTGCAGAATGGCCGCCGTGCTGCACGTTAACCGAAGAGACCACTGGGGTCGTACCAGTGCTCCTGTGTAGGTACGAAGTTTAACTGTAGTTAACCGAAGAGACCACTGGAGTCGTACCAGTGCTCCTGTGTAGGTACGGAGTTTAACTGTAGTAGGCTCTAGTTCAGCAGAAGGAAAGAGCTGTCGGAACTGCGTCTTTGACATGACGGAAACAGCCGCTCCCGTGTCTAGCTCTATATCCACTAAGACGCCGTTGATGGTCCTCTATACGGTGACAGGGTTGCTCTGAACTGCCGACACGCTGCTTAGACTGAGGTTAGAAGCTTTCCGCGACACAGCCGTTAGCATCTTCACTTTTGTTTCATCTGCTTTTTCATAGAAAAAGTCTTACCATTGCTTCGGAAGGCTCTCTGGATATGCCCTTTTTGATGCAACTGAAACAGGTTGTGTCCAACTGAGGGCATGCTTCACTCTTGTGTTTTGGCGAACCACAGCGAAAACAGCTTTTGCTTGTTTTCTGGCCCTCAGCTTGCAGCTTCTGCACATCACCGACTGCGGCGGCGGTGCCGCGCGCCTCAGCAGCACTCTTCTTAGCCTCTTCCATTGCAAGAGCCCGCTCAACCGCTTTCTGGAAGGTAAGCGTGATATCTTCCGTGAAGAGCACTCACTGAATATCTTCTCGTAGCAAGCCGCACATGAAGCAGTCCAGAAGAGACTGGTCAAGGGCGCTTCCAAACTCGCACATTTGCGACAGTTTACGAAGCTCGGCTATGTAACTAGATAAGGAATCGCCTTCTTGTTGACACCTCCGGTGAAACTTAGCCCGTTCTCCGATGACGGACTGCTTCGGGGACAGGTGGTCGCTCAATACTTTCTTGAAGTCTTCGAAACTCTTCGTAGAAGGCACTTCTGTAGCAGTTAATGATTTCAACAACCGGTATGTCTTCCGATCGATAATGCTCAAAAACAAGTGTACGTTGTCGCTGTCGGGTATCCCGTTGACAATCAGGTACGTCGTAAGCCGCTCTTCGTGCGAAGCCCAATCGCTGGCGGACTAGTCGAAAACTTCCAGTTGGCCCAGTCGCCCAGCAACGCGCTTCACTGCTGCCTCGGCCCCTGTCATGGCGACAGTCACGGGCTCCGCACACTGCAAAAAGACAGTCTTCTTCACCGAGCGAATTTCGGAAACACTTGCCTTCCAAACTGAAGAACGACGTCTTCAAATACCATCTTCATTGCCAGCTGTAGTGTTGCGTGGTTCGTGCGAAGGAGCAGACGAGTTCCCAGGGGCGAAGCGACGTTTATTCCCACATGTTCGTGTTGTGTGGCTGGTCAAGATAAGCACACGCGCTGGTTGCGGCGCATGCCTTTTAATCGTATTGCGCGCCTGCGCATTACTGCTGCGGTGATAAGACGGACACACAGTGCGCATGGTGTCCTTGCCGCTATAATGCTATCACGTTGTCCACACGTAATTTAAATAAAAGATGATTGCCTTTCTGCTGGAAGTTAGCGTAAACAAATGGACAACAGAGAAGCGAGACACCCCAGTCTTCGTGGAAACGTGAATTCCAGCACAAGGTTGCTCAACGGCAGCTTGAAGTGCGCTACAAATATGTTTACGCGGAGAGCTCATTCCTTAGAATTGAAGTATTCTTTGGACGAACTAATTTCGTGTTTACTAAAGCACACTTTAATTACATCGCCAACACGTCAGTTCTCGAAACGCGATATCGAGCACTCTGTTCAACTGCAGCTTCAAGTGCGCTGAAATGCACACTTCAGACAAAGTAATTTCGCATTTACTAAAGTACACTTTAAATACACTGCCAAATATATCATTTCCCGAAACGCGATTTCCAGCACCAGGTTGCTCAACGGCAGCTTGCAGTGTGCTGTAAATATGTTTACCCGGATAGCTGATCTGTTAAAATTGAGGTATTCTTTGGACGAATAATATCATATTGGCGAAAGTACACTTTCAATACATTGACAGCATGCAAAGTCCTTTTCACGAAAAGTGAGTTCAAGCACTAAACTCTTCGGCAGCAGATAAAAGTGTGCTTAAATATTGTGACGAAGAAGACGATGAACTGCGCAGTGGCGCGGGCAGGAGCGCTCGCGCTAGGTCGGCAGCCATTAAATCATCTCATTTCCATCGATCATCCTGTCTCTTTCTTCGGCTGGCCGCCACGTAACATTTGGTGTGAGGTGCCGGGGTCCCTTCATCACCATCCTGGTCCCGCAGCTTCGGCGTCCTGCGCCTGCCGTGGTCGTCGGCCGTGTGTGCCTGGTCCGCACCGCCCGGCTGTGCCCAGCCCGCCAGACCTCAACCGACCTCGCCGCTTACCCCAGCCCCGTCCACCGCCCCGACCACAAGACACGACGAACTGACCACGTTGCCGCGACCGGAATGCCCCGACCGACCCGAGACGCTGCCCACACGTGAGGACACCGCCCCCCCCCCCCCCTGCCTCTGCCGTTCGGTGCGTCCAGGGACCTCGGCCGTCGGCTCCTGGCAACCTGCGGCCCGGATGCTTCGTGGACCGGGACTCATTCGCCGATCGTCTCATTCACCGTGGCGGCAAGCCCTTCACCTCCTTCTTCCGTATCCAACCATTTTACAAGCCCATCGTCATCTGCAGCATTTCATCTTCAGTGCCGATCTTCTCGTTCGCGATCGGGACGATCGCTCGGTGGCCCCGAGTAGTGTGACGAAGAAGACGACGAACTGCGCAGTGGCGCGGGCAGGAGCGCTCGCGCTAGGCCGGCAGCCATTAAATCATCTCATTTCCATCGATCATCGTGTCTCTTTCTTCGGCTGGCCGCCACGTAACAATATGCTTAAATGGACTGCCTGTTGTTTTGTTAAAATTGAATTATATTTCAGACAAATTCATTTCAAATTTACGGAAGTACACTTTTAATACACTGAAAAGGTACTGAAACCGGATACAAATTTTTCGACGTATTTGAAACATCCTCGAAACTTGCTTTCAGTTACGTATTTTTGGCATATTTTAAAAATATATTTAGATCAACAAGCGCTAAATTTCAGGAACCTAATGCCGGCATAATTTTAGTGCATTTATTTCTATAAAATGTGTTTAAAGTACATTATAAATATCCCGCCGTGTATTCCAAACGTATTAGTTTTCGCTAAGGGATGGCTTGCAACTATTTGAAAAACCGGTTGACATTTTAACCATTAGAGTGTCTAAACGATGGCCCAGTGGTCCCAGCAACCACTTGGCGTTCAGGAGGTGCTCGGTTCGATCCCTAGTGCCGCAGGGTACCCACCGGTTTTCTCTTCCCTAAAACATTCCTCTGGCGTGGTTCTCGGCACTTCTGTGGCAAAATGTCTCGGAAAAGAATGTGCGGACCTCCCACTGAGTGGCAAAATTGAATAACTTTTCCTGTCTTCATGAAACGGACGCATGACTGTGAGTGCCACGCGACCAAATAATTTTGAGATTTACTTTCGAATTTATTACCACCGATGTTCGCTCCGCAAGTCTATATGTAATAACCACAAGAAAAGTAGATGTAGCGTGTAGGCAGCTTAAATATTTGTTCCCTGACACACGTAAAGCTCGCTGTGTCGGTAAAGAAATGTTTGTCTGGCGGACTACTTTTTTCCTCTTGCTGTTGTGTTGAATGCATTGGTAACGCGCGTGAAAAATACAACTTCTAACGCACCCAGAGTCGTCCTTCAATCTATACAGTTCCACATTGGAGAAAGAAATTAAAAGTGGAAGAAAGGCAAGGACGTAAAGACGGGTACACACGCCTCCTCGGTGTCTTCTGTACGTGTAGTTTCATTCTTGTTTTTGCTGCGCTCTTAACTTTCTACGCTAGAAGCCAACGTCGCCTGCACACTTTTCATTCTTATAATACAAAAACACTCTAACATTATTGCCGTTTTCCGGGCACGTTTTTGAAGCCGCTGAGTGGGGTATAGCAGGCGGGAAGTTGCTGCGCCATGTGACAGTCCGGGGTGCTCGTACAACAAGCTAAGTGATATTTCTCGGGACCATAACTGTCGGACACCGGTGACGCGCTTGTGATCTGGACATGATCATGCGCGATGCTTCTGTATATGTAACAGAACAAAGCAACTGAACTGCCGGGAATGCTACCATGTTATAAACGTAAACGATTGATTGGAATATAGAAGAAAATGTAATTTATTACAAGTTACTGAATATTTGTAACACAGTATCTACCACTATGCCTAGAACTGGCGCAGTGCAGGAATCACTAGCCACTAGAAAAAAAAATTGGATATCATACCTCCACCTTTTCCCTCAATTTCAGTATCAGTTGGGTCACATATATGATAACAAAAGTCTGGCAGCAGTGCGTGCGGTTTTCACAACACTCATCCAAGTTCTTCCTCGTGCAGGTGAGGCCCGTTTTCCTCATTTTTTATTACCTTACTGTTGTTGCGCGCACTGCTGCCAAAGAACCGTCCTAGTGTTTTCAGTCAGTTATTTGTGATGTCAAACGTGAAGGAGCTTAGTAAAACGCTTGAGGATTTCAAGCGGGAAATTCGTGCCGACCTTCGCTCCTTCAAACAGAGTGTAGAATATTGTAGTGAATCTTGTGACAGTGTCAAAACAGTCTCCGCAGAAATACAGGCGCTACGTGATGAACTTGCCAAAACACGCAACTGCAACCAAGAACTCGCTGCAGAAAACCAGAAACTGCACATGCGAATCACAGAATTGGAACAGTACTCACGGGCCAATAACCTTGAAATCAAAGGTGTGCCTGATAGCGGAGAAGTGTTTGACACTGTGCAGAAGATATGTGAAAAAGTAGGGACCCCCGTAACTCAGGAAGATGTTGACATTTGCCACAGAGTACCAACCGACAAGTCTGATGTAAAGAACATTGTCGTACGCTTTGTGCGACGTGACAAGCGAAATGCTGTATTAGCTCAAGCCAGGAAGGCCCGTTTTTCCAGTCAAGACATTGGTTTGCAAACCGATGATTCTGTATTTGTCAATAGACACCTGACTAGGCAAGTAAGACAGCTTTTGGGAGCTGCAGTAGCACAGAAACGAAAGGCAGGATGTAAATTTGTTTGGACACAAGGGGGAAAAACTTGTGCTAGGAAAACAGAATCATCAGACATGATAACAATCGCCTGCCAAGAAGATTTGAACAAAATGCAATAGTAAGACCTGCAATGCCTTTCCAAACTCACTGTCGCACAAACAGCGATATGGCTACCGCACCAGAGTGTAAATACTATGAACTGGAAAATTTCAACAAAGCATTAAAAACACCGTCTCACTACTTCAGGGCATTTCACCTAAATGCTCGAAGCATTAAAAATAAACTGTACGATCTACGCATGTTCTTCTATTACTAATCGGATACGTTTGATACTTTATTATTCACACAATCCTGGATTTCTGTAACTGATATTTCACCGACAATACCCGATTATATTTATCATGGCATCGTGCGGCCCGCAAACCGAGGCGGTGGAATTGCCATGTATATCAAAGCCTCAGTTATATGTGAAGTTGTCAACGAATTAACATGCATTACACCCAGTGGTGAGTGCTTTCTGGTACGGTTGAAATATATTCTTATAGTAGCTGTCTATAGGCCACCATTAGGATACAAGTCCCAATTTTGTGAATTCATGGAGACTTTGCTGTCAAGCCTCCATTCAATGCAAGGAGCCTCCTTGGTTATGGGTGATGTGAATATCAATATGCTAGGTGAAGATTCATCTTCTGAGCACCTGGAAACCATACTTCGAACTTTCGCTTGTTCAAATACAATTTCCTTGCCCACCCGTGTTACCGATACCAGTGCCACACTTCTAGATATCTGCATTACAAATGTACATTGTGACCAGTGCTTATCAAGTGTGCATTCATTCCATTGATATCAGTGACCACCTCCCGGTTTTTACATGTCTTCCGACAACGAACAAAAAGTCACATATACCTCTACTTATCGTGACATAAGCTCTATTCCACTCTAGAAATTTTGCACCACGATAGAAAATATTCACTGGAAAAGTATCTATGCCGAACGCGATCCTAGTCAAGCGTATCGCCTCTTCCTCAGCAAATTTAAGGCCTGCAATGAGAAACATTTTTTCTTTGTGCACGATTCTAACCGAAGGAAACAAATACGCAAGCCTTGGATTACGACCACCTTGCATAAGAAAATAAAAGTAAAAAACAAAATGTACCACGCTTTCCTCCAATCACGTGATACTGTTCAACTAAAACAATTCAAGGCATTTCGTAACAAATTAAATGCGATTTAAGGAAAGCCACAATGTACTACTATCAGTGTCTATTTGCTGAAATATACAACCCAAGAAAGTTATGGCAAGAAATCAATAATTTATCCAATAACCTTAAAGCTAAGTGTCCTCTTAATATTGCAGCTTTTCCTGTTGGGAAGACTGATATAGCGGCGTTAGATGCAATGAGTGAGCTCTTTTCTAACGTCGGTGAATACATTTCTCCCAACAGAGGCTTGCTAATTCGTTTTGAATACTTCGCCCAAGGCTTGAGAATTCAGTTATATTTTCCCCAGTTACTTCACAAGAAGTCACCAGCTTCATTGCCAGAATTCGAAAGAATGTCGCTACTCGACTAGACCTGAGCAGTGTCCCTATCAAACATGTAGCACCGATCATAGCCATATGTCAAGATATCGTGGGCGGCTGTGGTGTTGTTGGCGCCGAAGTTAGAATTAATAGGGCCAACCTGCCCACCACTGAACTCTCCGTAAGTTCGGAGGGGGAAGAGCGACAAACTTCTCCGCCCCGCGTGCGAAAGATTGTGATTCGACTGCTGACCGGCGATAGAGGCCACGCCTGATTAGTCGTTGAACGGAGGCATGAGGCGTAGGCAAGTTTCGTTGCAAATTAATTTAATTAGGCAAACAACAACCAAGTATTACAATATGCCCGACAAGGTAGCGCCGTACACTGACGTGACGCAAACAACACAAGCACCATTTGAACACGTTAACACAACAATGAACACAAAGAAAGAAACATCAGGGCGATTGCTATACAAAAATGTTACGAGACGGAAATACAGTACAAAGGATTACCACGAGAAACACAGAAAGCAAAAATACAAAGATAAAAGAGTTGAAGTGAGTGGTGAGAAACGATGGCTTAGGTGCGGAGTGGCAAGGTCCGGTCGCAGGGAGCGTCGGGCTGCGGTTGCTTGTCGCGGGGCTGATAGGGGCTTGCGGATACTGGCGAACTTGGGCCTCGCGTCTTCGGGACCACCGTCGCCGCGCTCTACGCGTCAGATCTCCGCCTAGGCTTCTTGCCGACCTCTTCCCTGGCTGACCTCACTCACGACCACACGCACCGAAATCTCCAGACCAATTGCCAGCGCGCGGCGTTCCCGTCGCCCCCTTCGCATGGCAGAGAATGAAAAGAACCAACAACACAGGAAAAAAAAGACTCTTCAGGATCCACGCACAGAGGAATGCAGCTCCCAAAAAGAAAAAAAAGAACACATGTAGGAATGTCGAAAGAATTTGGCACAATGCCTTAATCCCACGAGGAGTCATTGGGGGCCGCGAACAGTGCCGGGGCATTCAATCCGCTTCTGCTGTTCCCAACACGTGCAGGCGCTTGCCACCTGAATGGCAACAAAGCTAGGAGGGGGGGAGAGTAGTTTTGAGTCACCCCTCCAGCGCTATGGTCAGAATGCCGTTCCCCCCGCGGGGGGAGGGGGAAAAGTCGTCGACGCCGCTCCGCGACATGTTTCTGGGAAACAAAGGTCAAAGCTGGACAGGGCAGGCATGAACTTTGTGACATCATACCACTCGCATTTATAATCAATCAAATGATTGAAACTGGTATCTTTCCTTCTGACCTTAAACAAGCGCGTATAACCCAGGTCCACAAAGGGGAAAGTGTTAGTGATATATCAAACTATCGCCCGATATCTGTTTTGCCCATATTGTCTAAGGTTTTTGAGAATGTTATTAAAGCTCAACTTGCAAATTTCCTTACTAAATACCATGCTATCAGCGATTCACAGTACGGCTTCCAGAAGGGAAATTCAGTTGAAATGGCCTTATTACAAATCAAAGATGAAATAAATAAGAATATTGATAACAGACAATTCACTGTAGGCTTATTCATTGACCTCAGGAAAGCATTTGACTGTGTAAACCATAATATATTACTTTTAAAGTTGCAAGCTATGGCATACGTGGCGTTGTCCTTGATGTTATCAAAAGTTACCTCTCAGACAGGAAACATTGTAAAAGTTGGTTACCTCACGTCTTCGATTACAACGGTAAAACATGGTGTACCTCAGGGGTCGATCCTGGGACCTTTGTTGTTCATTCTGTATATCAGAGACATGAGCAATTTGCCTCTTTCCCCGAAGCTGGTCATGTACGCACATGACACAAATATTTTTTTTCTGCGGACGAACCGTAACTCAATTGGGCACTGTCATAAATAATTTTTTGATCAAATTTGAAGAGTGGTTGAATAAAAATAGATTAACCTTGAACGGTAAAAAGACTAAGTATATCATTTTCAAGCCACATAACAAAGCCTGTGACACTGAGCTAGTTCAAAATTTTCAAGGTACAGCTTTGCAGCGTGTGACATCAGAAAAATTTTTAGGCGTATGGTTTGAAGAAACCGTGTCCTGGAATACGCATGTTATCAAGATTACAATAGAATTAAGCAAAACAGTTGGCTGCCTCTATAAGCTAAGAGAACTACTTCCAGTGAGGCTCAAAAAAGCAATATAATTTGCTATTTTCTACTTTCGTCTTTCATACTGCATTTTAATTTGGGGAGTTACAACCACCCATAAATACAATAAACTGGAGCGACTACAAAAAAAAGGTGTTACAAATTCTCGAGAACTTTTTTGGAAACCCAAGCCCGCTATCCACTGATTCCTTCTTTACTAAACAAAATATGCTTAAACCACATAAATTATGATTGCAAACTGTCTCTCTATATGCATAAACATAACCTTCGAAATAATGCACACCCTTCCTTGCATGCTTACAGCTTACGTAAGGAACTAAAACCAGTGCCGCGTACACGTACAAATTATGGCCGGTCCACTCTTGAATACCGCATACCATCACTGTATAATAAACAAAAAACCCACATTGACTTTACTGCCCAGCTTAACAGATATAGACAAGAATTAAGAAATTTTTTGATGAGGCAATGAGTATTAATGCCAACCAAATTAATGGCACTGACCAATAAGAACTGACACCACCACTCGACCGACGGGCTACTGGTTGGTTTTTAATCGATTAACACTTGTTTGCATCATAATGTGCTAGCGTGTATTGGCTGTTTGTTTTAATGTATTGAAATAAAATATATTTTATATTAAATAATACTTTATAACTTTTCACTAAGTGTAAACACAGCATTTGCTATCTGTATAAGCTTCATGTTCATATTCATTTTTGACATCTGCTGTATGTATAATTATTAAGAAATGTAAACACGGCATTTGCTCTAGGTACGAGCTTCATGTTCATATATCTTTTTGACTTTGCTGTGAAGTCCACCGCGTGATGCTGCCGGTAGGCCTCCAGGGCCCAGTCAAGCTGTCTTTGGCAGCTCTTTTCCTGGGGGACCCCCAACTTGTAGGTTGGAAACAAAGTGGAATTGGATTTGGATATAACAATAAATTGCCACCATTTTCCAACGCAAATATTATGCAACAATAACTTTTTTGACATATTGTTCGCCTAGCTGAGAAGCCAGAATGCTTAATAATATTGCAATTTCGTTAGCAGCAAACATTTAGCGAATTTTTTTTTCGGTCACACCTGTACTTCAAGACTTCTCCCAGCACACGGGCCTAATCAGCTACATATAATAGAGCGCGTAGAGTGCATCCGGTGCAAAGCCAACCAACCCGAAGCTGGCGTTTCTGTAACAGCACTTCACCAGAAAAGAAGCGATTTGTCATAATAAATCGACAGTTTATTCCACGCATTTCAAAAAGTTATGTCACTCGTCATCAGCCAACCATTTGACTCCTTGACTAAATTAGTAAATGCATGAGCAGGCTATAACATTGCTTATGTTGAGGCAACTTCTCCAATGGACGTTCGAGGAAATAATTCTTAATTCGGTCTATCCTCATGCTATCATTTTCTCACAATATAAATGCTTTGCAAAGCGACAATTTTTAACAACTTGTCGGCGTTCCTAAGCACGTCCGCTGGCTGGCTGGCTGGCTGGTTAGCTGGCTGGCCGGCGAGCTGGCTGGCCGGCTGGCCGGCCTCCTGGCCTGCCTGCCTGCCTGCCTGCCTTGCTGCCTGGCTGACTTCATGCGTGCCTGATGACTGGGTGCAGACATATATCAGAAAATAGAAATTTGAACCTATAAAGTGAACAGCACTGCGTTTCTTATGGGGCCTTCGAAGCTGTTAAATGTGAAGGGCCTTCCTCCGGTATTAGTATGCGCTGTGTCACGGCACAGCACACGTGGGGGAATCGGTGTACTTTATTCATTGGTCAAACTGCGGTGATGCACGGTGTCAATCAACTAATTCTTAGCGATTGTTGACTGAGGTAGACACGACTGAGACTGCGTTGAGGAAATAATGAATAATTACAGGCCGTATGCACATCTGAGGCTTACCGTTGTGCTTTAGCGTACAAATATTTTGCGATTTAGGCCCTTCAGATTTATGATTTCTCTAGGCCACTTTCCACAAGAAGATGATGAAGTGGTCAAGGACAAAGTTTTTTGTTTTGATGTGTAGCGCTATCATCGGTCTCATCTTTCGCATACCTTTCTCATATGGCTTGGAACTTCAATTCATTCTTTTCATTTCATTTTATTCCTACTTTTGCCATAAAAATTATCAAAACGCTGACTGAACCCATAGCAAGAGGTTAGTGTGCGGTTCAGAAACAAAATAAATGATGACAGTGACACAGCACTTGTGTAAAATGAAAAGCACAAAATCACGGTCAGTCCAAAATGCAGCATACCATGAGGAGAAAATACATTAATGAGCTTTTTACAGCACAATGAATAAAGATCTTTCATGAACAACACAGTACAAAAAGTACAAATCGAAAAGAACAGTCACACAGGTCAAATAAGGCTCAAAAATTATTTTCTTAATGTTTATTTTTTCACGGGGCTGCTTTGTTTCTAGAGGTAAAGCATTCCAAACCTTCGCTCCTCAAAAATGCACCAATCTTTCGCTGTATAAGTTGTAAATAGGCGGCAGATTAAAGTTACTACGTGTGAGGTTTCTTGTCAGTCGAGAAGAAGAGTGAGACAGGAAGGCATTGAAAGTTCGATTGTGTTTTACTATGTTATTTACACACACCACCACCTTCAAAGTATGCAAAACATCAAAAGGAAGGATATTCAATAAATGGAAAAAAATTATATTTGGCTCGGTATAATTGCTTTGTGTTATGATTCGAACAGCCCATTTTTGAAATCGCCGGATAGGGTCAAGGTAAGTGTTGTATGTCAAACTCCATGATTCTACACAGTATGTAAATGACTGTTAACAAAGGCAAATTGAAGGGTACGCAGCGTAGGCATGTTAAAACAATCGTGGTCCAGTTATAAGGCATAACAGCCAGAAGCCAACTCCGAAAAGATGTTCATCGAGAATGACACCAAGATACTTGACTGAGTGCGTTCGTTGAAGTGAGTGATCGTTAATGAAAATGTGAATTAAGTGGCTGTCAATGACTTTTGCTCGCGAGCTAAATACTATCTATTTCTGCTTCAATTAACGCAAGCTTGTTGGTAAAAAACCGGCTTGAATTTTTTTTTCAATTTTAAGTTCTGAGCCTGCAGTGTTTCAAAAATTCCTTCAAGTGTGAGGTTTCCTGAATGCCCACACCTGGCACGCTCGCACAAACACACGCGCCACGTGGTTCCTGTATGCGACTGAGGTAAACTTCGCACACACACGGCAGCTCTGGACTGGTAGCGCGTTCCACTCTTGCTGCTCTGTGTGCCGAGTCTGAATTGCTGATCTTCGGTGACTCCGGTTCACTCACCATCTGCATCCGCGGAATGCCCTCCGCTGCGCCCCAACCAGAACTTCCTGCGTCACTTACGACGGTGGAATATGTGGATGCTTGGTGTTGTCTGCCTCAACTGCTGGCCATATGTCGAAACCTTCACATTAAGAGCACATAATCAGATTGACTACGTTCATTACACGGCATATGCCTCTCCCAAATTCCGCCAATAAACCCGTTCCTGTGCCAGCTGAGATGACCTGATCCCCCCAGTATTCATATTTAATCCGCCCACATGACCCTCTCACGCCCCTGCTACTTTTTTTCTCTCTATAAATCTACTTCGTTGCATTAAGGTGTCATCAGTAATGTTGCCTTCGCATCACATGCGATCCCGATGCCTATTTCTGTTTCTTGATTTCGACAAGCATATCGCTAACACGCATTTGTTCCACGGCGCAATATTCTATCATTCTGTCCTTTAACTAACACCAAATTCTTTCCCACGACTCATTGCACTGCTCAATATTTATTTTCAGTGTTTCCTTATTGAGGTTGCTAATTATCTCTCATGATCGAGATACGTGTTCTACTAGCTCTACCTGCACTAGGTCGATGTACACACTCACGTTTTAAAATAGCTCGCCTCCTATACCCCACTAATTATTCCTTACGAGAGTGCTGTACATTGCTTAAGTTTTTCACATATTATTTATTAGCCTTGAAGTGTAGCAGACATCTCCCGTTCGTGGTATGCAGGAAGCAGGCGACACCGGAACGCAAGGTTCAATTGTAGACACTTCTAAGGCAACAGAAAAATAACATGCAGACCGACTATTCGGCATGAGCCGTTTGACCGTCACACTTCTGCAGATATAGCTGAGCTAAATGTTCTTGTCCTAGTGCCATCCTTGTGCTTTTCCTGACAACATCTTCGGTTATGCTTTGCAGTTTTCCCCTTATTTACTTAGCAAGGCAACGCCACCAGCTAGTTGGAGATTATTATAAACCTTTATCCCCAATTTTTGCCAATCTAACTCTTTGAATACATCGCTGGAGTAAACACATAGTAAGGAGTAGTACTGGAATTGTCTCTCGTTGCCGCACCCCCTGAAGAGAAGGCTTTACCTGGAATGATGGTTAAGGAAAAAGTGGGTGGCGAAGAGTAAGGCGGGCGGACGAGGCTGTAAAGTATGCGGGGAGTAGAAAAGCTTGCGCATGACCCGGTTAATTGGAGGCAAGGCCTTTCCTATCCAAAGGACGCAGTTTGGCTACTACACGGCATTAGAAGGGAGAGCAAACAGGGTGCTAGAACGGTGAACGACGCGAGAACAAGCAAAACAGAAACTTGGATTCCGTAGCGGAGGCTCAAAATTTTTGGCAACGTAGGTAAGGGGATCCATTGATAGCGTCAGATGCAGTGTACTTCCTATTATTGGTACTGTTTTGCAGCACCTCAGGCATGTTATCCGGGAAATAGCGTGGAAAAAGCAGTGTTAGCAGTGAAACGCAGCCGTCATGGCCAGCTTAGACACGAAAGAAAGGCACTTCAGTTGTCAGAGAGCTTTTAGAAGATTGTGCAATAAGTGCCCCCACGCAAAGAATTCTTGGTAACCTAAACCCTCACACTGTTCTTTTTGTCTTCTCAAGAAAGCTCAAACAATGAGGACCAGGTATGGTTTGAACAGAGGCGGCGTAGGGTGGCCGGCGCATTTTCATACAGAGAAGATACCAGATGAACACAGGATCGCGAATCCGCACATGTTCTCTAGGACAGAAAATAACATACAGTTTATTACCACCGTAATTTGTTGTCACATTTATAACATGACTCGCGTGTTGTAAACCAGTATGGAAATTTTTTGTCCTTCGTCCCTATGTTTTCTCTGCCCCAAATAAGCTAGTTGTGTTGAAAGAATAAAGAACTTTGGAAGAACGTTAGTTTCGTTACTGAAACATGATTGGTGTGTATTATTATATTAAAAACTAATCTCACTGGAATGCTTAATTAAATGAAGTATAGTGTTCGGGGCATTCGAGTTTATTTAATCCGTGGAGCGCTTACTTCTTCATAGTTTGTTGCAGTAAAAGATTACTGGTGCACTTGCTTTGGCGTTTGCGCAGAGAAAGCTCTTAAAGAAATGAATAGCCCAAAAGCTGCAGCTTATGTTACGTAGGCACTAATGAATAACATCAGACGAAAATGAAGCAATGAACGATCTAATGATATTTGTACAGAAGAGTAATAATTTCCTTCTTGACAAAACTCCACGCCTATAGCTATGCCCTTAACGCCTGTTGCTGTTGAAGCCATTTTACGTCCAGTATGCGAGACTATAGAGTAATATGTTGCTGGCACCGACAGTCCGGGCACGCCTGCTGCATTCAGTTGTTGGTCTTCGCATTGCGCTTACAGCTTGACTCGGATCGAACCATGAACTCTTCTTTCAGTCAAAATAAAACAGTGTTATTGCACCTGACTTGAGCTCATGTAAGTCGTTCCCCTAAAATATATTCGAGTTGATTTCCTGTCTCTGATCCGTCTGCCATTTTTCAAGCTATTATCAGCTTCTTTACTTCGTTAAATTATTTTTTGAACCAAGACATTAGGCGGTACTTGATAAAGAGATAGATGTTTAAAAGTCTGCGCTCAGTGCTATTCAGTGTTTGCTCAGCGGCAAGACATTCTCCATGTTGCTTTGTGTTATGATTCGAATAGCCCATTTTTGCAATCGCCGGATAGGGCCAAGGTAAATGTTGTATGTCAAACCCCATGATTCTACACAGTGTCATGGATCTCTCCGGAGAACACTAGGACCGAAAGAATCGACTAGGCGACGGGTGTATCCACACAAACGCACATTTAATACACCCTACGTGGCACACACACTAGAACACAAAACTAACAAAACTAACACAAAACACAAAGACTATAAATACACACGACCTGGGCACACTGCTACTAGCGTCTACTACTAGTGATTTACTATTAGCGGTCGGCATTCGTGCTCACGGTTGGTTCGGTGTGGCTGCGGCGTTGTATGGATCTAGTAGGAGGCGTCGAGGCGGCGTTCGCCGTGCTTGGGCTGGCGTTGCTGGCGGCGTTCGACGTGCTTGGGCTGGCGTCGCTGGCTGCGTCGTACCAGCTCCAGGTCCAAGCGCCCGTGGAGATGATGCCGGTGTTGTTGGCATTGGGGGCACCACCTGGATGGGTAGCAACAGCGCTGGAGACACCCCTGGCCGTAGCAGGTGCTAGCGTCTTCTGTTGACTCCCAGGAACGGGCTCAGGCACGGCAGGAAGTCCACGATGCGGAGTCGTAGAACTCGAGCTCACCGGAGCAGTAGCCGGCGTCGCTCTCTTCCAGCCAAAGTGTCCCTGACCCGCCGGAGCCTCCGCTTCTCTGCTGTCCCCCCCCCCCGGGCCTCGCTCTTACTCGCCCTTTTATAGCCCCCGTGCTAGTCCACGTATGCCTTGTCGTCGTCTTCTTGTCTTCTCCACCAATCATCTCTCTCCGCCTCACCGAATGCTTCTCCACCAATCATCTCTCTCCACCTCAACGAATAATTCTTTTTCCTCTTCTTTATTCTTCAGTTAAATCGCGTCGTCTTCTTCACACCTTTTTCCTTTAAAATTTAATTTAGGCTCCTCAATATATGTGACAAGGGCCCCCTCTCTCAAGAGTTTTTCCACGAAAAACTGCTCACGTCATCCTCATCTTCAAGCCATCCAGCCAGCCGACTATTTTCTGTGGCGATTCTGGACCCAGCACACAACACACCGTAGATGTCCAGCAGACACCATGAGCACACCTCTAACATAGCACATCAAACGGCGTTTTCAGAAGACTAACACACCACTGCCGTTGTCCGTGCAGAGTCCTTAATAACCATGTCGATGTCCACAACACACTCCCTTGTATAATCACATAATACCAAACACAGCAACAACAACAAGATACATCCCAGATATACCTAGAGCTGTTCAGATAGCTCTATCTGTATTCAAGTCTAATTTGTAACATATTACCTCCGTTTTGCCTGGCCCATTCGAAAACATCTCCCCCTTGATTTGGAGTATAGCTGCAATCCTCTGTCTTCATTATAATTGGGCTTCTTCAGTACCTCATCCCCTCCTGCATTTTTTTTCCCACTGTACGTGGACACCTAGGAAATATCCCCTGTCTCCTCGGCCGAAAACCTCCTTAGTGTCATCAATCAATAACTCATAATCCATATCCTTATTCTTCCGCGTCACAAGATACGGGCCCTTCCATTGCATCAGTGACTTATTATGGTGCGTGGGTAGCAGGACAAGAATCCTGTCGCCCGGATTCAGGTTTCTGTGAATGTCTTTCTTGTCATAATATCCCTTATGGCGTTCAGGCGCCCTTTCCAGGCCTTGATGTAGAAGTCTGCATGTTTCCTTCAACCTTTCCCGCAACTCAAGAACGTATGTGTATGTTGTCTTGAGATCTGATGCAATCTCTTTACTAGCACACAGCTCCTTGAGTATTGCAATCGGACTTCTAACGGTTCTCCCATATAACATCTCGAAGGGCGAGAAACGAAGAGTCGTTTGTGGTACTTCGCGGTAAGCGAACAAAAGAGCTGGGAGATATCAATCCCAATCAGTAGGTCTCTCCTGGCACATTTTCTTGATCATGTTTTTGAGGGTGCCGTTGAACCGCTCTACAAGCCCATTACTCATGGGGTGGTAAGGCGTCGTCAGTAACTGCCTTATTGACAAAAGGCGGTTAACCTCCTTCATTAGCTCCGATGTAAAGTTCGAGCCCCGGTCACTCAAAACTTCCCTCGGGAACCCATAACGTGAAAACATTCCCATGAGACCCTCCGCCACTTGGATACTGCCCATAGTTCTCAGTGCAATACCGTCAGGATAACGAGTGGCCACGTCAACTAGAGTAAGCACATATCTATTGCCTTTGGCGGATACTGGAGAGATTGGCCCCACAATGTCTATAGCCACTCGCTGAAACAGTAGGTCGATGGCTGGCCTCTTTCCCAGAGGTGCGGGACCAACTCATCCCTTCAGAACTGCGCGGTAGCACACGTCACATGTGCGAACAAAGCGCTTAACGTCACTCTGAACACCCGGCCAAAAGAACTCCTCGGTGATCCTAGACAACGTTTTTTGAACACCCCGGTGTCCGGCCATAAAGGCGTCATGTCCTAAGCGTAGCGCGGTCTCTCGCATATCTCTCGGCAACACCAGCTGTTGGACACGCCTTCCTGAACAAAATGTGCATTCCCTGTGCAAAAGACCATTTACCAATTGAAACTCGAATGACGTCCGACACTTCTTTCTTTTCACCTTTTCCTCGACTCTTTCGAAGCAGGTCTTCAGGCTCGGGCGTTCTTTTTGCCTAATTGCAATTTCGCCTGGTGTTACGCTCAAGCACATTGCAACAGGAGTAGAGAGCGGACGTTGCGTTGCTCGGGCTGTCGCTTTAGCTCTTGTCTCCACTGCCGACGAGAAACTTACTGCACCCGTCTGAACTGTCGCAGGCCTTTCATTCTTTTAAATGTTCTTCACCGTCGAGCATCCTCCACTCGGGATTGGGGTCTTCGACACCTTTTGCACCTGTAATGTTCCCCAAGATGAGATCGTAGATGGGTTGATGTACGCATTTTGCCACTACCTGCCCAGTATAATATGACGTGGACACTAGGATCCTGGCTTCAGGAAGGTACCTTACTGTGCTATCTACAAGAGTAACGGCCGACGCTTCCCCTGTGAGATCCTCATCCTTCACCAGGCTTCAACGAACCAAGACTGTGTTAGCTCTGCTGTCTCTAAGCACCAATATAGGACGATCCCCTATTTGCCCAACCACCGTTGGCATTGCTGCTTTCGACTTGAGTGTTCCACTCACTGCCTCATTTTCCAGCGGCGTTTGCTCTCCTTTCAACTGTGGAACTTCGGGTGACGTGACAAGTTCTACCCTAGAGTCGACAACGCATGCAGCTCGGTCCTGAGTTCTCCATCGGGACTCATCCAGAGTATGACCCCTCCTCTTACAACCTTGACACACAACCTGTGTTTTCTGGGCAGTGCTACTAGTCCGACAATCAGCTGCACGGTGTCCCACCTTGCCGCAGAGAAAACACCTTACTGGCGCCTTAGATGCAACGCCATATGATCTTGGTTTTGCCGCATCTGTTTCTAAGGTCTTTTGGGTTTCATCCTTTGCCTTACACAAATTTCTTAACCCTTCAGCCTCGAGGAATTGGTCTGCAGTGTCAGCGAACTCTTCAAGCGAACACTACTTTCTTTCTTTCAGGAATAGCGCCAGCTTTGAGCTGCAACACGCTAAACATTTCTCTGTGACCAGCTTGTCACGCACACCTTCAAAACACTTTTCTGTGTTTGACATATCAAGCCACCTATCAAAATAGTTGGATAGCCTGCAGGAAAACTGCTTCGCTGTTTGCGAATCCTCAGGTTTCGCGGTCCAAAATCTCTCACGAAAACCCTCCGCCGTAAGCCTGTATCTTTGGAGGAGTGCCTTTTGGACTTTCTCGTAGTCCATGGAATCAGCAGCAGGCATCCTTCCAAAAACATTCAGCGCCTCAACACTAAACTAACTGCGACTAAACACATGCTCAATGCTGTGGCCCATTCACAGCGCTCCCAGCCTTGCCCCGAAGCTATCCGTTCTAATCGTTGCAGATATGCATCCAAATCATCTCTCTTGTCATGAAAAGGAGCCATCAGCTTCCTTGGGCAAAGTCTGGCCGCTCTAGGAGATTCTGTACCCGCTAAGGAACGCTCATCATATTCCGTGATCTCCTCATAACCTTCCGCGACATGCGCCTGTTTCCGCAAAATAAACTCCTTGAGTTGAGTTGAGTTGAGTGGTTGTAAACTACCGGTGGGATTAGCCTTGCCGTTGCTGCCGGCAATTGCTGCACCGTAGCGACACTTAAATAGAAATCACAGAAACACTGCCCCGCTAAAACCCAAATAGACACTCCTGAAGTCACCATGTGGAGGCCAAATCCGTGTCCTGCAGGTAAAGTAGAACAAGGCGAGAAGCATCCCTTCTATTCGACTGGCTCCCGCGCGGGAAAACAATGTCCTGAAGAGAACTGTGAGGAACTCCTGCCTTCTTGAGGGATCCGAACAACACAGCCCGTTCCGCGTTGTACAAAGTACAGCACAAGAGGTAATGTTCTATGGCACCACACACACCACCCGTTGAACACAATGGTGACAACGCTAGGCCAGTCTTATACATCCACGCCGGCGTACGAGCAGAATCCGTGCGAACGCGGTGCAGCAAAGTGGCTTGGTACCTTTTGAGACCCTTGGTCACACATGGCTGATGAGGAGAACTCCACAAAGAACTGAAGTGGCACAACACCACATCTCTGAACATTTGCTTGACTTCATGAGGGACTCCATGTACTGGAATCCCGGAGAGAGCTGTATGGGCGAGGTTGTCTGCTATCTCGTTGCCTAAGACAACTATGTGCGAGGGCACCCATTGAAAACGTATAGAGAAGCCTTTGCTATGTAGATTCTGCACCAAACGTAGGGATCTAAGACTCAAGGCATCAGTGGGGAACCTGTACTCTAACCTTTGAAGGGCAGATTTTGGATCCGTAATTATGACAGTAGGTTGAGGCGTACAACACCGTAGCTTCTTTAGAGCTGCGTCAATGGCAACGCTCTCCCATTCTATCCTTCTTTTCTCCTGTTCTTCTGCCTCGCGGGCTCTTCTAGCTTCTCACTCTTCTGCCTCGCTAGCCCTTTTCGCCTGCTTTCTTCTGCTTCACGAGCGTCTGCGCGTGCCTGCGCCCTTTCCTCTCTCTGCCTATCTGCCTCCTCTCTCTGCCTCTTTGCTTCCTCTTTCTTCCTCTTTCCCTCCTCGTCTCGCCTCTTCCTTTCTTAACCCTAGCTTGAGCGTTAGTTCTAATGTTTTTGCCAAGTCCAAACGTTCTGCCGTCGAGAGATCGAAAAAATCCGAGACAAAGCAAAAAAGAAAAAAGGAAATTAATCCTGGCACAGGCTGGCCACGTATCTTTGTCACGGATCTCTCCGGAGAACACTCGGACCGAAAGAATCGACTAGGCGACGGGTGTACCCACATAAACGCACATTTAATACACCCTAGGTGACACACATACTATAACACAAAGCTAACCAAACTAACACAAAACACAAAGACTATAAATACACACGACCAGGGCATATTGATAGCAGCGTCTACTACTAGCGTTATATTATTAGCGGTTGGCGTTGCTGCTCACGGTTGGTTCGGTGTGGCTGCGGCGTTGTATGGATCTAGTAGGAGGCGTCGAGGCGGCGTTCGCCGTGCTTGGGCTGGCCTTGCTGGCGGCGTTCGACGTGCTTGGGCTGGCGTCGCTGGCTGCGTCGTACCAGCTCCAGGTCCAAGCGCCCGTGGAGATGATGCCGGTGTTGGCGTTGGGGGCACCACCTGGATGGGTGGCAACAGCGCTGGAGACACCCCTGGCCGTAGCAGGTGGTAGAGTCCTCTGTTGGCTCCCTGGAACGGGCTCAGGCACGGCAGGAAGTCCACGATGCGGAGTCGTAGAACGCGAGCTCACTGGAGCAGTAGCCGGCGTCGCTATCTTCCAGCCAAAGTGTCCCTGACCCGCCGGAGCCTCCGCTTCTCTGCTGTTCCCCCCCGGGCCTCGCTCTCACTCGCCCTTTTATAGCTTCGGTGTTAGTCCACGTATGCCTTGTCATCGTCTTCTCTTCTCCACCAATCATCTCTCTCCACCTCACTGAATGCTCTCCACCAATCATCTCTCTCCACATCAACGAATGCTTCTTTTTCCTCTTCTTTATTCTTCGGTTAATTCGCGTCGTCTTCTTCACACCTTTTTCTTTTAAAATTTTATTTAGGCTCCTTAATATATGTGGCACACAGTATGTAAATGACATCAAGATACATGCATGAAAATCGCGGTAAGTGCATGAAAATCTGCCTGTGCATGTCAGTGTTAGCACTTCGAGACAAACTCTTTTCCCCCTAGACCACTTGGTGGAGGAGGCAGGCATTATTCAAGGCGTGCAATTCTATCAAAAACTTATGCTCTTATGTGTTTCACTTGTCGCCGCCGACTTTCCTTAATTTATTTCATCCGTGTGCAATAGCTTGGCAGTTTAAAATGGAATTCTGAAATAGCTGTGTTCCGCTCGATCAGTTGAGGAAACTGACGCGTACCACTCTTTATTAGGTCAATAATTGTTGCATTGATGTCACAGCCAAGCGCCTGTCATGTGCGTTGGCATGTGCACCCATTCTATTGCTAATTTTGAAATGCGACTTCGGCCATCGAAATCTTTATGTAAAAGTGCACAGCTCGCAGCTAATTATGAACAATATGCTTCGTGATGTACCGATGAATAAAGCACACTTTGGGATTATTTAACTGAGAAAACGTTCTGACAGAAGACATTTACATCGGAAGACATTTACGAAGAGAATTAGTTCTTTTCTTCCTCTGTCTCGCCTGGCAAACTTTCTGTTTTGTTAATGCGGTGCACGTAACCTTCGCTCTCTTCAAATGGTTGTGCAATTATTAACGCAGAAAAGTAAGAACAAGTGCAAGAGTTAAAAGCCACTCAAACCTCGTCGATGGAAAAGGTTAGGCTCCGCTTATAGCCACTGGCTAAACTACTGCTAGCCTTTCGATCCTGCCAGGAACATAGCTCGGGCTGATGAAGTTTATTAAGAGAAACAGTTCGTATTATGGTAATGCTAATGCGTTACTTGTTTATTCAGGATAGGAAATGTTTTTTTGTTATTGCACATTGTGCTCGCATCAAATGAGGTCGCGAAATATCAGAGGTCATGGTAAATGTCGCAGCGCTTGATGGCACAACTGCTTTCGTGGTTACACAGCCTTAGAAAGCTTTAATGATTACGTTTTGTGCTCGACGCTGCAAACACATCTAAATATATTTGCTCTCAGTCCAAGCAAGAAATATTCTCCTGCACCTCAAAATGGGAACTCTCAAAACTTGCTATGAACACAGTGTCATGCGCGTACTACAAACGTCTCGCAGCATCTTCGCTGGCTGGACCACTATTTTCAGGTGAGGTGCCCAAAACCTGTACTGATGGCTCCGTTAGAGCAGCACACAGCAGCATAACCTACCGGAATCTTATTTCAATCAGCATTAGCAATTTAGTGAGTTCTGTGTTAGCTATTTCACGTGTGTCGCCTCTGTATCGCTGTATCCCCTATGTTATCGCCTGTGTTATCGCCAGTATAGCTGTATCGCCAGGGCTAGCTATACTGCCTTGAATAGTAAGTACAGATGGAGTTGAGAGCCACCTGAGTGCGCTTGTGCGGGCTAATCACACTCTTTCAAGGCCTTTTAGGTGGTAAAAATGATTACGCCTGCTTTAATGCATCTGTATACAATATCATTTTTGAACGCCACTCTAAAACGTCTTCGCACGACCTTCCCTCTGTTTCACAGCTTTTTAAGAGGAGAATACGATATGACTAAGACTCTGCTTGCAAAACCGGCGCAGATATCATAAAAAAGGGCAGGCGAACAGAAAGTTGGGCTAATTAGTTGATAGCATACCGAAGAAGTTGGCGCGGAAAAGCGAGGTCACGCGTAGACATAGAAAAAGAAGGGCTACTCACAACTGAAGGTATATCCCGGACATATGCTGGAATTAAAGGAAAACGAACAAGAAGAAACAATAACGCCATGAACATCACATGTTATCTCGTTAATCTGAACGATATGGTCAAGAAGAGTTACTCACTATCATAGAAGCGGACGGTAGTCTGACCAACGCACTTACCTCCACTGAAGCGCGTGTGGAAGGCTTCCATGAGCTCACGCGTGCGTTTATCCCCGTGCATTATTCGGAGAGTTGTTTTGTGGAAAAGCGGTTAGCACAGAATTTTCTTTTTCGTGTCGTTTTTCCTACGCGCGCTCCAATGTTTAGGAAGAATACCAAGGGATTCTCCCCGGAGTAATCTTCGTTGTTCTCTTAATCCTTCATTGACACATCAGCCGGTTTTGATTATGTATAGTGTGCCACAAGAATACAGCAACTGGCGCACAACCCCCTCCCTCTCCCCTGGCACACGAAACGAACGGGGCTTTGAGATTGATGGTGCATTGATTTTTGCTCTGTCGTACTGTCATTTCGCCTCCTTCTTCCAGCCGGCTGTGCCCATGGGAAGAGATTGCTCTCCACTTTAGGGGGGCTTAATATACAACCGAAATGCTGTAACGCCCTGCTTCATTTTCAAGTACATCTGCCAATGTGTGCACGATTGCATGCTGAGGGTACCCCTCCCTTTTAGCCAGTTCAACTGGGACGCAACGTTATTATTGATTGCATGTGGGCAAGGCTTGGTGATGGCCACCTTAAGACAAGAAGTGAGTATCCCGTTCTCTATGACTTTGAAATGGCCCAATGAACAGTAAAGCAATGCTTTTTTGTCCCAAGGGTGGCATGCCTGCCGGCTGGTGCCTGTGTTTAGACTTATGCCTGAAAGTGGGAAATTGAATCTATTAAATGAGGAGCACTGCGTTTCTTATGAGACAAACTCTCGTCTTTGTCTACAGTTGTTCTCGTTTTTCGGCGCCAAAGATGGTCGATAAAAAATTTGCCTTAATGGTGCCAACCATGATACCAGCCTAAAATGATGGCCATTGAGAAATCCGTTGCGGCCGACATGAGAGCTACGAGGGGACCCGAAGCGGATCACTCGCGCGCGCAATGTTCGCGTTCTAACAGACGCCCTCCTGGATTGCCAGGTGGAACCTCCCCCGTGTGGCCTGAGCACCTAAAGACCTCGGAGGACCGGGACACTCTGCTGCCAAGCAACCATTCCCCCCCCCCCCCCCTCCCTAGGCAGATCGTCGCCAGCCAGAGGGATGCCAGTGTTGTGGACCTTTGAAACAATCATTGGAGGGCAGTGGGGTTGTGCGGATGCCCAGGGGCCTGCTTGCTTCAAATTCCTTTGATAAAATAAAGTTTTTCAGCCCGCCTGTCCGCCTGCCTGCCTGCCTGCCTGCCTGCCTGCCTGCCTGCCTGCCTGCCTGCCTGCCTGCCTGCCTGCCTGCCAGCCTGGCTAGCTGCCTGCATGCCTGGGTGGCTGCCTGCCTTCCAGTCTGTCTGCTTGCCTACCTCTTTTCTGGCCTGCCTGGCTGTCTGGCTGTTTGCGAGGCTGCCTGTGGCTACCTGTCTGCCCGTCTGCCCGGCAGACCGTCTGCACGGCTGCCCGGCAGCCTGCCCGCCTGCCTGCCTGCCTGCCTGCCTGCCTGGCTGCCTGCCTGCCTGCCTGCCTGCCTGCCTGCCTGCCTGCCTGCCTGCCTGCCTGCCTGCCTACTTTCCGGCATGTCAGCCTGGCTAGCTGCCTGCATGCCTGGGTGGATGATTGCCTTCCTGCCTGGCTGTTTGCCTACCTGCTTATCTGCCTGCCTGGCTGTCTGGCTGTTTCCGTGGCTGCCTGTGGCTAACTGTCTTCCCGTCTGCCCGACTGCCCGGCTGCCCGTCTGCCCGTCTGCCCGACTGACCGGCTACCCGCCTACCCGCCTGCCCAAATGCCCGCTTGCCTGCCTGCCTGCCTGTCTACCTGCCTGCCTGTCAGCCTGGCTAGCTGCCTGCATGCATGCCTGGGTGGCTGCCTGCCTTCCTGCCTGGCTGTTTGTCTACCTGTATTTCTCTCTGCATGGCTGTCTGGCTGTTAGCGTTGCTGTCTGTGGCTACCTGTCTGCCCGTCCGCCCGGCTGTCCGTCTGCCCGGCTGCCTGCCGGCCTGCCTGCCCGCCTGCCTGCCCGCTTGGCCACCTGCCTGCCCACTTGCCTGCCGCCTGCCTGCCTATCTGCCTGCCTGCCTGCCAGCCTGGCTAGCTGCCTGCTTGCCTGGGTAGCTGCCTGCATGCCTGCTTGTCTGTTTGCCCACCTGCTTGCCTGCCTGGCTGTCTGGTTGTTTGCGTGGCTGCCTGTGGCTACCTGCCTGCCCGTCTTCCCGGCTGTCCACCCGTCCGCCTGCCTGCCTGCCTGCCTGCCTGCCAGCCTGGCTAGCCGCCTGCATGCCTGGGTGGCTGCGTGCCTTCCTTCCTGTCTGTTAGCCTACCAGTTTACCTGCCTGCCTGGCTGTGTGGCTGTTTGTGTGGCTGCATGTGGCTACCTGTGTGCCCGTCTGCCCGGCTGCCCGGCTGCCCGTCTGCCCGGTTGACCGGCTGCCCGTCTGCCCGTCTACCCTCTGACCGGCTGCTCGGCTGCCTGCTCGGCTGCCTGCTCGGCTGCCTGCTCGGCTGCCTGCCCGCTGCCTGCCCGCCTTCCTGCCCGCCTGCCTGCCGGCCCGCCTGTCTGCCCACCTGCCTGCCCGCCTGCCCCCCAGCCCGCCCTTTTGCCTGCCTGCCTGCCCGCCTGCCCCCCTGCCTGCCTGCCTGCCTGCCTGCCTGCCTGCCTGCCTGCCTGCCTGCCCGCCCGCCCGCCCGCCCGCCCGCCCGTTCGCCCGTTCGCCCGCCTGCCTGCCTGCCTGCCTGCCTGCCCGCCTGCCTGCCTGCCTGCCTGCCTGCCTGCCTGCCTGCCTGCCTGCCTGCCTGCCTGCCTCGCTGGTGGGCTGGCTACCTGCCTGTCTGCCTGTCTGCCTGCCTGCCTGCCTGCCTGCCTGCATGCCTACCTCCTTGGCTGGCTGGCTGGCTGGCTGGCTGGTGGGCTGAATGGATGGATTTTTGCCCCTGATCGAAAACAAATACGTTTGGAATACACTTCGGGATATTTATAATGTATTTTGAACATATTTTGTATTCATGAATGCACTAAAGATATGCCGAAAATAGGTTCCTGAAGTGTTATGCTCAGATTTCAAAATATATTCTTAAAATTTTCCAAAAAGACGTCACTCCAAGCTTGCTTCGAGCATATTTCAAATATGTGAAAAAATATGAATGCGGTCTAAGCATCTTGTGGATATATTAAATGTGTACTTTCGTAAATATTAAAACAAAGCATTCGAAGTATACCTCACTTAAAGCATGTTTCGGGCTCGTTTCAAATACTTGAAAAAATAGAAATGCCATTTTAGCATCTTGTAATTATATTAAAAGTGTATTTCTGTAAATATGAGACTAATGCAATCGAAGTACACGTCACTTAAAGCATGCTTCGAGCACGATTCAAATACTTGAAAAAATATGAATGCGGTTTTAGCATCTTGTCAGTATATTAAATGTGTACTTTCGTAAACATGAATTTAATGCATTCGAAGTACACGTCCCCTAAAGCGTGTTTCGGGCACGTTTCAAACAGGCGAAAAAATATGTATGCGGTTTTAGCATCTTGTCAATGTATTTAAAACGTACTTTCCTAAACATGAGACAAATTCGTCTGAAATATATTTGAACTTTGACAAACGGTCAGCCCTTTTAAACATATCTGAAGCACATTTTTAGCTGCCATAGAACAATCTAGTGGTCCTAATCGCGTTCCGAGAAATGGCCTTTGTATGTTAGCAATATATTAAAAATGTACTTTTGCAAATACTGCAATAATTCCTCCAAAGTACACTTCAATTCTAACGAATGAGCTGTCCGCGTAAAAGTGTTTGCAGCACACTTCATGCTGCCATTGAACAGTTAGCGCTCCAAATCGCTTTTCGGGAACTGACATGTTGGTGATGCAATCAAAGTGTACTTTCGTAAATAAGAAATTAATTCGTGCGTGGTATAGTTCCAATCTAACAAATGGGCAGTTCACGTTTGCATATTTGCAGCACACTTCACGCTGCTGTGGAACAACCTTGTGCTGGAAATCACGCTTCCAAGAACAGTGAAAACTCTTCCTTCTCTGTCATCCATTCGTTTCTGCTAACTTCTAGCCGGAAGGCAGTCACCACTTATTTAAATTACATGTGAACAGCATGATAACATTATACCGGCAAGGGCACCATGCGCACCTCCGGGTCCGGAGATACCAGCGAAAAGGACCTCGACCGGAAGAGCCGACCGGCTCCTTTAGACGTTTATGTATTTTTTGGTTGATAGTTCGACTTCCGACCGATGCCTGACGCAAGTCACGACTAAGAATTCGGTTCTAGATAGGCCGCAGATTTGAACGCGACCACTCCGACGCTTGTGCGACAATTTGGGGGCTCACAGTCTTTGCGCGAAAAGCTTCTCAGCAGGCAAGATAATGTGTTCCCTCAAGAAGGGTATATAGAAGTCAAGCAAAGAATTACGCTTGTCAGTGGAGTTCGTGTTTGCTGCATGAGGTCACCTTCCGCCCGCATTTCCTGCGTGGCCACATCTTTCACGTTCAGGTCCCGTCACGTGATATTGCATTGGCTTAGTCTACTTGATAACAACGCGCTTCTTCTGGGATTGTCTGTCTCCTGATGATGATAGCCATTTCACTCATTACTTCCGTTGTTGACAACATTGATCAGTATTATCCGGTGAATCAGACTATCTAACCTTCTGTAAGCCTAGCCGAAGTGAATGTATTTTAATTGTATTAACTGTATATTTTAGTGTATTTTTAATGTAGTGTAATGTATATAATGTATATTTTAGTATAATTTTAATATATTTATTGTATATTTTTAGCAAATAATTAATGTATTAATTGTATACAATCAGTATATTTTAATGTATTTATTGTGTATCTTTAGTCTATTTTTAATGTATTCATTGTGTATTTTTAGTATATTTTAATGTATGATAAAATACTAAGCGGACAGAAGATGTACTTTTGATGAATTTTTAAGAATGTTCAGAATAGTACTCCTAGCATACTCAGGAAGCATTCATACTGCAGTTTAAACATAGGAAAAAAAGACGAAATAAATACGCAATTAATAAATGTGTTCGAAATTCATTTTAAGCGCAGCCTTTTTTCTCTAAGGGTCTGCCTGCCTTCCTTGCTGCCTGCGTGCCTGCCTGCCTCCCGCCTGGCTGCTGCCCGAGGTGCGCCTGGCTGTTGCCTGGTTTCCTGCCTGCCTGCCAGGCTGCCCGGCTGCCAGCCAGGCAAGCAGCCTGACAGCCTGGCTGGCAGCCTAGCTGGCTAGCAGCCTGGCTGGCTAGCTGCCTGGCTGGCTGGCTGGCTGCCTGCCTGACTGCCTGATTACTGTGCTGAGACTTTTACCTGTAAATGTAAATATGAATCTGTCAAGTGAAGACCACTGCGTTTCTTAGCGGGCCTTCGAAGCTCTTACGACTGAAAGGCCTTCATCCGGCATTACTTTGCGCTGTGTTGCGGCACAACTCACGGGCGGGAATCGGAGTTCTTTATTTGTTGGTCAAACTGCGCTGAAGCATGGTGTCGGTAAAGTTATTCTTCGCTCCAGCTGACTGAGGCAGAAATTACTGAGACTGCGCTGAGGAAAGGAATAATAAATATATGCCGTATGTAGATCTGAGGCCTACCGTGGTGCTTAAGCGTATAAAGATTCTGCGATTTAGGAATTTCAGATTGATGATTTCACTAGCCCACCTTTCACAAGAAGATGACCAAGTGGGCAAGGACGGAGTATTTTGTTTTGATGTGTTGAGCTATCGTCAGTCACAAGGTCATCAGTTGATAGTCCGTACTTGAGGATATTTCCATCTTTCGCAGATGGCTTGGAGCTTGCATGCGCACACCTGGCACGTTCGCACGCACACACACACGCACAATGCGATTCCTCTATGCGACTGAAGCAAACTTCACACGAAGATGGTAACTCTGGACTGATAGCGTGTTCCACTCTTGGTGCTCCGTTTTCCCCAAGTCTGAATCACTGCTCTTCGTCGACCGAAGCCGTGGCGTAGTTGGTTGGGCGCCCGTCACGGCTGCGGGAGGTGGTTGGTTCGAAGCCCACCGCCGGACACCAACGGGTAATAATGGGTACAAGCGGCCCCCGGCCTGGAACTCGGCTTCCTTTGGGGTGTTCGCTTGGGAGAAGCTCCGTAAACCCCGATGCGGGCCGAGTGCTCCACCAGCTGCGAACGGTGCCTTCGGCCACCGTGGTTAGAAGGCATCATTCATAAAAAAAGGGCCACAAATGGACTTCTACCGCACGAGGCGGAGTTAACGTCGTTGACGGCGGAACTTATCGCTGATCCATCAGAGCAACTGTGGTCAGAGCAACCCTTTTCCCAAGCATCTCACGCAGGAAAGCCTTGAACTCGGCCTCACACAGTGTTGGGATTTTAAGGCGCAGGCTCCTTTTCAAAGCCATGCAACCTGAGAA
This sequence comes from Amblyomma americanum, assembly GCA_030143305.2. NCBI lineage: Eukaryota > Metazoa > Arthropoda > Arachnida > Ixodida > Ixodidae > Amblyomma > Amblyomma americanum. The sequence continues at coordinate 87,508 of JARKHS020025515.1, forward strand.
GCCGAGCACCAGGCCGGGGAATGGCGTGTACCCATTTTGAGGAAACCGGTGGAGTCGAACCCAACACCTCCCGTAGCCGAGGCGGGTGCTCTACCACGAGGCCATGGCCCTTTCCCCAAGCATCTCACCCAGAAGAGCCGAGCACCAGGCCGGGGGAAATCTTGTACCCATCAAAAACCGGTGGGTACCCGGCGGCACTGGGGATCGAACTCAGCACCTCCCGAATGCGAGGTGGATGCTCTACCACAAGGCCACCGCTTCGGTGACCAGAACTTTCTGCTTCACCCAGGCCGGCGAAGTGAATACTTGGTGTTGTCTGCCTCAAATGCTGGCCATTATGTCGAAACCTTCACAATAAGAGCCCATTTTCAGATTGATAACGTTGACTGCATGGCAAATGCCTCTCCGACATTCCGGCAATTAACCCGTTCCTGTGCCAGCTGAGATGACGTCTCTCAATCTCCCTAATTCATCCGCCCACCTGACCCTCTCACGCCCCTGTTACGTCTTTACTCTCTTACAATCTACTTCGTTGCATTAAGCTGCCATCGGTAATGTTGCCTTCGCGTCACTTGCTCTACCGATGTCTATTTCTCTTTCTTGATTTCGACAAGGATATCGCTAACTCGCATTTGTTCTACCACGCATTATTCTCTCATTCTGTCCTTTAACCAGCAGTGGTCATTTTCCCACTACTCACTGCAGAGTCTAATATTTTTTTTTTCAGTGCTTTCTTATTGAAGTACCTAATCATCTCTCATGGTCCAGATCCGTGGTCTACTAGCTCTACCTGCACTAGGTCGATGCACACACTTACGTTTTCCAATAGCTCGCCTCATATACCCAACTAATTATTCCTTACGAGATTGCTGTACATTGCGTAAGTTTTTCACATATTATTTATTAGCCTTGAAGTGTATCAGACATCTCCCGTTCGTGGTGGGAAGGAAGCCGGCGACACCAGAGCGCAAGGTTCTATTGCAGACCCTTCTGATACAACAGCAAATATAACTTGTAGACTGACCGTTCGGCCTAAGCCGTTTGACCGTCACACATCTGCAGATATAAATGAGGTTAATTTTCTTATTGAAGTCCCACCTCTGTGCATTTCCTCCCAACGTCTTCGATTATGCTTTGCAGTGTGACCCTTTATTTTTTAGCAAGGCAACGCCATCAAATAGTTGGAGATGAGAATGAACGTTTATCCCCACTTTTACCACATTAACTCTGAATGCATCAATCGAGTAAACACAAAGTAAGAATTATGGAAAGATCATCTCTTGTTGCCAGACACGCTGGAGAGAATGGTTTGCCTGGAAAGATGGCTACGGTGGGAAGGGGCGACGAGAGTAAGCCTTGCGGATCCGGCTGTAAAGTATGCGGGGAGTAGAAAAGCTTGCGCATGACACGGTTATTTGGAGGCAAGGCCTCTGCTATGCTGAGGACGCAGTTTGGCTGCTACATGGCCTGAGGAGAGAGAGCGGACAGGGTGCTAGAACTGTGAACTACGCGAGAACAAGCAAAACAGAAACTTGAATGCCGTAGCGGAGGCTCAAAAGTCTTTTGGCAAAAGAGGTAAGGGGAGTACTCAATAGTGAAAGATGCCGTGTACTTCCTATTACTGGTTCGTTTGTGCAGCACCTTAGGCGAATTATCCGGGCATTCGGATGGAAAAAGGTGTGTCAGCAGTGAAAGCGCAGCCATCATGGCCCGCTTAGACATCAGTGAAAGGCACTTCAGTAGTCGGAGAACTTTTATAAGATTGTGCAATAAGGGCTCCAAGCTGACTATGTTCTGAACGACCAAAAATAAATAGAATTTATATCCACTCTACTTTCTAGTCGGTATTTAAGACATGATTCGCTCGTTGTAAGCCTCAACGCAAATTTTTTGTCCTTCATCCCTGTATTTTCCCTGCCACAAATAAGCTGGTTGTGTTGAAGGAATAAAGAATATTGGAAGAACCTAAGTTTCGTTACTCAAACATGATTAGTGTGTACTATTATCTTAAATACTAATCTCACTGGAATGTTTATATAAATGAAGCAGAGTGTTCGGGGCATTCGCGTTCCTTTAATCCGTGCTGTGCTTATTTCTTCTTAGGTGCAGTAAAATATTACTTGTGTGCTCGCATTTGCGTTTGAGCACAGAAAGCGCTGAAAGAATTGAATAGCCCAAAAGCTGCAGTTCATGTTAGTTATGCACTAAACAATCATATCAGACAAAATGTAGCAATGAACGATCCAATGATGTTTCGATAGAAGAGAAATAATTTCCTTTATGCCAAATCTCCCCGCCTGTAACTATGTCCTTAACGCTTGTTGCTGTTGATGCCATTGTACGTTCAGTATGCGAGAGTAAAGTGTAACATGTTGGTAGCACCGACCGCCCGAGCACGCCTGCTGCCTTCGGTTATTGGCATTCGCTTTGCGCTGACAGCTTTGAGCCATAAGCCGTTGCTTTTTTCTCGTCAATTCAAACTTTCATACTCAGTGTCGTACTTGTATGATCTTGTCATCAGAGCGAGGATTCGTTTTACACAGCTGTGGGAAGGCGCATCAAAAAACAACCAAACCGAAGGCTATAACGCTTACACAAGCGTCGAAATAAAACCATCTACTGAAAAGTATGCAGTGACAACTATAAACCGACATAATCGCAATTATTGTTTTCTTATTTTTTTACATTTTCCTTCAATATCCGTTTAACTGTTGGGACCTCTGACTGTGGTCAGATAGACGAAGCTTAGAAGAATATAAATGGCTGTTCCAACATATGTGCACGGCTCTACGCGTCTCCAGTGGTTCCTTATTTGCACCATCCAGCAGGCAAATCGCACATTCTGCTTCGAGCATTAAAAAGGGAAAAAATTAAGATGCCACTATGTGTCGCTAGGATGCTAAGGGGTCAAAAGCCAGATATTCAAAGGCGCTAGAAATAGGCATCGCCTTCATTAATCTATGCAGGCACTCATGCATCTGAGTAGGCACCCATACATGGCCCCTATTCAGATTTCATTTGATGGCACAGCCCGGTTGATCACTAATCTTAAGGTATCCTGTTCAAGTAGCCTCGGCGATACTAATCCCACATTACTAAAGAACACAATTTCTGTGTCTAATATCGCCTTCAATCCTATCGCCAGTCATTATCAACAGGTACGCTTTATAGTGTTTAGACGATGGTAAAAAATGGCATGAGTCTACAAAAGTGACAGTAAACTTTCACTCGAAAATTGCAGTCCTATCTTACTAACATACATCTGCTGCAAGATGCTTGAGCACATTATCGGTCTCATATTTACGGCCACCTTGAGTCCAAGAGAAATTGTTGGCAGTACCTGTCTCACATATTCGAGAGTTTAGAATTGGGGGCCCCACAAAGCGTGGGACGTCGAAGTGAGCATGCGGAGAACCGTGAGCATGGTTTAGCGGTAGTGGCGAAGGCTACTTTGCGTAATAGCGTGCGCTCCAACGCCGCTTTACTTACGGTCAAGATGGCGGCGCCCGTCGAAATGGGGCCTTCACCGATTCTTCACCGATTCGTCGTTGCCGCTAGTACCGTTAGGCTGTGGGAAAATAGGAAAAAGAGCAGGCGTTGAAGTTGTATTTTCAGCGCCCATAAAACTGTCTGTGCCTTGCAAAAAGACAAACCCATGCGGTAGCCAAGAGAAAAGAAGATGTGTAATTTACAATCAGGAACGGTTTGTCACTTGTGAAGAGGGTGTTGTCTATCGTGTACCCTTGTCTTGTGGCCATGAGTATATTAGACAAACAGGGAGATGTGCAAATAGCAGGTTAAAACAACATGATTACAATGTTAATGAGAGCAAATCAGGCCAGCTAAGACAGCACTGTCGCCACTGCAAGATACAGTCTAAGAAACGGGGCCGTCCAAAGCCGTGTATGCTCCTTTTTAAAGGGGGCCAAATTGTCAACCGCCACACTGATAAGCATGTTAGAGAGATTATTGAGGCTCTTAATATGTCATGTGCAGGCAACAAGTGTGTGAGCGTGGCATCACTGGCACTATCAGCAAAAAAGCTGGCTTTTTCAAATCGGTGGCAACCAGCGAAAGGCTGATTTGTACGGCTTGTATCAGGTGACCTGGTCGCTCTTTCCAATTTCATGGTGTGGCTCAAATTTATATGCAGCAACGGCAAGAAATAATCAGTTGAAAGTTAGAGCTTCTGTCGTTCTGTGTTCCGTCTTTTGTCCTTCTTTGTTACACTCTGCTCTATTATTATGGATCACCAACTTGCCCAACAAGCAACACGTTTAGAAATGTGTTCTAGGCATGCAGAGCAGTCTCCACGGCGAACGCTGTTCGGCACGCTCTCTGGTCTTTATGATAGATTACACACACATTTCTATCCCAGTCTGGAAGAAAAAATAAATTCATAAAACGTTAATTTCAGATACACACAATAGATGCTACAAAACAGCAATAACCTGACAAAACTAAAGGAATCCAATTGCACTGCGTAGACTAGAAAATGTCAAAAAGACTTCCGGAACTTTATCAGAGAGATGTATTTTGAAAAATGTTGCTTCATTTTTAATCAAAAAAAAGAAAGGCATCAAAACTGAACTTTAGGGAACCTGCAGCCATCTGGACGTTTTTTGTTTTTTAAAGTGGCGTGCAAAAAATTCCAGCTTTCATTTCACTGTCGCAGTTCACTTCAGTGCAGCTTGGACTCGGGCAGGGAGGATAGATAAATTAATTCTTGAAGTAATTTTCAGGCTTTGGGCCGTGAAGGTGAGTCGCAATGTTGTTTAAGTTTGAGGTGGCGTGGTCAGAGGATTTTGTTAATAAGCTCGCGATAGCTCACGATACACACAATTGAACGAAAACTTTTGCAGCCTCTTTTTTTACACCCCAAAGACATAATGGGAGGAAACTATTACAGAGCTTACGGCTAAACTTTATAGAGCTGTACACGTAATATTTACCTTTCTATAAGTTTACGCAGTCATTTTGTCGACTACTGAGAAACTGTTTATATCTCGCAGATATAAAAGAAGATGAAGGTATCTACTATTCGTAGGCTAAACGCGTAAGGACGGATTAGTTGCTAGCAGGCTGAGGTTCACGGGCTACTCAAAGTACGGTGGATCTGTAACTGCTCCCAAAAATATATCGTGGATCTCTCTGAGCTAGAACGGATACAAATGAGGCTCTTCTCTAAAAACGATCTCGTCTGTGTTACCGGTTTCTTGAACTTGGCAACCATTACTGAAGTTAATGACCCCTGCATGTTAATTAGCTATAATCTATTGTCCTCCTGCTTATTTCCAGGTGTCACTATTGTTCCGTAGCCATTTCGAAGCAGTGGGTAGTGGCCGGCGAACGCTGTAGAAAAATTTAAAGTAGTAAGCCGTATTCAAATCGTACCGAAGTTCGTTCACATGATAATGATCAAAGTCCAAGTCGTGCATAAATTAACTGAAAATTGCAGGTATGGCCGTATCTCTCAGCAGCAGAGCCTTCACTACGGTTTCACAAGCGACTGTAGCCGAAATAACTTGCTCACAACTAAAGATCCTGACTTCACTGTCTTAAACCGCAGTCATCTTTGGTGGGAACCAAAGGCAACGACTGAATAAACGTTTAAATTGTGCGCTTGTGCACGCGTGCCTAAGTACGGCCGCGCCAAAAAGTTGAGGTGGCAGGAGCATAAGTTGTATGAGCTTCGCATAGGCTGCGTTTTCGCTGCCCAACCTGTTCCAAGGTTTGGAACCATATTTATAGACAGGTAATCTGGTGCCTGTATATCTTTTGATTTTGAAGCATAAAAAATGAGAGTGCATATATGTTGCTGATAAACTTCGCTTTAGACACAACTGCCTTGTGTTTTAAGGAATACAAACACGAAGTAAAACGAAGCTACCTTGCTAAAAAGTTGTAGCAGATAACGAAATTAGCTAGGTTGGGTGCCTAAGAAATTAAGTCACCTGATGAGTGCGCCCAAAAAATAACTCAGATTTTTGTGGGTTTGTCTGCCCTTTTTTCGTACATCTATATTATACATACTTCGCAGATGTTTAAACAAACGATACGGAACAGGGTAATATACAAATATGAGTGTTTCAAATAAATCACAGCTAATGTTAGCTGGCATAATCCCATTTATGTAAATTGTTACAAAGCGCACGGAACGATTCTATGCATAAAATGCCTTTTAAAGACGGCCGTAAACAGTGGAAGTTAACAGCGTATAAAATACTACACAGACCTGGGCTTCTTTGCTCATAATATGCTCAGAGAAGGGTTTGAGAACCAAGCAGGAATTATTTCTTACTCCTAAGACGGCCCCGATTTTGGTTATAAAAGAAAAACTTTGGCATCACCTAGACAGAACATGTTCCGGAACATGACATCGGCCTTGCAAGCGAGAGCCCCTCAGTCAAGAGGAAATTCAGAGTAGCTTCCGCGTAACCTTGTGCTTTTGCTGGTTTGCAGAGTCGGATGTGTGAAGTATGCAATAAAATGTGCGCCACGGGCCAGAAAAATAAGCGTTTATAAAGCATATCCCATTCTCTCGAACTTATTAAGTGTAGAAGCTGTATCTATTATCCAAAACAAAGGCTTGGAAGGCGCACGTGCGCTGTGTGATGTCAGTGCACACTAAGGAACCCTAGCCGAACTTTAAACAATATCAATTGCGTCGTTATTTTCTGTGGTGTTTTGTTGTGCTATTCATACATGTCACCAGGAAGCCATTTCAATGCAATGCCCATCGCAAACGTACAAATGCTCGACGCAGATTTAAACTTGAAGAGTGCAGTTTTGTACACTTCGGGTGTTGCTATGATAATATAAATGCGCAACTCGCTAAGCTGAGGAGTGGCTAAATTCCTGTATGACCGCAGGAAGGGGTAAATATTTACCCCTCGTTTTTCGTTATCTAAGCAAGATTAGACAACCGGAAGTGGAATAAACACATCAGCAATGAACACATCAGACACATCAGAAACCTCAGAAATCAAGAATAGTTCGCTCGAAAGCCAGCGATGCACTTGGTCTGGCAACGCCATGCTATAGAGCGAGATGTACTATGCGATCATAAGTGGTTTTCTTGCTTCATTATTATTTGTTAACTAATATGCGATGGCGCGGTTTTGCCATAGATGCCCTTGCGCCATAAAAAATTCATAATCATCATGCTCAGCGCATTGGCGACAGATCCAGATTCTAATTAGTTCCAAGAAAGGCTCCCAAATTTATCTGCAGCGGCCGGGATCGATGCCGTGTCTTCCGGGTCAACAGCCGAGTGCCATAACCACTTATCAAACGCGGAAGCACATTGTGGAATCAATCGGGCAAATAAGCCTGAGAAAAAACTGCCTGACCATGTCGCTTATAACTGCTGTTGTATTCAAATGCCTTGTATCTATTCCCGCTACGTCTCTAACAAACGAGACCGCTGTATTGTAAATTAAAACTATAGACAGAAAAACGGAACGGATTAGATTATTCAGAGCAAAAAACTTACTGCCCATATCAAAGAGATACAAAAAAGATAACGAAAATACAAATCTGCCTGAAATGAAAGTAAAAATAGTGTAACTAAATAACACTGTGCTCAATACGAAAGATAAATGTAAACCAAACTAGATAATCCTGGCAAAAACAAACCAACAATGAAAGTCAGAACACCAATGCGCGTAAAAATAAACAACGGTTTGGTTAGAAGATAAGTGAAGAGCATCTTAGAAGACTCTGGGAAGAATATGCTTGATAAGAATTAAAGTCTTGTTTAGTTCCACTGCAGTACTATTCAGTCGAGATGAGCATTCCCACTACGAAAGTCCTAGGTGGTCGTAGTCTATTTGTCGCTGTTAAGAGGAGCTCTCCGAGCAGTGCTACGGGGTTTCAAGTTTGTTTATGGTCTCTTGAAACACTCTCATCAGATCAATGTTTGGATTGAAGCTTTGCAGTGGCGCTTAAGCTTTGAATATCATTTCGTTTGTTCTTAACCAGGAATTGTAATTTGTGAAATAGCATGACTGTACTTATTTTCGATTTCTTATCACATCTCGATGCCGTACTATTGATGCAAATCCTGGAGCAAGGTAAAATTACCGGGTCTAGGTTGAATTTTCTTTCCGTCAAGCTATGCTCTTTGGAAGAAATCCTTAGAAACTTGCAACACAGAAACCGTACGGTCAGGTAGCTGTGGCGACATGGCACTCTTCTCATCTACCCCGAACATATTAGGTGTGAAGTAAAATGACATTATTTAGTGTGTACTTGAAGCCCATGCGTTGGCACTTCAGGTAATTGAAATTGATGTTACTATATCACTGGGCAACTATCTTATTTTAGAATGTTTCGAGCATATACTTATTAAGCATATCTCACACTTACAACAAATATGATTAGCATCATCTTCACACACTTGCTTTCTCTAAGCAGATATTGATGGTCAAGTTATTTAGTTTTAATCCAATTGAAATGCCATTTCTGCACTTCAGTCGCCATTTATTTCGGCGTAGAGGACGGGAAAGACCACGCAACGAATGTCCCTTAACTACTGCCATGAATCTGTACATGAAAGCTGTAGAATATGTGGAAGCAACACTTGCTGGATGACATTTGCTATGGAACGAATGTTTTTTGCCATTGTGATATCAAGGCATTATGTTCCCCCCCTCCCCTCTGCTCATTTCTGGAGATTTAGATGAATAATGGAGGGGCGAGGGTGCTAAAAACCGCACAATTTAATGCGGTGTCAAACTTCTACAGCAATCATTGCCGTCGTCGGTCACCAGAAAACAAACGAGGTTCGCACTACTTTGTCATCAGCTCGAAACACGTTCGGTTGTTATATTGCACAAATTTTGCAATTGTTCTGTTATATGCGAATGCTTTCAACGTTTTATGAAGCTTGAATTGCGTGACATGCTGGGTGAAAGCACAGGGGAGCTGAGGAGCTTGATTAAATGTAGCGTGGCTTGTTCGTGAAAACGCTGTAGCGCAGCGGAAGAGGTAATACCAAGTAGGTGCTTTTGGTGTCTATTACCTTCGCTTTACTCTTCTGAATTCACAACCTATGTTAAACGTATAGCAACTACTTAATTGCAATAGCGAGCCGTCCAGTGCTTAGCAATGTTTTAGGAAGGAACAAGCCTTCTTTTTTTGTTTATAGACTGTGGACGTACGGACGAAACATAAATTTGACAGGGTATCATTTTTACAGGAGAAATGTAGTTGTGAATCTGCAACTGAGAAGTTGTAGACTTCTTGTATTTTGTCGGTGCTGTTTTTGTAGCGAGAGGAGCTAACGCAGCAACCTCTTGTACGCTTTTGTAGTGCTATTAGCCTTTGTGGCGCGGAGTGTACGGTTACGGATGGGACTCTTGAAATTTTGTTTTGAACCGTCTAGCGCGCTGTTCTCACGAAGTCAGTAATGCCGGCTACACTGGAAATCTCTGCTGGACAGAACAGCAGGGTGATTTCATGTCTAGAAAAAGAATTCGTTTTCCATCACTCATCAATTTTCCATCAAGAAGCACTCAAACTCCTTCTTGCCAACTATGATCTTTTGCATGCCAATGATCATCGGCACACTGTTATTGAGAAACATGTCACCAACACGACAAAAGCTTCGGAGTGCCAGAGGTTTAAAACTCGCAAGCGTCATGTTCATAACGTAATTTACAGACAGAGTCGACAAAACTGAAAACAAAATTCCTTCGGCTGGTCCCATGTGCTGACACAAAACAAAGGCGGCCAAAAGCAGCCTTATTATTTCAGTATTTGAAAGAACGATTCAATTACCAAAAAATTATTTCATCACTTTGCAACGTGACTCCCGGAATGCTGATTGAATGCTAGGCAATGCTTTACCACTCCCATGATTGCAGAGAAAAAATTGCATTCTATCTGGACGTTGAGACAAAACGCCGATGGCCGGGGCTAATTGGTACTACCTGGTGCAATGGATAGCGCTATTCTTGACGTACGAGGGATAAAAGCATCGACTAAAAGAGTGAGCGCTCACTCGCATCTGTTTACCAGCACGCACGTGAATGAATTTAAATATGCCGAGAGGGCGGGGCTGCGGAAAGGAGCAGTAGCAGTTACAGTTTATGCGGTCTTCAATATCTTGGGTGCTTTGTTTTAGATACTTGAATTACGTTTGCAATGAACGCCTGCACTCCTAGCAATCCGGGTTTGGAACAAACGACCTGCGCACGCGCAAGTCCAAGCTGGCATTGGTGTTAACAGCAGTATGCTGGTACTTCCCGCGCTTTGGAACCCATGAGATAGACAACACCGCTGCTGAGTATTGTCGCGTATTTAATAGGGACTGCCATATAAGCGACAAAGAAGTGGTTGCGATGATTTGACGCGACCGGAAATGCAATCGTTTGCACCTGTCTCTCAGAAATTGGACGCCATGTAGGAGACATGAGTACAATAGCGGAATTCATAAAAGGATACTGATCGTCGTCGGGAGGCAGCAAACCAATTTCAGCATCATACCATACCCTCTTCTAAATTTTATAACTAATCACCAACGCCAAGATTAATACATTCTGACCGTCGCGCATATTCTGGCAAATGTAGCAGCAATGTACTGCCATTTTAGACTGCGATTATGTGCAGTGCAGGGTCAAAACAAAAAACGGTTCAACATATTGTTTTCAGAATGCAACTACATCTATTTGTATGTGAACGCAGGCGCACACAGTACCCTCGAGGAGCTGGAGGTTGGGGATAACTTATGAAATGATAATCCTTCCGTGGGGTGCTCTAAGCGACTTCCAGTCAGGTGTAATGGTCATCGTGACTAAAGTGGACGTTTACGTCCGGGACACCCCGTACGGTTAGCGTAAAGCGTAATAAACTTGGCTGGGAGGTCAGTGATTGCTCAGTGTTCAGTCAAGAGGTCCGTGCCTAAGATGATACAGCTGGAAAACAGCCCCCTGACGACGACGGTAGCAGGATAGGTACCGGTTTTGCAAAAAAAATTAAAAAATTAGCGGTGATCTGGCGGTGATGGCTGCAGCTGTCCGAGTGGCACTCGCTGAGTCGGAGTAATAATAATAATAATTGGTTCTGGGGGAAAGGAAATGGCGCAGTATCTGTCTCATATATCGTTGGACACCTGAACCGCGCCGTAAGGGAAGGGATAAGGAAGGGAGTGAAAGAAGAAAGGAAGAAGAGGTGCCGTAGTGGAGGGCTCCGGAATAATTTCGACCACCTGGGGATCTTTAACGTGCACTGACATCGCACAGCACACGGGCGCCTTAGCGTTTTTCCTCCATAAAAACGCAGCCGCCGCGGTCGGGTTCGAACCCGGGAACTCCGGATCAGTAGTCGAGCGCCCTAACCACTGAGCCACCGCGGCGGGGCCTGAGTCGGAGCGCAAAATCAGACTTTCTCCACTTTATTTCACAGGGCGTTCATTCTTCATCTTCGTCCCACTTGACACGGCTCATGCGCAGAGCTGTGGCAGCTCGGTTTCGCCGGCGCGCGGCGCTGTCAGCAGCCGCAGCTGTTCCTCACCACGTGGTTGGCCACGTGTCCAACCACGTGACTACGTTGCGGTGTTGGCGACTCCACCGTCACGTGCCGCCGCCACGGTCACGTTCCACCGACACGCTGAAGGTTCAAAATGCTACAGTAATGTAGCTATCGCTACAGAAACAACCGAGACAAGGGGGTTTGCCTCTCAGCAGTAGTCTACAGTCCTTGCGGCACATCTACGGGCCAAATGATGGCGAAATGTAAGGACGCCTGTTCCCCTTAGCTTACACAGATCTAGAGCTGAAGGCGGCCATAAGTGCCCTAATAATCAGCCTTTACCCCTGTCATACAAGCAATTTCAATTCCCATTTACTCAAAGGTCATGAAAATTTTCAAGGGCCATCCAGTTGTATCGCTGCCCACGGCCAATTTCAGTGGTCATTGAGTGAGTACTGAGCATGCGATCCGGCAGATAGTGCCAAGGGTGGAAAAGTAAAGCTTAAAAAAAGAAGAATGTTCGAGTGCGTGATAATTTAGGTCGCACTTTTTGTAAAAACTATAGAAATTCTTCACAGTTCTGCACTCTATAGAAACTGCGATGGCAGGGCGATGATGGGCAGGCATGCGCACATCGTTTCGAAGAATTCACTTTTCGCCAGCGAAGCTGCAACAGATCAGTGACCGTCCCTGTCGTGCTCACAGCAGCTATCGTTGCAGCACTCGCGTTCGATTTGTGATTGCCCTCGCTGGTACATATGTAGCTGTCTTCTTGCAATTAAATCAGTTTGAAGTTGTGCCCTGTACATGCCCCATGTGTTTCTTCATTTTAGTCCTGTTGTTTTGCACAAGTACATACCATACCAGCATTTATAGGATACTTCTCGGTGTCGATTCTCGCAAAGTACGCTAGGAGGAGAAACAAGGAGAGGCGAAGTGGTACGCCGAAACGCCGCACGACGAAAATTGCGTTAGATTCAAGATGCAATAAAAAACGGCGCGACAAACTAGGACAAAAGCACACAGGAAGGAACAGCGCCACCCGAACTTAAGTATCTTGCGTACCTATGTCGTTATTCATTACGTCTAGCCCATCAACTAACCTAACAAAAATTTCTCTTAAACGAATTGTGAGTGGCACCCTGACCCGTTCTCTTCTCTCGTGTGTGTGTGTGTGTGTAGTTCTTGGCGCCCTTAAATTGCAATGAATTTTAATTAGCCACCGCTACTGCCGCCGCTGGCTCTGCAGGGTATCCCCACGTCGTCGTGATGCTCTGGCGTAACATACATTTGAACCTGTGTGTACTCGGGTTTGGTTGGTTGTGGTATATTTCGCGTGCGTGCTTCACGCGTTTTAAAGCTATGGCCTGTGGCCGACGTGCTCCTGACATGTCAAGGATCTCGCAACATTATCAAAATACTGCATTCGAAAGAGTTTCTTGCTGCCGGATTCTCTTGTACAAGCGCCCGTAGACTAATCTGAAATGTTTTATACATGTTTCATTGCCCAATCGTACCCTGTCTGTGGCTTAATACGATATTTTGAGAAATAGACTGTGAGACAATAGCAGAAACGGCAAGAGGCCCACTCACAGTGGCGGGATTCCAAACCATAGGCTTCTTGCACAAGCCATGCACACTAGAAGCAGACCTCCAGGCCAGGCCATGGCTTGCATTCATTTGAAAAGCTCGTGGATACCTGGGCCACTGGAGTGTTGAAGCAGTGGCCTAGTGGTCACAAAAACCACCTGGCATTCAAGAGGTGCTGGATTTGACTGCCAGTGCCGCAGGCTTCCCACTGGCTTTCTCATAATTATAAGGTTTTCCTCGGGGGGGGGGGGGGGGGGGGGGCTTCGACTCTTTTGGGGTAAAATGCTTCGGAGAAAGATCTAAGGTCCGCCCACACTCAGTGGCAAAATCCAATAACCTTCGCTCTCTCCATGGAGTGGAGCCATGACCGTGAGTGCACCGTGCTAATTAATTTTGAAAACTATTTTTCAAGTACACTAGCACTGACGTTCATTCAGCATCTATAGATACTAAGAACAACAAAATTGATACAGCGCCGATGCAGCTTAAAATATTTGTTCCCTGAAACTTTATCTCGCACGTAAACCTTGCTGTGTCGGTAAAGAAATGTTTGTCCATCGGATGGCTTTGTCCCTCCTGCTGATGTCTTTGTTGCATTCATAACGGGCATGAGCAATAGAAGCTTAAACACACCCTGAGCCGAACATTGATCAAGGCCTTTGTGCATTAAAAAAAGTAAATGTGCATGAAAAGCAAGGGAGTAAAGACAGGTACTCGCGCCACCTCTGTGTATTCTGTGTTTTCATCCTTCTTTTCGCTGCGCTCTTATATTTCTATGCTAGAAGCCAACGTCGTCCACATACTTTTCTTTCTGATAATACAAAACACTCTAACACTATAGTGCTAGTTTCAGGGCTTTGTGTGGAAGCCGCTGAGTTGGGTATGGCAATGAAGGCAGTTGCCGCACCATGTGACAGTCCGCGGCGTCCGTACAACGAGCCAACTGACATTTCTCGGGACAATAGCGGTCACACACAGGTAACTCACTTGTGATCCGGACATGACCGCAATATGCTGCTCCGCAGCAAGTCCATGCTCGATCTCTCAGGAAGGAATCATTCCCGCTAGCACAGCTTTATGCCTTCAAGTTGAGGTCCTCGAAGGTGTACCGCTGGTTGCTCGTCATTGGACAAAAAAAGTAACCGATTAACTGTCATCCGAAGCAGAAAAAGTAACTCAATTGCTGGGAAAAATCACTCTACGAAAAAGGCAAACGATTAATTTCGAAAGAACAGTAATATATTTAATGTAAAATTACAAGTACTTACTTGTAACACATTACGTACAACTCTGGCCAAAACTGATGTAGTGCAGGAACCATTAGCCTAAAAAATTTGGCCAACGTAATTCTTCACATTTGCTCAATTTAAATATCATTGGTGTAGATTATAGTATTAAATTTTTATGATAAGAAAAATCTGATAACAATGAGTTGCGACTACTCGCAAACGCATATAATTTGCAATGGTGACTTCGTTGAAATGGTCTTTGCGAAACTTATTTTCGTGATTACTTATTAGTATTGTAATTTAATTAGCAGCGAACATCTTAAAACTATTTAGCGAATTTCTTTTCGCTCGCACCTGTACTTCACGAGTTAAACACATGCTGTAAACCTGAAAGCCCACGGGTGTAATCAGCTAGTCAACATTGAACGCCTAAATAGCAGGCGGTGCAAACCCAACCAACCCGAAGCTGGAACTCCCACCCGTAGCAGCGCTTCACCAGAAAACAAGCGATTTGTCATAAATATTTCACAATTTATCCAGAAAATTTCAAAGGTGAAGTGATGCGTCATCAGTCAAACATGAGCACGCAGTAACACTGCTTTTTTTAAAGCAACTTCTCCAATGGACGTTGGTGGAAACAATGCTTAATTCCATCAAACCTTGCGTTACCATTTTCTCACAATACAATTACGTTGTAAAGGGACAGTTTTTCACGACTTATCCACTTTGCCAAGCTCGGCGAAGCCTTTCAATTTTGTACGCCCCTCAATAACGCTGCCCAATACCTTCGGTTATCTTATGCAGTTCTCGCTTATTGACCACGATTCCATGGCAAACGGTCAATCATTCTGCTGTTGAAGAGCAGGCAAACTAGTGGAGTAATAACATTAACATAGCAGAACAAAGAAATACTCTCCACTTGGCGGTTTGTAGTATTTACCATTACATTACGAGAACATATTGAAACCAAAGTGACAAAATTTCTGTGAGTGCACTTCAAGCTCGGCCCAAAGAGGGTCTGATTTTTCGAAAACCGTTTTCTTCAGGAACAAAGTTGACTAAAAGTGTGCCGTCTTATATATATATATATATATATATATATATATATATATATATATATATATATATATATATATATATATATATATATATATATATATATATATATATATATATATATATATATATATATATATATATATATATATATATATATATATATATATATATAGTCACTTTGGCAGCGGCGACGCATACGCGGCTTCATTGCTTTTCCAAGCTTCGAGAAGACACTATTTTTCAAGCATCAACTGGATCGTCATCTGCTGCCATCTGTTTTCGCCGGCTGGAGACTCACTCCTGGCCTATCAGCTTCATCAAGGGGCGGAATCCCTGTGCATTGAAGTCACTTCGGCAGCAGCAGCGGCGGCGTACAGACATCCCGTAAACACGCTCCCCTATCTTTGCAGGCGCTGTGGACAAGAGCACTGCCTTTGTTTTCGAACCATACCCGGGACGCATACGCGGCTTCATTGCTTTTCCAAGCTTCGAGAAGACCCTATTTTTCAAGCATCAACTGGATCGTCATCTGCTGCCATCTGTTTTCGCCGGCTGGAGACTCACTCCTGGCCTATCAGCTTCATCAAAGGGCGGAATCCCTGTGCATTGCACTCACTTCAGCAGCGGCAGCGGCGGCATACAGACATCCCGTAAACACGCTCACCTATCTTTGCAGGCGCTGTGGACAAGAGCACTGCCTGTGTTTTGGAACCATACGCGGGACGCATACGCGGCTTCATTGCTTTTCAAGCTTTGAGAAGACTCTATTTTTCAAGCATGAACTGGATCGTCATCTGCTGCCATCTGTTTTCGCCGGCTGGAGACTCACTCCTGGCCTATCAGCTTCATCAAGGGGCGGAATCCCTGTGCATTCCAGTCACTTTGGCAGCGGCAGCGGCGGCGTACAGACAGCCCGTAAACACGCTCACCTATCTTTGCAGGTTGGTCGTTATTTCGATACCTTTAGTAGAAACGTTACATTAACTCGTCGCTGTTGCTGCCACGAGTGTGCTGCTTTTTTCACTGTTCTTGGCGAAGCATCATAAACGTTCTGGACACGTTCACGCTCACTACCCCTTGAGTTACGGGAGGCTCTGGTAGTGTGGTGACGTACTCACAGCAATCGCCGAAAAACAGCCGAAGAACATCAAAGAAATTGTCAAAGCGTTGACCTTGGTGCTGGTAAAGATGGATGTGTTCACGATTGAGTAAAGACTGAAATTACAGCCATGAGCACATCTAATGCTGAGATCCATTCTGAACTTGAGGGCATACGAGAGGCTATGGGTTTCATGAATGAAAGTTTTGAAGCGTTTAAGAAGGATGTCGACGAGTTCAGGCGTGAGTTGGCGGAGATGAAGTTCCAGAATTTTCAACGCCAGCAGGAAATACAGCAGATGCAGAAAGAGCTCGTGGAGGCTAGGAGAGAGATTATTGAGCTAAAACAATACGGCAGGAGTCAGAACATCGTGATTAAAGACATCCAGTGGTTAAAGAAGAAGATTTGCGCGCGGCCCTTAGGAAAATAGCTGCCTCTGTGGGAGTCGATGTCTCAGACGATGCCATAGACGTTGTATACCGTGTCTGTTCGAAGGACAATGGTACACCAAATGTAGTGGTGCGCTTTTCCTGTCGTGCTGTGCGGGATAAGTTCTTCTCTGCGGCCAAAAGGACAAGGCTTGACACTGGTATTCTTTGCTTTGAAAAGAGCGAGCCGCTTTACATCAATGAGCATCTCTGCGTCGAGAAGATGTTGCTGAGCAAAGCCCGTAAACTACGTCTGGAGAAAAAATGAAAATATGTCTGGGTGTCGCAGGGAAAGATTCTGATGAGAAAGACAGAAACCTCTACAGTGTTAAGAACCGAGAGCGAGAATGACCTGGCTGGTGTCATGTAGTGTTAGTCATTGTTCATTTTTTCTTTTTGTGCGTGTGTTTCTTCATGGTTTTTAGGCTGAACGAAAAGATCAGTTAACGAAACAACAACATGTGTTATCGGTATTCCACTGCAATGTGCGCAGTATAAGAAAAAAAATGAACTTGATGATTGCTTACCTCTCCCGGCACACTTTTTGATATGACATTATCGCTATCAGTGAAACGTGGGTTAAGAAGAAAGAATCATCTTATGTATCTTGCTACAAACTTTCCCCTCTACCGCGGGTTTCATGTGCACGTGTGGGTGGTGTTGCCTTCTTTGTAGAAGATAATTTATCTTTTGAAGTCCTGCCCTCCCTTACTGTCAGTGACAATACAATTGAAGCGCTGTTTATAAAAATTTAGTGTGGTATAATTGTTGGAGTGGTCTACCGCCCACCTGGTTCTGCTATTTCAGTTTTTCTTGAAAAACTCGAATCGGTTCAAGAAATTTTGACCTCTAAGAAAAGTAACCGCATTGTAATTGTGGGAGACTTTAACATAGATATTTCGGGAGACTCAAACAACTACACCTTACTTTTAAGATCATATAACATTTCCAACCTTATAACAGAACCCACACGTGTAACTGGCAATTCTAGTACGTTAATAGATCATGCACTTACCAGTATTACTAATGACAGATGGGCCGGAACTTATATAGATCCAATAGCTGATCACATACCCATATTTATTATAGTTAATATCCAAGAAAACATTAATAATAAAATGACTGATGGTGGGCCACAAAAAAAGAGAGACTATCGATTATTTCGTGGGATCCTGCTTCAAACGGACTTCTCCGCTGGCTATAATAGTTACATAAATACTGAATGTAGAAATTTCTTTGCAACTCCTCAGGCTGCCATTTCGCAGAGTTCCACAATAATTAAATCTGATAAATATAATTCCCCTATATGCCCCTGGATGACTAACGACATCCTAGACATACTGAAAAAGAAAGAAAAATGGCATCACAAATGGAAAGAGGCTAAAACTAATCATTTTTAAAAACCTGTTTAAGAGCTTTCGGAACCTGTCAGTATCTTTGCTACGCAAAAGAAAACGTGAATATTAATCATCTCTCATTTTAAATGTCAATGGCAACATGAAAAAAATCTGGAATATTGTAACAGGTGCAACAGGGCTTCGTTCAGACCAGCGTATATTACCTTATTTATTTGATTAAGAAACTGCTGATGAGTTTAATGACTCTTTTATAAATATTGGACCACACCAAGCATCTCAGCTACCACCAGTTACTGATCCTGTGGCCTCAATCAAACCAGTTATGAATAGTTTTGTAATATATGATGTAAAGATAGATGAAATAATAACAGTAGTTAAAGAGTTGATAACAAATAAGGCAGCAGGCCTTGATCAAATTCCTCTTAAAATATTTAAGGATAATATTGATATATTAGCGGACCCTCTTCTTTGTCTATTTAATCACTCCCTTGAAAGTGAGATATATCCTTCTGAATTAAAAATAGCAAAGGTCGTTCCAGTATTTAAGGACGGAGATCGCTCTTATCCATCAAGCTATAGACCAATATCAATTATCAGTGTTATCAATAGAATTTTCGAAAAGATACTCAGTACACGTATAAACAAATTTATATCCGAATACAATGTGCTTAGCCCCAACCAGCATGGTTTCAGACATCATAAATCTACTTCATCTGCGGTTCTCAACCTAACACAAATGCTAAATACAGCTTTCAACGAGAATTACATTGCTATCGTTGTATATATTAATATAAAAAAGGCCTTTGACACAGTCAACAACAAGATTTTACTCAACAAAGTTAGCAACTATGGATTCAGGGGTAAGTTCCTGAGCTTACTCAAAAGCTATCATAGCGACCGAAAGCAGCATCAAGTAATTGAAATATATACATCTACTTCACAAACTATATTAACTGGCGTGCCACAAGGATCGGTTCTTGGGCCCATGCTATTCTCACAGTACAAAAATGATCTTCCTGCTATCCTTAAGTATTCGCAACCTTTAATGTATGCTGACGATACCGCTCTTGTATTTATGGGAAATAATTTGGATGAAATACAGGATAAAATAAATGCAGAGCTAGACAATGTTTTACGTGGTTCACGTCCAATCAATTAACCCTTAATCTCAGTAAAACTAAGTATAAAGTTTTTCATTCCAGAAAAAAGGATATAATTACTGAGGAACTGCACATATCATTACTTGGCCAAAAATAGAACAAGTTGGCTCGTAGAAATATTTAGGTGTTTTATGTAAATCAGACATGCACTGGAAATCACATATTAAACACCTTTGTTCGAAGCTCGCTTACGCTTGCTATGTTGTACTTAAAGCTCGTGAATGTTTTGCATATCCCATTATACGCATTCTTTACTTTTCTTCTTTCATAGTCATCTTTTTTACTGCATTGAGTCTTGGGGTGCACTTTCACAACTTATCTCGAACCTGTAATCCGTCTGCAAAAACGTGCATTGCCAATTATTATATTTCCAAGTCGTGGTCAATCCAGTAGATATTTGTATAAATTTGTCCATGTGCTGCCGTTCAATGCATTGTACGAAATAAAAATTACAAAAACTATACATAGAATCTTAGATACTAATGATCCTCTCCCCATAACTTTGTTTAAACTCCCATTACGAAATACAAGAGCTGCAACTAATCATAACTTTAACCTGCCCCCATCTCATAATGTGCACGGCAAAAGGCTCATAAAATTTAACGGGGCCTTGATCTGGAATTCTTTGCCAGTACACATCAAGCAAGCCAATAACTTAGGACTGTTCTAAAGAAATACCTTTTTGAAACCTATTGTAATGTTTATATCGAATTGTGACACAACATTATTGCATTGCCTATGATGTGTGCGTTCAGAACAAATTTTGTATTTGTTAATTACATTCCTCCTCTGCTGTGTTAGTATTTGTGTCGTATTTCATCACTGGACCCTTTACTAGCCAATGGCTATTGGTCCAGCAACTGTTTTGTATTTTGAAATAAATATAAATAAAATCCTTGAATTGACTATATATATATATATATATAAACTAGAGGCTGGCAGCATTTTAGGCTAAGTTAAGTACAAGATAGTAATATAAAAACTGATATTTCAAACTTTAAATAAACGTATCGCTAGGACGTTTTTGTCGCAATCGGTCCTTTGCTTTTTCTAAGCATAAATTCATCATCGGCAGCGCAGTAAATTTCATTTTGACATTTTACATCAGTTTACTCTTGAACATTTTTATAGACGTCTACATTGATGCAGTTGCATCTATTGTATGATCTAGCAACAACCTCATTGCGGACGTGCATGTGCTTTGAATCAAGAAATGACTGCACCTAAAGAACAATACAGTAGGAATTTTTACTGAATGCATTACGCTGCTACCGGAGCCCGGCGCGCATCATCATTTGCACCTGCTGTACAAATATTGTACTGTGGTTGACTATAGACAGTTGAAAATAAAAATCTCTCAGTCCCAGTCAGCAAGTGTAATTCATTAGAGCGGTTGTGGTGGCTTAGTGGTTATGACACTCGGCTGCTGACCCAAAACACGCGGGTTCGATTCCGACCGCGGAAGTCGGATTTTGATGGAGGCGAAATTCTGAAGGTCCTTATACTGCGCGATGTCAGCGCATGGTAATGAAGCCCAGGTCGTGCAAATTTCTTGAGCCCTTAACTACAGCGTCCCTCATAGCGTCAGTCGCTTTGGAACGTTAAACCTCAGAACCCAAACCAAACCAAATCATTTCTTGAGAGACTCTACTCCTTGCCCGCAGTGTTAAACTGCAACGTGAACGCCAAGGGTGAAGTGAACACCTTCCCAAAATCATCAATGATTCTTCATGCATATTTACCAAAAATGAGTTGCCTTCCAAAATTCTTCAACACCACTAGACTGCTGTGCCCCATATCTTCATTCAGGTCCATAAATTATGTAGTTTTCGCGAAACTGTATATACCTTGATAGTCTGTTTCCAAGACGATAATTTGCTCTTAAATCCCGCATGCTGCCACCAGTTGCGATTCCTGACAGAAATATCTTAACGCGATAGAGTAAAGCAGCTAGTGTAGCAGAAAATACCACGTCGTCGCTGGCGTCGTCGGCGCCGTTGACAGGGAGTGCAAAATCGACAGAAAATCTCAAGGGAAGCAACCTAGGAGGCACCTAGGTCACGTGACCTTGCGGTGTCATCACGATCCGCCCACTAGATTGTGAGGAAACTACTCACAGTGGCAGACGGCAGATAAAGATTGGTCGGCGAGGAAGAGCAACTTCGGTTACACAAGAGCCGTCGGTGGTAGCACCTGTCGTCGCAGGGTAGTTGCACATCACTTAATGACCGTTGCGCCTAACTTAAGGCGCCCCAGGGATCTATCAATGTAGAGGACGGCACATTCTGCATGCAATGAATTAAACCATGACGCTGTCGCGTCACCCTTTATGGCACAGCATATCTATTCTTTCCAGTTTTTATTTAGGTGTTTGGTTTATTCTATTTAATCGCAGTCGTGCGCCATTGGTAAAGCCGAAAGCTAATCTTCTCATGTTCATTGTGATCTTTCTGAACTACCTTGTTTTTAAGGCTTTTCTTAACATGCGCCATCATTCAGTACTGCATGAACACTTTTTGCTTTCTGCCGAAGTATGTAAAGTCATAGCAACCCTCGCGAAAGGTTAATTATGTTCAAGCATTTCTTCGCTCCCCGGTCAAGGACACAAAAGCGTCTTTTCGGAGCTATAATAGATGACATTAAGGGGTAGCACGTCGCAGTACATTAGCCATGACTGTGTAAGTGGTAACACCAGAATTTTCTCGTCAGTGATTGCATTTGGGTCTGTCTTATAGATTCATCATCTGTCTGTAGACCTTGAACAAAAGGTGTTCAATATAATGAATAAAGAAACTATTGTTACATTTTTACTTTCGCACTAATTCAAGGATTGTTTCTTCCAGGGTGCTCAAAGAAGGATGGCAGAGGTGCTACGAATTTTCTTGGCTTTCGTTATATTGGGAAGCTTAATCGCTACAACTCAGGTGTGATCTTTTACGCATGTGTTTATGTTTCTTCACTCAAATATACCTAGTCACTACTGTGGTTAAGCTTGAGAAGACGTGTTCGAAACGTTTTTTCTTCCTTTTATTTTTAACTGCTGATCGTCGTTTTCAAAATTGAAAGCCCGGTGCGTATTGGTCTTAAACCATATAGTTGCCTCCCTTCAGCGTCTGTCGAAATCCTCACTTCCGGATGGAGGACGACGAGAGTTTATTAGTGAAATCTGCATGGCTGCGTTTGCATAACGGGCCACATGTCATAGATCACGAGCAAACTCTTCGGGGCTGTAAACGTTTGAACCGAATACTTCACTTCCGGAATACTTGCTTCGATAGCCGGGTGTCTAGTTTACACCTTCAGCTGAGTTAGAGGTCGAACGATGAAAAGGAGAAAAATAAATTGAATCAATATCTTTCACTGGAAATCAAACCCGAGACTGCGCGAAAAGATCTTTAAGGGTGTTGTGCCATAGAGGTTGCCCCGTAGCGCTCGCCACCCGTTGCTTGACTGAGCGTTGCCAGCTCTCTTGGCGGCAGCGAAGGCTCGGGGGGAAGTGTCGGTGAGAACAACGAAAAGCGGGTTATACACTATATACAGGACATTTGTACAAAACAAGTTCGGCACTGGAACGGAGAGCTAACAGCAAACGCGACTGTTGTCGCCCAGCGACGACCGGCGAGATTCCAAACGCGTCCACCGTTCGTGATCACCGCACGACTCACGGTGGGTCGGTCTCTCCCTTCAAGCGGCAGCGTTGGGGCATATAAAGCCCGAAAAACGGTTGTCCTTCAAAAGGTCCAATCAAAGGCAGCACTTGACGGCAGTCCGAGAGCGCGAACCTGCGACCGCGCTGGCCAGCCTCTTCAAATTTGCGCATGCGGTGACTTCCAGGCGGGAATGGAAACCACGCCTCGCTGTCTTGCAGCTTGCTTAAAGTTTACGCATTGCATGTCGCCCGCCGATACTTCCTAATTTGGCGGCGCTGTCTTGCGGCGCCGCACCATTGTCAAGCGGGGGTTAGGGTGCTATGCCTTGCGGCGCAGCACCGGGGCTTTTCAAAGGGGCATTCGCAGGAGAAAATTTGCATCCTGCAGAACTGGAATCCGGGTGCGTTGCACGGGCAAAACAACATTCTCGACATCAGATAATGCGCCGGGAAGACGAGCTGCTTCCACTTGGCTCGGATTCCAGGAGCGCACTGTTCGTCAGACTCTTCCAAGTTCACGTCCAGTGTCCGGTCACTAGGTAACTTCACGTGCTCTGGTATCACTCGCCGGGCCAGAATCTTTACTCACAGCGTCGTCGCCAAGACACCTCGACCAGCGTCGCTCGGGTCATTCCGATGCCGTTGCTTGCCGCCATTGGTAATAGTTGGTCGTTCTGCAGCTTCCGAAACCGACCGGCAAGAGGCAACACCCAACGCGAGCAAGTGCCCTCTGCCTCCCGTAAAACACCAGCCAAAGCCATAATTCAAATTATTTAAACTAAATTGCTGTCCCCCTTTTTATCCCGCTGCAACAAGAAGCAGGTGTACGATCTGCTACACAAGGTTCAAGCAACAGATTTGCAAATTATCGAAACACCAAAATAGCAGGTACAATTAATAATCACCAATAATAATGAAAAATAGATTCGTCTCCTTGAAATAATTTGGACCGAAAACTCTACTGAGGAAGCAAATGAGGTCATTCAATATTTCCCCAAGCTACTTTTTGTTCGCAACAAGCACAGTTTGTCGTGAACCGAGAGAAGATAAGCAACGAGGAGGTGACTGAAAGAAGCGAGGCCTAGAATTCGCCACTTCGAGTATCTGCATTCGCGTTCAACATTCCCTTCTTATAACAGACAACGAGATTGCGCTCCTGACGGGTCATGTTGCACCTCAGCAAACGGCCGCTTTTAGACGACATGTTGCCTAGCCAGGTTAGAGGGCAATGGACTGTTTCCACAACAAACATGGAGCAGGAGAAACAACACGCCAGCTTCTCAATTGCCCCCACAAGGCATGCACACTATTTTTCAGATTTATTGTATGCCTCTTCTCTACAACTGAGTGTCACTGAATGTCAACCAGCTAACTTTTGACACAGCACCGCTGCCATGCCGCGATCACTCGCGTCACATTTAATGATGAAACCTTTTCGAAAAGTCTGGTGCCGTTAGAACCGGCTTATGGCTCACGGCTTGTTACAGCAATTGAAACGCATTCTCTTTCTTCCAGTCCCACGACACCTTAACCTTAACGGGCTCCGATTGTCGGAGAACGTCTGTTAGCGGTCTGGTAAGGTCAGAGTAGCCTCTCACATAGTGTTGATAATAACCAGAAAGCCTAAAAAGGCAGATATCCGTCTCAGTGGTGGGCCGGGGATAGTCCACAACATCGGCTACTCTGATGTTGGAAGGCCTACGCCTGCCGCGCCGCACCACATGGCCCAAATAATCACTTCACCGCAACCTAAGTGATACTTAGCTTTCTTCACGGTAAGGCCTGCCTCTTTCAACCTGCTCACTACGACTTGCAGGTGCCCCATATGTTCTTCCCAAGCGTCCGAAAAGACGGAAACATCGTCCACGTGGGGCAGTGCGCACTCACCCAATCCATGAGGCACTCGGTCCATAAGGGTAGAGAAACAATACAGCGCGTTTTTATGTCCGTAGCTCAGCATGAGTAGGCGGAATTTTCAGAACGGGGAAACGATCGCGGCGCAGCGGCTAGCTCGTTCCGTAAGAGGGGTAGTTGCCAATTGCCTCGCACGTGGTCTAGCGAAGATAGATAATTTGACTTCGACATCGTCTCTACTCTTTCTTCTAGGTTCGCTATCGGATATGTCGGATCTCAGGTTATCCCGTTCAGACGCCGATAATCGACGCATGGCCTTGGATCTTTTCCGGAAACCTGGACTAGTAGCTGTGGCGATGTGTAGTCGCTCTCAATTGGTACTAAAACTCCAGAGTCACGCATGCGCTAAATATCTTCAGCCATGATCTTTTCAAACCGGGTGAGCAACAATACGGTTTACTGCGGATCGGTCGTTCTCATGTTAACTCGATGTTGTGCTCTAAGACCGTGGTCTTTCCAGCATGGTTCGAAAAAACCTCCTTGAACTCTGAAAACTCGTCTGTTTACAACTTCTTTTTGGGCGGCGCTTGAGCGCCTGCAACGTAAGCTGTTACGTTAGCTCTAAACCACATACTGTCATGTCAGTCGTCATAGTCAATTATAGTCATGCTTTCTACCGCATGGCGCTGAATGTATGGTTTCATCAAGTTGCTGTTGTAAATCTGGTTGGACCGTCCCCCTAATTTAACTTTGTAGCTGGTATCGAAAAGGTTCGATAGAACCTTCGCGGGCCCCTCCCAGTAAACCTCGAGCTTGTTTTTTTTTCGATGATCGCAAGAACATCACGTGGTTACTTACTTCGAAGATGCGCTTTTTTTGACTGACTTGTATTATTCCTTTGACAAGGTTTGCGCCGCCTTCATGTGGTTTTCCACAATATCGTTTGTTTTCCGAGCCTCTGAAGAAGGTCAAAAACGTACGAGACTATACATTTGGGTCGTCAACACTGCCTTTCTAAGACTCTCCCAGCATGCGCAGCGGAGTTCTCAGGCCACGGCTATACACAAGCCAAGGCCCTTAAAGAGGCCCCGAAACACAAATTCTGTCTGTTGTTTTGCCTGTTCGTTGCATAGAAAAAGTTAGAGTTATTGCTGTTAGCATCGACTGTACAGCCTATAATGCGGTGTATTTTATTTTAATTAGCTTCCAAAATAAAATTCATGGCGCTGACAGTGTGGCCACAGAGTGGCGGTGTTTAAAAGTGGATATGAGATCATTGGGCGGGAGCGTCATCTTTGGAGAAACAGTAAATATACTGCAAATGTTATTAATAAATACAGGTGCGTTTTGTGAAGTTTTGCGCTCTATATTACATCGACAAAACCAACATGTTTGTCTTAATAAAAAGTGCTGTAAACCATGCAAAATAAGAATGCACAAATAGAGGCTGTGGTTATTTTATTGCATCGAAGGACCTTCCGCCTCTCCACACACAATCCTACGCCCTAGCACTCAGCACTCATGGCTGCTCTCTATGTATCTGAGAATGTGTCACATGTAATAGGGAGTATAAACTAAAATCACGAAAGAAAGAGCTTTAATGAAGACGACGAGGTTGGCTATAAGGCTGACGTGAATGAACCGAAGACTAAAGAAGGTGAAGAAGAAGCATTCGGTGAAGTGGAAAGAAATGATTGATGGAGAAGAGAAGATGAAGGCAACGACAAGGATTACGTGCACTAACGTAAAGGCTATAAAAGGGCGAGGTAGAGCGAGGCACGGGCGCGAACAGAGTAGCGGAGGCTCCGGCGAGTCAGGGACGTTTTGGATGGAAGTGAGCGACGCTAGCTACTGCTCCGGCGAGCTCTTGTTCTACGGCTTCGCACCGCGGACTTCCCACCATTCCTGAGCCCGTTCTGAGGAGTCAACAGCGGACTCCACAACCTGCTACGACCATGGGTGTCTCCAGCGCTGCTGCCACCCATCCGGGTGGTGCCACCAACGCCAACAACACCGGCATCACCTCCACGGGCACTTGGACAGGGAGCTTCTATGACGCAGCCAACGACGCCGCCAGCAAAGCCTGCCTCTGCACGTCGAACGCCATCTGGACACCGCCTACTGGAACATGCAACATCGCATCCGAACCGAACTAAACGTGAACACAAACGCCGACCGCTAACATTAGAACGCTAGAAGTAGAGGCTAGTAGCAGTGTTCCCGGGTCGTGTGTATTGATAGGCTTTGTGTTTTGTGTTAGTTTTGTGTGCTATCTTTGTGTCATGTAAGCTGTATTAAATATGCGTCTGTGTGGGTACACCTGTAGCCTAGTCCATTCATTCAGCCTGAGTGTTCTCCGGTCAGATCTGTGACAAAGATAACTGGCGAGCCTGTGCCAAGATTCATTTCCTTGTTTCTTTTTGCTTTTTGTCTGATCTTTCCGATCTCCCGATGGTAGAAAGTATGGATTTGGCAAAAACGTTGCAACTGGCGCTCAACCTAGGTAGGGTTAATCAAGGAAGAAGCGATGCATCTCTATGACGAGGAGGGAAAGAGGCAGAAAGAGGAGGCAAGGAGGCATAGAGAGGAGGCAGATAGGCAGAGAGAGGAAAGGCCGTAGGCACGCCCAGATGCTCGCGAAACAGAATAGCGCGATGATAAAAGAACTTCCGAAGCACATGAGAGAGCACGCGAGGCAGAAAAAAAACAGCTCGCGAGGTGGAAGAGCGAGAAGCTAGTAGAGCTCGCGAGGCAGAAGAACTGGAGAAAAGAAGGATAGAACGGGAGAAGGAGTTTCTTTTGTGGAAACAGGGGCATATAGTTGGAGGATATGAGGAGATCACGGACAGTGATCAGCTTTCCACCTTAGCGGGTAGAGAACCTCCTTGATCGGCCACAGTTTTCCCAAGGAAGCTGATGACTCCTGTCGATGACAAAAGAGATGATCGGGACGCATATCTGCAACGATTTGAGCGGATAGCTTCGGAGCATGGCTGAGAGCGCAGTGAATGGGCCACGGCACTGAGCATGTGTTTCGTCGGAGAGGCGTTGAATGTGTTAGGAAGGATGCCTGCTGCTGATTCCATGGACTGCGAGAAAGTCAAAAAGGCACTCCTCTAAAGATTCAGGACTACGGTAGAGGGTTTTCGGGAAAGAGTTTGCACCGCGAAACCTGATAATTCTGAAACCGCTATGTAGTTTTCCTGCAGGCTGACAAACTATTTCGATATTTCGAGATATGTCAAAGAAAACAGTTTTGAAGGGGTGCGTGACAAGCTTGTGACAAAGCAGTTTTTAGCATGTCGGAGTCCAAAGCTAGCCCTATTACTGAGCGAAAGAAAGTTGTGTTCACTAGAAGAGTTTGCCGACACTGCAGACCTATTTCTCGCGGCTCAGGGGCTGAGAAATATGAGTAAGACAAGGGAGGAGACACAAAAGGTGCGAGGGACAGATGCGACAAAACCAAGAGCATATGGCGGTGCATCTAAGGCGCCAGTAAGGTGTTTTCTCTGTGGCAAGATGGGACACCGTGCAGTTGACTGTCAGACTAGTAGCGTTGCTCAAAACACACAAGCTTTGTGCTAACGTTGCAAGAGGAGGGGTCATACTCTGTATGAGTGCTTATAGAGAACACAGAACCAAGCTGCATGCGTTGTCGACTCTCGGGCAGAACCTGTCACACCTCCTGAAGTTCCACAGGTGAAAGGAAAGCAAACGACGCTCGAAAATGAGGCGGTGAAGGAAACAACCAAGCCGAAAACAACAATGACCGTTGTGGTTTGGCAAATAGGGGACTGTCCAAAATTTTGGCTTAGAGACAGTTTTGTTTAGGAGAAGCCTGGTGAAGGACGAGGATCTTGCAGGAGAAGCGTTAGCCGTCTCTCTTGTAGATAACGCAGTAAGGTAATTTCCCGAAGCCAGTATTCTAGTGTCCATGCCTTATTATACGGGGCAGGTAGTGGCAAAATGCGTAGACCAACCCATCTACAATCTCATCTTGGGAAACATTACGGGTGCAAGAAATGCCGAAGACCCCGATTCCGAGTGTAGGTTTCTCGACGTTGTAGAACACAAAAAAGAGCAAAGGTCCACGACATCTTAGGAATGTGAAGGGGCAGTCAGGTTCCCGTCGGCCGTAGAGACAAGGGCTCAAGCGACAGCCCGAGCAACACAGCGACTGCTCTCAACTCCCGTTACAATGTGTCTCAGCATACACAGGGCTAAATTGAAATTAGGCAAAGAGAAGAACCGAGCTTCAAAGCCTGCTCCGAATGATTCAGGGAGGAAGTGAAAAGAAAGAAGAGTCGTACGTCATTCGAATATTAATTGGTAAATTGTCATCTGCAAAAGAAATGAATATTTAGCTCAGGAAAACTGGTCAGATAGCTGGTGTTACCGCGAGAGATTCGAGACTGTGGTACGCTTAGGACATGACGCCATTATGGCCGGACACGAGGGTGTTCAAGAAACGGTGTCTGGAACCACCGAGGAGTTTTTTGGCCGGTAGTCCAGAGTGACGTTAAGCGCTTTGTTCGCTCATGTGACGCGTGCCAGCGCACAGTTTCGTAGAGAAGAGTTGGTCCCATGCCTCTGGGCAAGATACCAGTCATCGACCTACCGTTTGAAAGAGTAGCTATTGACATAGTTGGGTAATCTCTCCAGTATCCACGATAGGAAATATATATGTGCTTACTCTAGTTGACGTGACCACTCGTTATCCTGGCGCTATTCCATTGAGGACTATTGACTATATCCAAGTGGCGGAGGGTCTTGTGGAAATGTTTTCGCCTCATGGTTTCCCCAGGAAAATTTTGAATGGCCGGAACTCAAACTTCACATCAAAACTAATGAAGGAGGTTAACCGACTTTTGTCGGTAAGGCAGTTACTAACAACGCCATACCATGTCATGTGTAATGGGCTTGTAGAGTGGTTCAGTGGCACCTTCAAAAATAAGATCAAGAAAATGTGCCAGGAAAGACCTACTGATTGGGATAGGTATCTCCAAGCTCTTTGGTTCGCTTACCAAGAAGTACAGCAAACGAGTCCTGGTTTCTCGCCTATCGAGATGTTGTATGAGATAACTGTTAGAGGTCCACTTACAATACTCATGGAGCTGTGGGCCAATAAAGAGATTGCGTCAGATCTCGATACAACATACACACACGTTCTTGAGTTGCGGGACAAGTTGGAGGAAATATCCTAGCTGGCTTGCACATCAAGGCCTGGAAAGGGCGCGGGAACGATATAAGGGCTACAATGACAAGAAGGCCACTCAAAGGAATCTGAATCCGGGTAACAAGGTTCTCATCTTGCTAGCGACAGATAATAATAAGTTACTGAAGCAGTGGGAGGGCGCTTACCTTGTGACGCTGAAGAAAAATGACATGAATTATGAGTAATTGTTAAATAACACCAACAAGGTTTTTCGTGCAAGCGTGTTAAAAAAGTACGAAAAAGTAGTTCACGTACAGTGCGCCCCCAAAGTAGCATGCTCGGTAATGGCAGAGGAGACAGTTGATGTTGCCGAGGTGCCCACGTGCAGTAGGAAGAAATGTGTAGAATGGGTAAAGTGCTAATAAACCCCAAAATGAATGGAGACTAAAGATCACAGCTAAAGGCCCTACTCGAAACTAAGGGGGATGTGTTTTCGGATGTGCCGGGAAAATCGGATGTCATTTTGCAAACTAGATCAATCTACAGATAGACCAATCAGCGTGAAGCAATACCCACTACCTTTAGCAGTTCAAGAATTAATTGAAAATGAGGTGCGGCATATGTTGGAGCTTGGTGTGATTGAGAGGTCAGCATAAAATGTGCCTCTAGTGGTCGTCAAAAAACCCGATGATACTAACCGACTGTGTGTAGATTTTCGTCGGCTAAATGACATCATAGTATCCGATGCCGAACCTATACCAAGAGTGAGCGTAGGTTTCGCCAAGGTGGCTCCAAATGATTTTTTCTAAATTTGACGTAGATAAAGGGTACTGGAAAATACAAATAAAAGATTCGTCGGCAGAGAAGAGTGCGTTTCCTTGGCCGTCGGGGGTATTCTAGTTTAAAATCGTGCCTTTTGGTTTGAACACAGCATCCTCAATACTCACGAAACTGCTGAGAAAGGTTTTGGATTACCTCCAAAATGTAGAACACTATATAGATGACTTCCTTGCGGCAACAGAAATGTGGGAAGAGCATGTAATTACGCAGGGAAAGCTATTTGATAAAAATCAGCAAGCCAGTTTGACCATAACACAGGAAAAATATGAGGTGGGCTTTGATTTTTTTTCTCGCATACAAGCTGGGTATGGGCCGCACCGCGACGAAAGACATCTTGGTCAAAATACAGCAAGCCCAGACACCGACGAGAGAGAAAGAAGCGCAGTAGTTCCATGGTTTAACGGAATACTACAGGAACTTTATTCCGTATTATGCCCACATAGCCGATCCTCTTATAAAAATCATTAAGAAGAGGGCAAGCAATAAGCTGAGTTGGACTGCTGAACATGAAAACGCATACGTGATGTTAAAATGGCATATGGCAAACCGCCCGTTCTACTTGCTCAGATTCTGGATAAAGCGTTAGTGCTTCGCACTGATTCATCAGACCGAGCTTGAGGGGCAGTGCTCTTGTAAGAAGAGAATCGCGTGCTTCATCTGGTATTTTTCGCAAGTAAGAGATCATCGTCTACTGAACGCTACTACTTCACTGTTGAAAAGGAATGTTTGGCTGTGGTGTGGGCGTTGAAGAAATTCCGCATTTATATTTATGGGAGACATTTAAAAATTCAAAAGGATCATCAGCCGCTTTAATACTTAAGCAAGGCCAAAGTGATCAAAAGTAAAATCATGAGATGGAGCTTGGCCTTGCTCATTTCAGGCAAAATATATTAAAGGCAGCGATAACGTTAGAGCGGACTTCTTGAGTATAGCCAACTGAACAGCTCTAGGAACCTCTGGGATTTATCTTTCTGTTGTTACGATAGTTGTTGATATGTGATTACACAAGGGAGTGTATTGCGGGCATCAATGTTTATTAAGGACACTGTACAGACAGCGGCAGTGGCGTGTTAATGTTCCGAAAATGCAGTTTGGTGTGTTGTGTTTGTGCTGTGCATTTGATGTGTGCTGGTCATCTGCGGTATGTTGTGTGCTGGGTCCAGAATAATAATAATAATAATTGGTTTTGGGGGAAAGGAAATGGCGCTGTATCTGTCTCATATATCGTCGCCACAGAAGGTAGATGGTTGGCTGGATGGCTTGAAGATGAGGATGACGAGCAGTTTTTATGGAAAAAGACTTGAGAGAGCGGCCCTTGTCACATATAATTGGGAATTTGAAATGAAATTATGAACGAAAGAGGCTTGAAGAATACGACGAGGTTAGCGATAAGGATGACGTAGATTAACCGAAGACTAAAGACGCGTTGAGTCAGGTGGAAAGAGATGATTGGTGGGTAATGGAATAAAAAGAGACGACGACAAGGATTACATGGAAAAAGCCAAGGCTATAAAAGGGCGAGAGAGAGCGAGGCACGGGGAAGAAGAAAAGAGAAGCGGAGGATCCGGATGGTCAGGGACGCTTCAGAAGAGAACGACGCCGGATACTGCTCCAGTGAGCTCTTGTTCTGGGGCTTCGCACCGCGGTCTTCCTACCGTTCCTGAGGCCGTTCTGGGGAGTCAACAGCGGAATCTACCACCTGCTACGACCAGGGGTGTCTCCAGCGCTGTTTCCACCCATCCGGGTGGTGCCGCCAACGCCAACAACACCAGCATCACCTCCACGGGCACTTGGACAGGGAGCTTCTACGACGCAGCCAACGACGCCCCCAGCGAAGCCTGCGTCTGCACTTCGAACGCCATCTGGACACCGCCTACTTGAACATGCAACATCGCATCCGCATCGAACTAAACGTGAGCACAAACGCCGATCGCTAACATTAGAACGCTTGCAGTAGAGGCTAGTAGCAGTCTTCCCGGGTCGTGTGTATTGATAGGCTTTTTGTTTTGTGTTAGTTTTGTGTGCTAGCTTTGTGTCATGTAAGTTCTATTAAATATGCGTCTGTGTGGGTACACCTGTAGCCTAGTCCATTCTTTCGGTTCGAGTGTTCTCCGGGGAGATCTGCGACAGAACGGCTTTGCTGAATCGATCTGATCGAGTCATTACACTCTATAAGCGTTCGCTTTGGTCCCAGAAAGGAAGCAACGAAAAAGAGCCATTTGTTTCACATGTAGCAGTTGAGGTTGAGGTGTTGAATGCTACAGGTGGGGTTAGCCTTGCTTTATCTGCCGGCAATTGCTCCACCGTAGCGTCCCTTCGATATTAACAATGCCGCATCTACGCCGCTATGCGCACAGTCTCTTATAATAGCACACATTCATCCCCGCAGTCACCATCTATGCACGCAATCAATCCACACAGTTCACATCACAGTCCACTCCAGAAGTCACCATCTATGCACATATTCAGTCACAGTAGAACATAGGCCATTGTAGTGCCACACTCCATACACACATTCACTCACAGTATAAAGTAGTCCCCTCCAGAAGACACCATCTACGCACACATTCAATCACAGAAGGCCATAGTCCGTTCCTGCTGTCAGCATTTAAAAACAAGATCCGTGTTCTGCAGAAATGTTAAAAGAAGGCGTGCAGCCTCCCTTCTGCTTGTCTGGTTTCCACTCGGGTAGACAATGTCCTGCACTGTGCTGTGACGGGTTCCTGTCTTCTTGAAGGAAGCGAACATCACATGCCTTTCCGCGTTGTACTCTGGCAGTACATAATATAATGTTCGATATCGCCGCACACACCACATAAAGAGCAGAGCGGAGACGATGCTATGCCGGTCTTATGCATCCATGCAGGAGTGCGAGCAGAGGCTGTGCGAATTCGATGTGGAAGGGTCGCCTGAGATCTTCTCACTCCCTTGGTCACACATGGCTTGTGGAACGCACTCCTCAGGGTACTGAACTGATCGAGCACCGTTTTCCTGCAGAGACTTTTCCCATCTTGAGGTACTTTTTTGATGGAATCCTTGAGAGAGCTTTATGGGCGAGACTGTCTGCTACCTCATTACCGTTGACTCCTATATGAGAGGGCACCCACTGGAAATGTAAAGCCTCTGCTGTGCAGATTCTGCGCCAAGCGCAGAGAGCTTAGAGACAAGGCGTCAGTAGGGAATCCGCGCTCTAACTTCTGAAGGGCAGATTTTGAATCAGGATGACAACAGGTTGAGCCGGACAAGACCCTAACTTCCGTAAAGCCGCCTCAATAGCAACACTTTCAGCCGTTGTGGAGGATACGACAGCAGTACAGCGTACGGAATACTTACAGTCCAAAGAAGGAATGTTAAAAAGCCGCTGCGCTAGATTGTTTGACCTTGTCCACAGAACCATACGTGAAAATTTGAAGATGGCAGGCATACTCTGTTTCCAAGTATTCCAGCACAAGCGAACGCGTTGCTGCCAAAGGAGAGCTGCGCTTTGCGCTCACATAGGAAATTGTGACCTTACAGTCGAGGGTCGGAAAAGACCAGGAGGGTTTCAACCGTTTCCTTTGCCTTCGGACATTAATGCCCAAAGAACTAAGACTATTGAGTGCCAAGTAAGCCTTCGACTCACATCTCTTGCAGAGCCGCTCGAGAAGGGATCGCCCAGCTACCGTCTCTCCTAAGCGGTCAAGATGCATTAATAGTCTCTGATGAGAAGCGATAAGGCTAAGAGGTTTCGATAGGGACTCAAGAAGTACTGCCTTATTCGCAGCCGCCTGGGGAACTCCAATGGCTCTTCTTAGGCCCTTTCTGTGGACAACTTCGAGACGCTCAAGTTGTGATGCCGAGGGGGAAATTAAAGGTAATTGATACATTATCCGGCTGACCACCAGCACTTCATAAAGTTTGACCATTGAAGAAGGATGGTTTCCCCATTGCTCACGTGCAATTCTACGAATCACATTAAGACGAGAAGATATAGATGAAACTATCGCGTCTACAGCTTTTCGCCACTGTAGAGGGGAGTCAATAATGACGCCCAGGAAACGCGCGTGGTTGAATTGACGGATGCAAGAGTGACCGAAGTCTATCTTCAACCGCGCTTGACGTCTTCCTACACCTGGAAACAGAATAAAGCCGGATTTTTCCACTGACAGAGACAATCCCACACCTTGAAGGTAAGCTTGTGCCAAACGTGTAGCCTGTCGAGCTATCAGGGCTAATCGCTTGTGTTGGTAGCCAGTAATCCAAATACAGATGTCGTCAGCATGAAGTGACATACGCACTTGCCTGCAACTTTTTTCAACGAATCGTGTAGGCCAGCCATTACGGCGTTAAAGAGCTTGGGGGAAAGAACACTTCCTTGAGGCACACCTCGTGATAGAACCCTTTCGGTGCTTAACGTACTCCCTAACCGTACACGAACCGCGCGATCACTTATAAACTTGTAAATGAATCTTAACATATGGCCTTGTATGCCCATGCCTTGCAAAATGTTTAGAATTGAGCTCTGAAGCACGCTGTCGTAAGCTTTCACAACATCAAGAAAAATGGCTAAGGTGGAAAGGCCGAAAGCTCTCTGGTGTTCAATGTGACTGATCAAGTCTAAGACGCTATCTTGGGCACTAAGACGTCGGCGGAATCCTGTCATACATGATGGCAGTGCCTTGTTGTCCTCAAGCCACCATGATAAGCGTTCATTTACCAGCTTCGCCATCAACTTAGCTACACGGGAGGTCAATGACACAGGGCGATACGAGGCAAGGTCTGTCATGTCTTTGCCAGGCTTCGGTAGTGGAACTACAAGTGCCATCTCCCATGACGGAGGAACATCGCCAGTCTCCCAAACTCGATTGATGAAGTTGAGGAGCTCCTTTCTGAGTTGCAAGGGCAGACTATTCAGCATTTGATTGGTGATGCCGTCGGGACCTGGTGAACACCGGTGCCGCAGGCCACTGAGCGCAGTCTGAAGCTCACGAAGCGTGAACGGGACGTCCATGATAGACCTGGAGGAAGCAGGTGGTGTACATATATATCTATTCCAGAATCAGCGCGTACGAGTGCGTCTGCAAATTCCTCTGCCAAGCACGCAATAGGTTTACCTTGCGTATTGCAAGAGCTTCAAAAGGCTTTGAAGGGCGAGATTCTCCAGCAAGGCTGCCAATAACTCGCCATATTCTCGTTATCGGTGAGAGCACAGTCAAACTAGCGCAGAATGAGGCCCATTGCGACCTGTACAGCTTGTTCGTGTGCCGTCTAATAGCAGAATTCAGCCTATTGAAGGTCGTCTTCAGTTGCCTGTCGTCCTTCTTCCGCACGAGTTGGCGCTCCGCGTTTCTTCTCGCTGCGCAAAGATTCCTGAGTTTTAAATCCGGGACCGGAAAATGATCAGGTAACTTGACCGCCGTAGTTGCTGCTAGCTTACTAGAAATCATTTTGTCAACAACATCACCACAAACACGTTCTATGTGCTTTCTGTACTTGTCTCAGTTTACCACGTTGCTAATTTTAGGACCATGCATACGAAAGTCGGCGGAAAACACAAAAATCGGATAGTGATCACTTCCCATGCGGTCAGGCGCTGTTGACCAACTCACGCAGACGTCAAGAGGATGCAGTGTCAGGTCTATAGCTGTCGCTGAGGCTGGAGGCCGGAAAAAAGTGGGGCTTCCGTCATTGGGAACACACAAGTCAAAACTGTCTATAACCTCTACAAGTTTGCGTCCACGGGAATCCAAGTTCCTGTCACCCCAAACGGCATGATGGAGATTGAAATCACCGCAGATGATTCTAGGTGCTGGGCAGCGGTCTCAGAGCTGCTGTAGAAACAAATCTCATGCTACCTTCTTCCGCGGAGACACATACACGGATGCAATAGAAAGGGTTCGAGAGCCGAGCTGTATTCTCACAGCCGCTACCTCAATTTCAACCATGCAAAGATCGGCAACGCTTATAGAAACTTGTGGAATTTCTCTTTTTATGTAAAGCGCAGCACTTCCTGCAGGAAATGGCTTTATGCTGCAGTTTTTGAGGGCGACATATCCAGTCAAACCTCTCCCGCTTGGCAGGCCAGCTTCTGACAGGGCCAATACTGGAACACAAGTCTGTTTCAAGAATAGTTTGAGTTCAGCTAAGCGACTTAAAATCCCAGCGCAGTTCCACTGCAATATAAGCGGCACTTTTCGGTGCATATGAGATCCACGAGGTTTAGCCCCATCCATTTTAGTTCACAAGGAATTTTGCTGCGAAGGTGGAAATTAGGGACTCAAAAGAAAGCACCAGCTGTAGGAAGTTCTTCAGGTTTCCAGTCGCCATCGCTGGATCATGTGAAGGCAGGGCCCCAAACAAAACATGAAGGTCAGGCGTACCTTGCATTTTGAGCTCCTTATTTTGCGCAACGCACTCACAACATCGACAAAAGATGCCGACGGAGACACCCTCTTGGCCGCAGTAGCTGGTTTTTTTGT
Source organism: Amblyomma americanum (assembly GCA_030143305.2). Classification (NCBI taxonomy): domain Eukaryota; kingdom Metazoa; phylum Arthropoda; class Arachnida; order Ixodida; family Ixodidae; genus Amblyomma; species Amblyomma americanum. The sequence continues at coordinate 124,862 of JARKHS020025515.1, forward strand.
CACTTGTGCATATGAGGGTACCCCTTGCCGTGGAGTCTGACAGTGATCCGGCCGCTCAGGAACATGGACACTTTTTGCTGGAGGTCGAACAGTCGACTCGCGCGCACTGGGCCTTGGCGCCTTGCTGGACACAGGTCTCTTAGTGACATTGTTGGGCAACGCAACAATATCAGACTCCAATACTGGGAACTCGTCTAATCCTGGGACAGGCGTCTCAGTCGGTGGGGTTTTTGGACCAGAAATTAAGGACATCCGACGGTGCAGAGCGGCCCTCACACTTAAGGGGCAGCCTCCGAAACTCGCTGGATGATCGCCACTGCAATTGGCGCAAGCAAAATCTGCCCTGCAGGTTTAAGTCGTGGTCGCCTCCGCACCGCTTACAGCGTCAATCCTTTGTGCAAACCTTGGCCACGTGCCGAACCGTTGGCATCTAAAACACCGTGGAGGAGCTTCAGTAAAATTTGCAACTGCGTGTTTTGTGAATCCCAGATCAAATTTTTCGGGGCGCTCCGAGTTGGGTGCGAATGTCAACACGATAGAGTTGGTAGGTTTCGCAGTCCATTTTTTTCCTGGAGATTCCACACGACGCACAAGTCGTTTCACGTGCAGCAGACCTTGTGGTTTCAGATAATCAAGTAGGTCGCGTTCTGAATACCACTTTGGTACACCCTTAATACCACAGGTGTTCTTCATGTAGGAATGGGGCAACCGCACGTTAACTTTCATGCCAAAAATCTGAGAGCTCTGCAGGAGCTTGTCAACCTGCTCTTCCGTCGAGACATCCAGCTGAAGAGCCCCGTGCATGGTGAACCGACTTCGAATCGGAGCTGATCCCAGCAGTGATTGAATGGCCGCGAAAAGTAAGATGGGATTCTTCTCTGTAGCAGTGAACATGTAGCAGTGAACATCGTCAGCTTGTGGAGGTTCACCGGGCGGTGGCTCCAGGTGGCCCAACTTTCCCCACGTATATAGCGCGCCTTGCTCTCCGTGACCAACCAGCGCGTTCTTAGCGGTGGGCCATGGTGTGCGGTAAGCAGTAGGCAAATGCTCTTTGCTAAAAGCATATAGCGTTTGGCGCACGCTGGCACTCTGTCGCAGTATCTCGTGCTCGAGCTGGGATCCGTATGTCAGGGAACGTCACTGATAAGTGTTCCCTCCTGCGTCATCGACGTGACGATGAAGCTTCGCTGGGTCAGCTGTGCGTTCACGGGGTTTTTATAAGTTATGACCATGAAAACGACGTTTCCAGCCTCAGCAAGAACGAGTTACAGCGATTGGGCACCCATAGTGCACAAACTTCTGCGACGTGGTCAGATCGGTTGTTTTGATTTGTCCCGCCGAGTTTCGCTATTGGGAGAGCGAAACCGGAATGCGAAGCCGCACAAATGTCAAGTTGAGGGTAGCATATTGTTAGCCTGTATTTTGACAATTCTTCATTGAAAAACATCCGTTCCTAAGTATCGATTCCTGTTCTTCTTTTTGAGTCAGCATGCGGGCGATATAAAGAATCCCTCTGAAGTATAGCCGTCATCCGATCAAGCAGTGCATCGCAGCCTCTAACTGCCAGCACCCACTCTGCCTGCTTCGGGTGTCTTAATGTTACACCTGCCATTTTTTCTTTCCGTGACTCGCTCCGTTGTCATAACTTTAAGCTGAATCCTTTTCATTAATCTGCACGTTTCTCGGCGTACGCGAGTACTGTTAAGATACAGCCGTTGTATCATTTTCTCTTGAGGGATTTTGGTAAACAGCTATTCATGATCTGAGAAAACCTGCCATATGCGCTCCACCTCTATTGTTATCCTTCTAGTTAATTACTTTTCATTATCCGGATCATTTCACTACCTGCCCTAAGAAGACATTTTCCTTTAACACTTCTGGTACCTGGCTACCAACTGTGAACTGCAGTTCCCTTGCTAAACTTTTGAACACTGGTTTTCTGCATGTTAATTTTAAACCCACTATTCTGCTTTGCCTGCCCAACTCATTGATCATGATTTTTAGTTCACCGCCTAAGTAACTAAGTAAGGCAATGTCACCATTCAATCTCAGATTAATTAGGTATTCTCTATTACATCTAACCCTTAACTGTTCCCATTTCAGGCCTCGGAATACCTCCTGTAAACGTTCGGTGAACCGTATCGGCGATATCATGTCTATCTGCCTGAAGGCCTTTCATACTGGAATTTGATTGCTAACTTTAAGTCAGGACTATGGTAGCTGTGCAGTTGCTCTAGATATCTTGCAGTTTTTCACATAAGGTTCTTCTGCACACTGATTACCCAATATCTACATTACTGCAGAGGTTTCCACAGACTGAAAAGTTTTTGTTCTTAATCAATGAAGGCTATATATAGGTGTTGGTTATATTTTGCGCATTTCTCTATCACATGATTGGCATTGCGAACGAGCTTTATTGTCGATTATCATTTACGAAAGCCTACCTAATCATTTGGGCCGTTGAAGTGCAAGGTTCCTTATTATATTAGCAATTACCTTGTTAAATACCTTGTAGGCAACGGACAGTAAGCTCATATTTTCTTAGAATTAAGATAACATTAATGTTCTTCCAAGCCTCTGGTGCAGTCGAGGTCATAAGGCTTTGCGTATGCAGCGTGCATAGTTTCTTTAGTACAATCTCGCCTCCATCCTTCAGGAGATCTGCCGTTACGTGAGCCCCACCAAGTGGGTTTTTTCCTCTGCATTGCTCGTAAGGCTTTCTGTACTTGCTCTTTCGTTACTGGCGGGATGACGCATTGCTGTGCGTTACTCTATCTCTCATTAACGATCTGATTACGCTGGCTTCTGCACAGATTTGGGTAGAACTTTACGGCTACTGTAACTATCTTATCCATATTGCTAATGACATTGCCCTCCTTGTCTTTTATGCGTACATCTGGTTTTGAGTTATGCCTATCTTCTTCTTTACCGCTTTTAGGAAAAGGAAGGGCAGATGCCTTAGCCCTACATTAAGCATACACAGGTTCATGATTATCACGGTGATATGCGTAAAAGTGTGTTCTTAGCTGAGGAAGACAGACAGAGACATACAGTTGACGAACTACCCTCATCGCCTCCCCATTCCTTTCTCTTCCTCCTCCACTTTCCGGTTCCTTATTACCACTATAGGAGGAGTTAGAGATTTTCTTCTCTCCGCTTTACTGCCCCTCACCTTCCATCCTCTTTTCGTCTTGTTTCGTCCTTCCTCTCCTCCAACTCTTCTCCCATGAAAGTGAGAGGGGAACGTCCCTCTGTGCACTTTGCCTGCTGTCCAACCGTGGCATGTGAAGGGGCCTCTAGTGCTAAGAGTTGTTGGGAAATCGCATCTTTGCAGCAGAGAGGAAAAGCCAGAGGTGCAACATAGCAGCCTTCTAAGGCCGAACTGCCCATCTACGAGGTGCCTTTAAAGCGTCTCATCGCGTAAAGACGTGTGTCGAACACTAATGGTCGGGCGGCACGAAGACGTAATGTTCGGAAAATCAAGGCGGGGCCAGGCGCAAATCTCTAATGCCGTCCTGTATGCTATGACGGTACAGTGGTGATCAGCCCTGTCCAGAGCGCGCCGACGGTGCTTTGCGGAGCAAGTCAGGCCCATCTAACTTTACGCTCTGGGTTTCAGGTTTGCATTCCGTGCGCATGCGCGGCCAAAATAAAGCGGTGCCTGCTTGGAGGTTCTCGGCCTCATTTCCGCTCAGTCCTTGAGCATCACGCTGCCATGCCCACGCTGAATGATATGTAACTGCGGCCGGAAAACTAACGCCTTTCTAGCGTATCGCTAGGCGGCTAGAAAAGCAGGTGCAAGTGATACGGGTGATCCCGCGTTTTCAAACACGGCTAAGAGTTCGAGAATCTGGGCCTGGATGGCGGTTTCATGTCTGTTTTTCGTCTTGCCTGTATAAAGTTAGCGCGTTGCCACCACGCACCATGCGTTGATGGCGTGTTGTTTCAGGTCGGGTCTTTGCGATGTGTTATCAGTTACGAGAAACACCGCATTTGGCATCCGTGCAGATAAAGGAACTTAGATGCAGCAACACGCGATCATCCGCTAGTACTCGCGCTTTGGACTGGCTGTGTCGTTACACTCGTGAAATATGGCGGCAAGGCGACACCCTGGCCAACGTGACAAATGCAGGCAGAGCGGCCCTGGTGGCACGAAACGAACTTGCAAGGCGGAGGTGGAGTAGGAAGCGATGAGCAGGAATCTCTGTTTTTGCCACGCATTCCCACGGGACGCATAACTGAAACCAAGAGCCTAACGTTAGATGGCACTGCCTTGCTCCGCAGGGCACTGTCGGCGGGCTCTAGACAGCTCCTCACCACTGTACTGCAGACACGGTGGCGAGGGAGCAGAAGAAAGGAACAAGTCTCACGGACGCCGCAGGTTTTGCAGCGAATACTAGTTCAGCCACTGAAAGCCGAGGTCACCATTGGGAGGTGGTTGACCCAGTGCTCTCCGTCGAGGCACACACTGAGGGGAATCTTGAGCTGGCGGTGGATCCCCTCGACCATGCCACTGCCGCAGTGGTATGCTGTGCTATGACAGTGCTTAGTGCCAAGCGCGTGGTTGAGAGAGGTAATGAAGGCACAATCAAAGTTCGGGCCGTAGTCCGTCGTAACAATGTAGGGACAGCTGAAGCGAGAGACCCGCGTTGAAATAAAGGCATTGGCAACGATTTGTGCAGTGATGTCCGGAATGGGCACAGCTTCGAGCCAAGGGATAAACGAGTCAATCGTTGTCAGAATGAACCAACACTCGCAAGGGAGAGAAATCGTTCAACCAAGTCAAGATGGACGTGTTCAAGCGACACCCAGGTGGCAGGAAAGAGGATGGAAGTCTTCGTGTGGAAGGTAATTTTGGCGGTCTGGCAAGCACGGCACGAGCGGGCGCAGTGGCGAACTTTACAAAGTTTATTACTAGGCCAGACCTACGTACCACTGGATGACGAGGTGCTGCGTGGCCCAGAATCTGGTATGGGAGATGTCATGAAGCGCGCAAAAAACCGTTCGGCCGTGGACGCGTCGCACCAGATCCAACCGTTTCACAAATGGATGAAGCACACGTTGCAGCCGGAGGGAACCGGTGAGGTCACGCAGGGCTTGCAGCTCAGGGTCATCGATATGCGCATTGGTTAGTGACTCCCAGTCCCATAGCAGATGGAGAAGTGACAACGGAGGTTATGCATGAAAGAGCGTCAGCTGCTTCGTTGACGGTGCCTTTGATCATGCGGGTATCCGTTGTAACTGAAGGTATGCCAGGTGACGGACTTGTCAGGCGACGCGCTTGGAAGAATTCGTGCGGAATACATATGCACGTGGATTAAGAATTGTAAAAACGTATAATTACAGACTCTTCAAGAAATGTCGGTAGTGCTGGATTGTGCAGTTCAGCAGCTAAAGGGCCAAAAACGCTGTAACGGGTCTCAGTAGATTGGAGATTCCTAGAGAATGTCAGTGGGTGCCAATCAGACTCAATTTTTTGCTCAAGAACAGCGCCGATGGCCATGCTGGAAGCATCCATCATGATGCGAAGGGGTGTGTCACTCCCAGGATGAATGAGAAGGACATAATCAGCAACACCTTGCGTAGGAGCAGTGAAACAGATCGCGCTTCGAGTGACCAGGAAAGTGCGGATGGGGGGCACAATGTCGTGCAATGAAGCTCAGTCAGGGGGGTGTTATGCCTGGACAACCAGCCCGGATTCCGATTCTGCAGGATGCAAAATTTATCCTGCGAACGCCCCTTTTTACAAGTCCGGTGCTGCGCCGCAAGGCGACAGCGCTCTAAGGCAACGACAAGCCAAGATGCTGCGCCGCAGGACAGCGGCACCCTATGAAGAAGCATCGGCGAGCGGACATGTCTAAACGTGCAGCAAGTTGCTAGAGAGCGAAGCGTGGTATCCCTTACCTCTTGGACGTCACCGCGCGTGGCACACTTGAAGTTGGTGGCCAGCGCGGTGTCTGGTTGGACTTCTCGGACGGCCGTCAAGTGCATGGCTTTGTATTGGGCCGTTTGAGCGAAAACCGTTTCTCGGGGCTTTTATATGCCCCAACGCTGCCGCCTGGAGAGACACTGATCTACCGAGACCCCCTATCTACAGAGAGAGCAACTCACCGTGAGCCGAGTGGCGCTCACGAGTGGAGTGAGATATGTGACGCGTTGGAGCCTCGCCGGCCGTCGCTGTGCGAGAACAGTCGCGTTTGCTGTAAGCTCTCGGCCCCCGTACCGATCATGTTCTGTATAATGACTCGTACATAGTGTATAAAATGCGTTTTGTTATTCTCACCGACGCCTGACTCCGAGTCTTCGCTACTGACTAGAGACTTGGCAACGCTCTGTCCGAAAACGGGTGGCGAGCGCAACGGGACCACCTCCAAAAAAAAAGTCACAACAGGCGGCAGCAGCTGAGCGCACTATGGAAAAAAGCGCCTTGAAAAACTCGCGAGCCCTAGGAATTCTCGTGGCTAACGCGGATTGGTTGCTACGGGGATGTCTTTCACGGCCTTGACATGGGATTGCGACCGACGAATTCCCGATGCCGAGGTGTGGTAGCCCAGAAACCTCAACTCGGGAGACCCGAATGCCACATTTCTCGGCGTTGTATACCAGTGCGAATTGCTGAGGCGAGAAGAAAGTTCCCGAAGGTGACGCTCGTGGTCCTGCGATGTGCGACTCGCGACGACGATATCCTCAATGTGGGCGAATGCCGCTGTCCGCTGTCGTTCAGCAACAAATCTTTGAAAAATATATGGTGTGTTGAGTAGCCCAAAAGTATGCGCACGCACTCAAACAGGCTAAATGATGTTATGATGGCCATTTTAGGCATATCGGCAGGCTCGACGCCTGCTAAAAATCTTTCAGCCCTCCGATATGGTGAAATCCTGGTTGTGTGGAAGGGGATAGCTATCGTGAGCCGTGTGAGCGTTCAGCGCCCGGTGGTCTCCGCACCGACGCCAGTCTCTTGTTTCCTTTTTGGGCACAAAGATGGTGGGGTGAGGCCGAAGTGCTACACGTAGGTCGTATTACACATAGCTGGAACATGTGCTCGAACTTTATTTTAGCAATGACCAGGACGCTAACCGAATAGACGCGTTGTCTTGCTGCGATGGGATGACCATGCGTAACAATGGTGGGTTATGCTGTGCCGGGGTAGCTAGTTTATAATTCATGCATTCGTGACCTCAGGAAAGTCTTCCAGGATTTTTAACCTACGGGCATAGAGTAATTAGCATGTGATTATCAGTGGCAGAGAGCAGCCGATGTAAGGGCAGCGATAGAAAGGCGCGTCTTGTGGTCAACGAACTGATGGAGGTGCATGCTGACATCCAGGTCGAAATGGGTGAGAAAGTCGGAGCCTACGATTGGCTGAAGTTGAGAGTGAGGGGACCGCAAGGCCATATTTGGCGATGGAAGAAGGGTTCTCCGCTCCAGTTGCATGCGGAAGGGCACCGGCGGGCACGGTGCTTAAAAGTCCAATAATACCAGCACACTGCTGAGGTGGAAACCGGTGCGAGCATGCGTTGCGTTGGGGAGGAGAACGGCAGCCAGGACATTAGTAGCAACCGCAGTGGCCATACAAGGACCTCCGCGGGGCCTCGAGAAAAGCGGCGAGCTGTTCAATCCGGGGCTTTAGCCGGGACATTGCAGAGGACTATAGAATGGAAGTGAGGGGCGGCTACGATACAAAAATGCACGTCGTGAACTCGATCAGCTGACTGGGCTAGGCGATCGAGGGTCATGGCGCCTCTAAAAGCCAAAAACAAGCGGTTAGACTGCGGCAAGCGCTGCAGGAAAAGCTCCCTCTACAGGGAAGGTCCTTGTTGCTTGCGTCGATGTTGCTGCCTCCCAGGAGCTGCCGCGTGCTATTGAGCAGCTGGGAGGGTCGGCGATCTCCAAGCTCTTGGATGTAGAGCAGGAGCTAAAGTCGCGCGCTGCCAGGCGCTGTGGTGCGGTCCAGGATGCTCTGGTTGAGGCATTGGCATAAGGCATAGTTCAAGGGTCCAGAGATGATGTCCGTGATATCCTGAAAGGATATCCGTATATCCCGGATCCGTACATCACGGATATCACGGATATCCGTGATGTCCGTGATATCCTCATGAGACAGGCTAAAAAGCAGCTTGTGAGGCGGAGGTGACGCGAGGTGACGCCGGTGGAGATGAAAGATGGCTTCCGTCTGGGCGAACCACACCAGCGGGGACTTGCGCCTGAACGGTTGAAGGGTGAGCTTAATTGCTGCAACGTCCAGTGCGCGCGTGTTAGCGGCAGCGGAAGGTCACCTGAGGAGGGCAGGTTTTGCTCGGGTTTGTCATTTCTTTGTCCGGAGTCACCACTTTCGGGAAAGGCTTTGAATTTGACGGCATGTTTGTCCTTTGCCTGATAAACACCTTGCGAATGTCGAAAGGATCATGATGATTATCATTTTAAATAAACCAGTTGACATGAAAATGATGGGGGATTTGCGTATTTAGGCGCAATGTGAAATATGTGCCCGAGAACTTCGGTTTGCACTACAGTTCCGGTGAATGGATTCAATGTTTACGGATGGAAGCTGTTTGGTTAGAGATAATGAGTAACGCCTTTAAAGCGGAATTGGTCGATCTATACTTAACATTTATAGATACCTGGCAGTCCTTATGCCACTCCTGGTTCAGTTGCGCAGCAGCCAAGAAATGCACCACTGCCCTATTATGGTAGATGGTGCCAAGGGCGGGACTTTCAAGACTCAGCTTGTTGTTCCAGAGCAACCTCTCTAGATTAATTGCACTGCCTTCTGGCACAGTCGGTAGTGGGCTGGGAATATGATGGGACAGGTTGCAAGGTAAGTGTGCGTGTGTGCTTTCGTGCGTGTGTGTATTATATGAACACATCTTGGCAGGATGCCCATAAACCGATGGGAAAGTGAGAGCAGCCTGCAAAGCAGGCTTCTAAAAACAAAAAAGCAGAGAGAACGACAGACAATCAAGAAAATAAACCAAGACACAACAGCTATATGCTGATACTGTCCACTATGAGTGGCAACGCGCGGATTAAATCATTGAAACTGAGGAGCAAGGAGGTTGACAAGAGGTGAATTATAATAATCTTTTTTATTGCGGAAAATATTTCGGAATTAAAATGCTTCTCCGGCCCACGTTCATCTGACTACCTCCTAAAAAATGGCTTAAATCGTTTTATGCTTCACGTCCAAAAGTGTCTGATTGTGTGAGGGACGCCGTAATAAAGGGCTGCGGAAAATTTCGACCACCTGAGGTTCTTTGACGTGCATTGATGTCGCACAGCACAGGGGCAGCTAGCTTTTTTCGTCAATAGAAATGCAGCTGGCGAGGATCGCACAAAAAACAGACCTTTTGAAGAAGGGAGGGGAAATTGCGCTAGACAAACTAGCCACTCTTTATACGCATTTTGTTATGAGCTCGAATACCAGAAGCCTGGAAGAACGCTAAAAATGTCTTAATTGATAAGAAAGTAGACATAGACATCAAAGACGTGAAAAATTTAGACCGATCAGCTTAATTTACGTTGCCTACATGGTGTTCACTAAGGTAATCGCAAATAAAAGCAGGACAACCTTAAACTTCAATCAACCTATTGCTCAGGCAGGCTTTCGTAAAGGACACTCGACAATAGACCATATTCGCACTATAAATCTCGCGAGACAAATGCTCTGAATATAAGCAAACCCCTATACCAGCATTAATTGTTTACAAGAAAGAATTGGACTCTGTGAAAACCTCAGCAGTCATGCAGGCATTGAGGAATCATGGTGTAGAAAGCTTTACATTAAAATGCTGGAAGACACCTGTAACGACTGCACACCTGCCATAGTTCTTCGTAAAGTCAGCAAGAAACTTTCAATAAAAAGGGCTTTGGCAGGACAATAGGACCTGAGAAATTCTATTTACCGCCTGTTTATAGGAGGTGTTCCGCGGCCTGGATAGGGAACAGCTGGGGATAAGAGCTAAATAAAAATAACTATGTTTTTGGAATTCCCTGGTTACATTTCCTTGCAATCCCACCAATGAAATAAGCTGCTACGCATGATAAATGACATCAGAAATGCATAACGGTAGATATTAAAATTAACACGTAGAAAACGAAAGTAATGTTCAACAGTTTTGGAAGGGCACCAGCAGGTCAAAATTGGTAGCAAGGTGCTAGAAGTGGAAAGGGATTGCGTCGTCTTAGGGTATGTAGAAGCCGCTGATGCTGATTATGAGGGACAAATAACTAGAAAAATAAGAATGATGTTGAGTCTATGTTTGGTTTGGTTTATGGGGGTTTACCGTTCCAAAGCTACACAGGCTATAATAGAAGCGGTAGTCGAGGGCTTCGGAAATTTCGACAACCTGGTGTTTTTTAACGTGCATTGACACCGCACTGTACACGGGCCTCTGGAATTTCGCCTCCATTAAAATTCGACCGCCACGGCTGGGATGGAACCCGCGTCATTCGCTCCAGAAGCCGAGCGCCGTAACCACTTAGCCACCCGGAGGCATGGAGCCCATCTGGCAAATTCTTTCAGATCATGAATGGCGTTTACAAATATCCTTCAAGAGAAAGGTATACAACATCTGTATCTTACTAGTATCTACTCACGGTGCGAAAATGTCAAGGCTAACGAAAGGGGTTCAGACTAGGAAGAATGCAGCGACCTAGGGAAAGACAATGTTAAGTATGACATTAAGAGACCGGTAGCGGGTAGAGTGAGTGAGGGAAGAAACGCGTGTTAATTACGTCCTGGTCGAAACGAAGAGCAATAAATTGGCTTGGGCAGGGCATGTAAATCGAAAGCAAGATAACCGCTTTTCCTTAATGGTAGCGGAGTTGATCCCAAGAGAAATCAAGCGTAGTAAGGGGGCTGCAAAAACTTAGGCTGGCGCATGAGATTTTGTTGTTTGCAGGCATAGGGTGGGCGCAGCTAACAAAGGAGAGGGTTAATTGATGACACATGCGAGAGGCCTTTGCCCTGCAGAGGGCATAGTCAGGCATATGATGCTGATGAGCGCACCTATTATCTAATACCCCCAAAAAAGCGGCCTTGAAGGAAAACAAATGAAATTAAACAAATATGCTGTTACAACTTATATTTGAACATCTTAAATTGTTTCTCACTGATCTAAATCGCAAAACTGAATGGGACGTTGTTTAAACGATGCTTGATGGCCATGTGGCCGCATTGTGGCTTCGAAACATCATTTGCGGGGGGATGTGAATTTCGTGGGCGCGCAATCTCTAATGTAGTCAATGTTCTTTCGGTATCGCGAACCCGCACGTCTGCGTCCCTTCGCTGTTGACTCTTTCGTAGCACTTTAGGGGCGCACAACACAAGATATTTATGAAGGTTTCGCTTGCTCTCGCTTTCGCGCTCCGGATCGCTGAAATGTTTTCGGAATGTTGCGAAGGCCGAACTAAAGGAATTGAGCGATGACGGGTTCACGAGTTGTCCACCAACCGCCAGAAGGCATAAAACGGGAGCCAAACGTGACATCTGAAACTATAGGGACAGTGGCATTCAATTTTATGCAACTAAAGAGGTTGTGCACAATGTTTCACTAACATCTAGTCCTGCGAAATGAAAATTTAAAAGAGGCAAACATATTTGTTTTTGAATCACGCCTTTAAGTTCCCGCCTACACCTATCTTGAAGAACATTTTTTGGGTCCTTATTTTATGCAGCTTAGCAATATGTGCAAGAAATATGAGGCTTGGAAATTGCAACCGAAATTGCATTCTATTCTGCAGGCCTCCTATTGTGAGTGGGACGAGGTAAAAAGGCGGTGTACAACCGGAGAATACCCGGAAGAAATTTGCCCGGATATAAAGAAGAGGAGGCCGTGCAGCAATGGGTACGACGTCTGTGTGTGCCCCGATGGTAAATTTAGGCAACCAGGAACCCACCGTTGTGTGGATCGGGGCAGTTGCTGTGGAGGCAGATTTTGTGAGTGGCCGAAGCACTGTCCGTCCTGTTTTGGAAAATAAAATTGTTGTCCTAAGCTATGGGACCACAGGAAAAAAAGCTTATTTGTCAGGTTTTCCAACAGAGATCAAAACTTGTGCCTATTCGGAATTCGGGCTTGAGGTACATTGATGATTTAGATGGATATATCAACAAAAACTTCAACTTTTCACCACCTCCAAAAGTCACATTTAGTTCGCGCAGAAACTGTGAAAAAAGTCCTTTCGACAAGCGATCTGCCCTCTAAAGCTGCAGAGCCTTTTACATTCGGCGCAAAGATTCCTACGACGGCCGTCAAAGAAATTCTCAACAAAACTGAGGCCTAATAAAACTGCTATCAGTGTATTCACTGCCGGCTCACTGCATGTTTTTGATTTAATCAGAGATTTCAATACACTTTAAAACATACTGATTGGAGGAATCAAGGACACTCGCTCGCTTCAAGGAATTGCTTTCCACAAATTCCCTCACGAGAACAGGATTACGCCACCCATTGCAGTGCTTGACCGCACCCATTTGCATGAACGCCTGTTAAAACATCGGCCCTCAGACACCACCGACTGCGGATCAACTTGCCTAGGCGGTGGTCAGAACGGAGTCGCAGCGGAGGGTGCTAAGAATCTCTGGCTTTGTACATTTCGCCGTGGTAAAAAGCACCTGCAAGCTTTAACGGTAGATTCTTATGCAGTGAGGTAAGTCTTGCAGTGCCCGCTCGAGCAACTAGCAGGTAAAAAATCGAATGTCATAGGGCTTAGTGAAGGTAGCAGGACTGGTCAGGCATACTGAGTGTTAAAGGCTGACCGCGTACTATGATATTGAGGATGAGTGGAGACAGATGGACTGAATGTGAGATTTAACATCCATCAAGACATATCTTGCAACGTAGAGGGATCTTTATTATATCCAATGTGCAGATTTATTGCAACATAATAATAATACGAGTTACATACTTAAAGGCTGAGCATGCCTAAGCGCCAACAAAAAGCCACAATCACCAGGTCATCGGAGGCTTCTACGGAGACGGAAAATCAGCAATGAGCAAAGTAAAAACCGAGCACTCTCAGGTGATGGGCGACATTAGTGCGAAGGTCACGATGGCGGGAGAATATGGCATAGGCTCTAAGCATAGAAAGGGGTGGGCATTGCTGAGTTCGCTGAGGGAAATAGTTTGTGATCATGAGTACCTTCTTCCGCAAACGAGAGGACGGGAAATGGACGTGGAAGAGCCGCAAAGGAGGGACTAAAAATTAAATACACCTAACACTGTGTCTTTATATTGGAATCGTGCCGAATGTAGATGCCCTGAAAAAGGTGCGTTGCAGGGACCCCATGAAGGTAAAGAGTTTAATTAGCGCAGCATTAGAAAGACAAGTCAAATGGGTAGAAAGCAGGAGCCCACCAACGAGCTAGCGGTAAGAGGGAAGATAGGTATCTCGGTATAGAGCAGACATCCCGATTTAAATGAGGACAGAAATATTATTGTGCTAGCAATGAACGATAATCATACAGCTATCATTTTGCATATCCAGGCCTCAAGAGAAGAAATACGGGAATGTTATTAGCAGCCTGGATGGTTAAATTAGAAGTGTTCTAGACTAATCTATGAAGTAGTCCAAGTAATAACCAAGGTAAAGAGGGAGGCAGTAGCGCACATAAAGAGGGTATGTCAGGATCAGAGTCAGCTTATTCTTATCAAAAGGAAACCTAAAATGAATAAATTTATACAGAAGGAGGTCCCAAAGTCAGTTACTACACTCGGACCTTTTATATCGTTAAATAAAACAGTAGTAATCTTCATGTCGAGAGTGATGAAATAGGAAGTAATGAATAGTTTGGCGGCAACGAAAAGAGACAAAGCAGCTGTTGAGGATCAGGTAATAGCACATCTGTGGAACGACGGTGGGGAGATCGCAAAAGAGAAACTATCCAAGCTACATGCGCAGTGCCTTATGACCTAGAGTGGACCAGAAACTCGGAAGAACGCTAAATAAATTGTAATTCATAAGAAAGGAGACGTCGAGCCCTTGAAAATTTGCAGACCGGTCAGCTTACTATCTATTTGCTGCCAGATATTTACTAACATATTTGCGTAATAAATCTGCGCAACCTAAAAATTCGAAAATGATAAGGAAGGCTTTCGAAAATGCTACTCGACAACAGCCCATATCCACCCTAACAATCAGGTAACCGAGAAATGCGCATAATATAAACAACCCCTTTATAAGCCTTCGTAGAATAACACAAAGCACTGAACTCAGTCTACATTTCTGGAGCCATTCAGGCAATATGGGATCAGGGTGAGCTTGCCAGTTATGTAAAACTAAGGAAACAGATATAGAAATCCGCGCAACGTCCACTATCCTCCATTAAGAAAGCAATAAATATTCAGAAAAAGGCATGCAGGTAAGAAGACAAGAAGTGGCGTTGCTGTTCCCCGCCTTTTTACTGGAGATAAGCAGAGGCCGGTACAGGGTACCGTTGCGCATTATAAGTTAAGTGAGATGCCTTAGTAACCTGCGATTCGCTGATCGCATTGCCTTGCTAAGTCACTCAGACGATGAATTGCACAGCATGGTCAATGACTTTGACACCGTAAAACTAATTCTTCCTCTTTGATCACATATTCTTCATCATTGTCTTGATGGTGCATGCCCTTCCTCTTCGTTGCTGCTTCTGTACGCTCGGCGACGACTGAGGACTTAGGAAGAAAAGGCAATAACAATTACATTGTCGGTCTTTCCGGCGGACGACCCTTTTTTCTCCCACTGCCAGCGGATACTTTCGGAGAGCTCTAAGTTTCCATCGTTTCTGGTTGGCGCTGCAGTCGTAGTGGAGTTGAGATCTTTTTCTAGGTTGTTCTATCGCTGAGTCGCGATTGTTTTGGCGGCGGCGTCTCCTCCGTATGTTAGATTCGGGTGCCTTAACGAGTGGCGCGTTTCTGTCTGGGAGAGACTGTTTAGGCGCTGGCGGTACGTTCCTGTTGCCATCACTAGTTGCACCAGGTGCGTCCTGTTCGTCGCCAATATTAAGAACCTTCCGCAGCGTCGGCTTGTAGACCCGGGGACTGCTCTTGTTTTGTGGTGGTGTCATGAAAGTCTCCGTTCTCCTTTTGTTTTACAGAAATCTACCAACGAACATTATAGTGGCGTATTCATGATAGGATAGCAACTGCAGGTGACCTGCAGGCGGCCTTCTCTCCTTGCGCGGTATCTAATGTTCTGCCTGGTGTGGAACAATCCTGCTCCCTTAGCACCATGGCGGCCATTGAATAAGCGCCACTGCACTGCTTGATACCTTTTCAACCGGCAACACCCTGCCTTCTCTTACTTTGCTGTGAGAACCGGTAGGTGCTGGCGTGCTGCTTCTCGACATCGTTGCAACTTTAATCCGCGCGTTTTGCGTCGGTTATAATGACGTTGGTCGCTCTGCGATCATTCGCCCCACCAATGGTTCCATACGCAACCTGCTGTCATTGCCGGATTCAATAAAACTTCTTTGTCCTCCTCTGTTCTATCGCGCTGCATTTAATGAAAAAGCCCTAAATGGTGAGGATGTGATACAGAAAGCAGTAACCAACCCGCTAAGTTTAATCACTTCAGCAAGGCTCGCACATGCACCCTGGAAACAAGGTGCACGGTTGGTGGTGCACCTCTCCGTGTTTATACTGCTTGCTAGGACCCTCGGCAGACGTGGCTGAAAAAAAACTGCACTTCTCGCAGATGCGAGGTGTCCTACAGTACGACGACCAGGTGCACGTAGGCGTGGACTGAGTCGGTGTCCTGAGTCGCCAGCATAGGCGCACGGATGGCATAATACATGCCGTCAATGACTTACTGCTTTGCGACAGGCGCGGCTAACGTGATGTTGCAGGCCTGCAGAAGAGGCCTACTGTATTCCTCCGTAGAAATGGAGTTTCCTTCCCAGACAGTTTTTTGTGACGTCATGTTCTGTGCTACTTTTTAACCTAGTATTTCTAGCGGCCGTCTGTTATATGTTTAGGTGGGATGATAAATTTTTTTCGTTTTATCTTTCTTTTTCTGACTGCTTTTGCTTCATATGTTTGACTCTTCTTTTGCTACGATTGTTAATGGTTTTTTACTTTTTATATTTTATTTTTTGGTTTCTGACTGCTTTTGCTTCTCCAGTATGACTGTGCTGTTGCTACGATTGTGTGACACTGCTTTTGCTAATAGATGGCCCTTTTTTCGTTTTTAATTCCTTTGATCAGAGATATCTGTTAGTATAATCTGCAGTACATAGTCTGTTAACCTGATGTAGCGGCTTTTCTTACCACGTGCTGGGTTCGAAGTGATAATGAGATGAATATCATGCTTGAGCGGAACTGTTTAAATATGCCACCTTTCCATAGAATAAATAGTTGGTAGTTTGCGCATGTGGTATCTCTTTCTTGTCTGTGTCCTGATTTGAGCAGTCGTTCATTTCATCATGCACCAACTCGCCCCTCAGGTCGTTATTCTCTAGCAGAATTATCGTTTATACACGTAAACAGCGACATCGTCATTCATATCACTGCGTGCGATCGCAACCGCATGAAATTGGCGTCTTGCGCAGTCGGTAGCAGAGCAAAAACGGCCAATAGAGCAGATGTGCAGGCCGACCAGGTGCCGTAGCGGCAGCCTTCATACAGATACCAGACGCAAGCGGCTAAACGAATAAGGTCTTACAAGAAGGGAGCGTGCCGTCGAAAGACCAGGTGAAGCGGCGGGCAGCAACTTCTACAGATCGGACACAAACCGCCGAGCCATGCGAAAACCCATGAAACTCCGGGAGCTGCACGGGAAAGACAGAAGACAGTGAACTGCGCCCGATCACGGAGGTGAAAGAGCAGGTCAGCGCCCGGAGATGGAGTGATAGGGTAGATAGGGCTGCGAGAAGGAAGCCCTGGGCCGAATTCGCCGCGGAGGTGTTCACAGGGATCCCTAACGGGATAGAAGTTGCGGGCGGCGAGTGGGGAAGCCGGAGGATGTCGCGGCCGCTGCGGAGGAGGAGCGGGTAGGGGCGATCTCGGTCAGGCCCGACGTTCGCCGACTGCAGCATTTTGACGGATAAGTCAGAATACGCAGCCGTTGTGGTTTTTGTCTGTCGTGTCCGAGGAGTAAAGAGAAGGCCGGCTTAGACGTAACTGGTTTTATTACATCGCAGCTACCGGGACGCACGTCTTCTGCGTATTGGTGTCGACTTTCGAGTCCCCTACGCGTTCCAGACCCTTGCGCGTTGCGGCTGCTCACGCATGTGGCGCCATCTGTCTGTCCTGCCGCTAACACCCCCCCCCCCTTCCTTCTTTACGAGAGTCGTAGCGCTACAGGCCCAGGCGATTTGGAGGCTTCACGACGCCTCCAATTCGTGTTGTGACCGTCCCTGGTTGCGGTTGCAGAGGCTGAAGGTGACTGCTGGTGCGACAGGTTATCCCGCTTGTGGTTTTTACCACATAAAAACGCGGAGAGGGAGCCGGGGCAATCACAGTCCCCCCTTTAGCCGCGCGCCGTAGAGGATGCGGTCTGCTGTGCTCGGCAGCAGGCGTTTTCTTTCACAGACCTTGTGGCGGCGCTTATAATCGATGCGTTGCTTTGCCCTGTACGCCTGGTTTCGATTCCGGTAACGGCGAGTGTTCCAACGCGGTCGGAACTCCGTTGACACAATTGGCACGTTGATTCTCGCTCGGTGCCCCACGAGTAGCTCAGCCGGAGGGCAACCTTTGTGAGCTCGCGTGTCACGGTGACCTAACAGCGCTTTGTTAATGTTCGGCGATTCCCTGAGAAGCCGTTTTGCAGTTTGTACGGTTCTCTCGGCCGCTCCGCTGCTTTGGTGATAGTACGGGCTGCTTGTGATGTTTTGTATTCCCCAGTCTCGAGTAAATATTTTGAATTCAGCAGAGGTAATTTGGGGTACATTATCCGATCGAGTGACAGCATATGCCAAAACATGGAAAAGATCTCCTCGAGTGCTTGCTTGACGTCAGAGTCATTGTCCTTTTCAACTTCTTCAACTCAAAGAACCTTGAGAAGCAGTCGTTCACTATTCATTGAGAAAATCTATTCCTGCCACCTCCCATGAATAACTTGGCAGCGCAGTGTGGAGTAGTAGTTCAACAATATGTCTTCGATACTCTTGGCACACTGGGTAACGGGAGACACACCTGAATGTGTTGAACAATTCTAGGCCACCACACAGATTGGATGGCACGAGCACGACATCTGCCTATGCCTTGGTGACCAGTGCGCAGGCGTTCAAGCAGTTTACTTTGCAAACTCGGTGGTATATATGCGGTTTCCCTTGAGAAGGCCCCGCGCACATGCAAGTTCGTGAGAAACAGTGACGTCCTGCCGTATTAGATATGGCAATGACCCTCATCTAGGCCATGACGTAGAACAGTAGCTGTTGAATAGATATCGTGGGGTCCTTGTCTTGCGCTGTCTTGATCCTTTCAAGCATGTCGGGGGCTGCCAGGAGTAGTTCTATCGCGAGTAATTCATACTCTAGGACTGCTGCATTGAGACTACGTGTGTGGCTGCTGTCTATCGGCTAATCATATGTGCGACAAGACATCAGCTGTGTTTATATCCTTGTGTGGTGTATGAGAGATTGTGTTGTCATACTCCAGTAGTCTCATTCGCAGGCGCTGCAAGCGTGGAGAGAGTTCATCCAATTGTTTCGACGACAGCAGTGGAATCAAGGGCTTATGGTCAGTTTCTACATGAAATTTTAATACCAGGAGATATGGACGGGAATCATCACATGCACACGTGGTTCCCAGGAAATATTTTTTAATCTGCGCATAGCACTGTAGGAGTGGGACAGGGATGCATATGCGACAGGTAGGCGTCGTCCCGACATCTGTTGTAGGAGGACCGCTCCTAGGCCATAAGAAGAAGCGTTAGCTGACACAGTAAGCGCGCTGTGGGGATCGTAGTGTGCCAGTACTGGTGTTGTCCTAAGGGCTGCTTTAATGGCATCAAAACTATCTTGTCCTGCCTTGCCCTGATACCAGTGGGCGTCATGATGAGGAAGAACACGAAGTGGTTTTGTCAGTTGTGATAGCTAAGGGAGAAACTTCGCAAGATAGTTGACCATTCTAAGATATGACCTCACTTCTGTACCATCGGTGGGTGGTGGAAATTCAATAAGAGCTCTGACTTTTCAGGATCAGCCCGTGTGCTATCAGCCGTGACCATGTGTCCTAAGAACTTGATTTCTTGTTTGCTGAACTCGCACTTCTCTTTTTTCAGAGTTTACAAGCATCGTGAAGCTGTTGCAGTACTTTCTGTACCTGCAAGTCGTGCAGTTCCTGCGTTCTTCCGAACACGATTATGTCATCTTGAAGACAGGCTTGACCCTCCAGACCCCCCAGCACTCTTAGCATGCTTCTCTAAAAGAATTCAGGTGCCGTCGATATGCCGAAAGGCAATCGCAAAATTTATGTCTTCCGAATGGCGTTAGGGGGGTAGCATACTTCTGCGAGTCGTGTGCTAGTAGAGCTATCCAGTAGCTTGCTTTCGCGTCTAGCTTGCTGAACTACTTGGCTCCAGCGAGTTGTACCAAGCATTCGTCGACAGTAGGTATCAAAACTATTTCCCTGAGGATGCATCTGTTGAGACCACTGCAGTCGACACAGATTCTCAGCTCTCCACCCTTCGTTCTTGCTACTACCATCGGTGCACACCATTCTGTGGCTTGGTCTATCTTTTCAAACAATCCGAGGGTCGCCATGCGTTCCAATTCTCGTTTAGCACTTAGAAGCATTGGGAGCGGTACTCTCCTTGGGTAGGTTATGGAGTAAGGCTTTGCGCCATGTTGCACAGCGTTATCTTGTACTCAGTACGGATAAGACCTAGGCCTCAGGTTAGCGTTGAGTACTTAGTCAGGAAGTCTTCTGCGTTACTGTCTTTTGGCTCGGTGACTTCCAGACGTTTTTGCAGCACATTCAGGAACTTGATTACCGGTCTTCCCAGAAGTCCCAGTATAAGTTCTCCATCACAAACACTTGTTGGGTGGGCTGTCCAATCCACTCTATGGTTGCCGCAAGTTGTCCCGCAGTGCAAATCTTGACTCAGTCAGGTCCCAAAAGTTTTTGGTTTATTTTGCAAGGATCCCATGTGCGCTTTATTATGTGCATTAAGAGGAATAGCCGTCACGTCGGCCCCTATATCCACTTTGAAAACTAGAAGTTGGCCGTTCACTTTCGCTGAGACGGTCGTTTGTTCGGAACCGGCTGTGTGTTTGACTTCTCCCAAGTGTGCCTCTTCGAGGATGGCTTGGTAGATCTTTTTTGAGCCCGTAGTCTTCACGGACAATCACGCAGATGCAAAATGTCTTTTCTGCCGCACTTCCTGCATGTTTTATCAGTAGGTGGACAGTTGGCGCGGTAGCGTGACGCGTACGTGAGCCGCACCACTTGCAATTGCCGGTTACGTCTCATTGATTTGGACTGCCACCTAGCAGGCGTCAATTAAGTTTTACTCGGTGTACGGAACGACGGACTTCTTCTACGGCTGCGATATGTAGATGACTTTGCGGTCGCAAATCTTTCTGCCGAAGTTCGACCGTCTCAGACTTGCGTGCTGTCAATATCGCCGTCTCCAGGGCCAGTTCTGCAATCAGTTGCAACTTTTCGCAGAGATTTATGTCGATCCATGCAATCACGAAACGATCGCGAATGAGCTCTTCTTTCAAGCTTCCCTGCTCACATTATTCAGCCAGATTGTAAAAATTCGTGCTTATGTGTCAGCGGTTTCGTGAGCTTTCTGCTTTCGTTGGTAAACTTTTCCCTTTTGTATATCACATTTGTGCGAGGCACAAAGTATTTCGTGAACGCGCGGGTGATGGCGTTGTATTCTTACTTCTGAACTTCGGTAAGTCTCAACGAAGCCAAGACGTCTCCTGTTTACGGACCCATGGCGTAGTTCAGCGTGGTGACCTGTGTTTCGGCATCCTCCCTCTTTAAATCTGAGACGACGCGGTACCGCTTCAATCTTGTGGCCGAACACTTAGTCATGAGGTCGTCGGAAATCATGTTCCTCTGGTAGTTCGACCACGAACGGATTTAGTGGGAGCTGCTGGGGCTTCGACGCTGGTACAGATGTCGTTGAAAGTGCAGGACCCGGCGTTGGCATAGCGTTCGTGCCAACGTCGTCACGTTAGTGTTAGCATCGCGATGACCGCTGGGACGCCGTTTCTTTACGCAACTACTTTTCAGTATTCTGCACCTTTGATCACCAGTTTGGAGTCGTGCACTACAACCGCTGCCACCATGTCATGGCCGAGCAGTAAGGACAAGGCGGGCTCAGACATAACTGGGTTTATTACAACGCAGCTACCAGGAAGCACGTCTTCTTCGTGTCGGTGTCGGCCGTCGAGTCCCCTACCCGTTCCAGTCCCTTGCGCGGCGAGGCTGCTCGCGCATATGGCAGCATCTGTCAGTCCTGCCACTCACCACATTGACTTCTGGAGGATAATGCCGCATACGCGCAGCCGTTCCTTAGGACGCTCCCTCTTTAATCCCATCATTTTCGTCATCTTCTGTTAGTGCTCATATGATCGTCCACTTCGTTACTGCTGCTCTAAAAATAGACAGCTCAATGGTCGGTGGAAAAATATATGCAAACAAAAACGAAGTAGTATTACCAATTCATGGAAGGGAACAACAGTTTACAACTGGTAACGAGGTCATAAAAAAAGGAAGAAAAAGAAGAAGGAAGAAAGAAGTTCTAAGATGATGTGTACCGTGAAAAGGAGGAGTAGAATAGAAGTCATTATGATTTCCTTTCACAAAAAGAAAATAAACGAGCTTTGTTTAATTTCATGAGGCGCAGCAAGGTGATTCCCTCGGCTGCCAACATCGAATTCCTCGTTCAGTCTCTTGCTGACATCGCAAAGGCCATAGAGGATATTGCATGTGGCCTAGAGCTTCGCTTTCCACCTGCTCTACCTTCTCCTGCTATATTCACATGCACCTCAAGTGATTTCACTAAGGTCTCTGTGCCTGAGCTGTCGCACATTGTTCTGCGCTTATCCCCAGCGACTCCTGACCCCGATAAGGTCGCTTCATCTATGATTAAAATTTTGTACAATGAATCTCCTGCAGACCTGTTGGCTCTAGTTAGCCATTCTATTAAAGGTCCATGAATACCTCATGAGTGGCGTCTTGCGGAAATAGTTCCATTGCTTAAAAAGCAAGGGGAGGGGTTTACATTAGACAACATACGCCCAATTTCACTAACATCGAACCTAGTGAAAGGGTCCTTCTCAGCCGCGTCATGGCATTCGTTTCAGAAAACGCTCTCTTGAACCCATGTCAAATTGCTTTCAGGCCGGGTTGTTCAATTTGGTGTGCTCATACTGACCTAGAGAGTCGTATTAAATTAGCTCGCAATAGATCACAGTTTGCTGCGCATGTCACCTTGGATGTCAGTAAAGCGTACGACAGCGTGGAGCACTCGACTCTGTTATTAAGATTACAGGAACTGAACTTCCCAAGCTGTTTTGTAGCCCGAATTTCAGTTTTTTTGGAAAATAGCGAATTTTACTGCTGCCAAAATGGTGTTTCCTCAAGGAGATTTCCACAGACAAGAGGTGTACCACAAGAATCAGTTCTCTCACCTGTTCTTTTTAAAATTTTCTAAGCTCAATTTCATGCATTCAAAATGTGAAAACTTATGTGTACGCCGACGATATTGCATTTTTTGCATCAACAGGTGACATTCACACTCTTTATAGAACCCTGCAAAATTACCTCAATATTCTTGACAACTGGTTAGGAAGAATTCATCTGTTCCTCAATGTGAAGAAATGCGCATTGTAAGTATTTCCGGTTTCTGTTCCTGTAAATATCTGCCTGGTCTATAGAAATAACATAATACCTCAAGTTCCGACGGTGAAGTATCTCGGAGTAATATATGACTCTACTCTATCCTGGCGGCCATACATTGAGCAAGTTTCTGCAAAAGGAGTTCGGGCCATTGGCATCCTACGCAGGCTTTGTAGTGCTAGGTCAGGCATGAGAAGGCATACACTTCTGATGATTTGTAAAATGTACGCACACCCAATTTTGGAGTTCGGGTGTTTTATTCTCAGGAGCTCCTGCCTATAAACTTCGCCCTCTTGTGCTGTTGGAGCGTGAGGCGTTGCGCCTTTGTCTGGGGCTTCCAAAATATGTCGCCAATGCTGTTCTGCACATTGAGGCGCGAATGCCTTCGTTATCAGCTAGGTTTCGCCTTTTAACAGTTCAAACATTTTTAAGATTGTGCGACTGACCTCTTCACGCTTCCAGTATAATATTTCATAGTCAACCTTCCGCCTTTTTTGTGCCGCCTGGTCTCGCCCCGCCTGGCACTGCCCATTTCTTTGTTTTGATTTCGAGTAAGATGCTATTATTCTGCGTTAGTTCGCTATCCCACTGTCCCTACGCCTTTATATTAAATTTGTAGCAGTCAGTTTTTTCCATAGCTCGCTGCGTTGACCTTAAATTGAATTTTTTTTGTTAGCCTCCATGAATCTGCCCCTTAGTTGAGTCTAGCAAGATACAGCTCTTATATAGTTTATTTTCAGGGATATTGGTAAACTCATATTCATTATCTTAAAGAACCGGCCAAGTGTGCTCTACAACATTTTTATTCTTTCCGTTATTTTGCATTCGCGACTCGAATATGAGGTCACTACATGGCCTAAATATATGTATTACCTTTTAACTTCCAGCACCTTGCTATCATTCGTAAACGTGTTCCTTTCCAAGAGTGTTGTATATTACTCGCGCCTTCTGCATATTAATTTTTAGAACCACAGTTTTTCTGTGCCTGCCTAACGTAACTCTGTTTGAAGGTCTTATCCTGAGTAACATAGCGAGGCAATGTCATCAGCGAATCGCAGATTACAATGGTACTCCCCATTAACTCTTACGCTTAACTATTCCAAATCAAAGCCCCGGCATACCTCCTTTACACAGCATAGGTGAGACCTTGTCTACCTGCCTGACAACCATTCTATTGGAATTTTACTGCCGACATTACGCAGGAATATGAGAGCTGTGTAGACGTTAAACATATAACTCATTATTTTGCCTAAGACTTTTCTACACTCTGCTTCTCTTATGCCTGCATCACTGCGGTGGTTTCGACTAAGTCAAATTTTTTTTCGTAATCAATGAAAACTATGTACAGGAGTTGGTTAAATTCTGCACAATTGTCTCGCTTTTATTGATAGTGTGAATATAGCCTATTCTTGAGCATCTTTTACAAAATCCTGCATAATCAGTAGTTTAAGTCTGACGTTGCGCTGACTGTATTAGCAGTTACCTTAGTAAATACCACACACTAATCTATTTGTTCTAAAAATTTTCACATCGTTGATGTATCTTTTCTTACAGAGTAAGATCTTAGCGTTCTTCCTAACTTCTGGTACGCTCGAAATTCGAACGCACTGTGTGTGCGTGGTGGCTAGTTTGTCCTTCGCAATGTCCATTCTTCCTTTCAGCAGATTTGCTGTTTAGTGTTCCTAACCAGCTGCTTTTCACACTGTATTGCTCCTAAGGTTTTCTTTCATTCCTTTTCTGTTACTGGCGGGATAGGATAGGATAGGATAGGAAAACTTTTATTGAATCATAAGTATTTAGGCGATCAGAAGTCTTCTTGCTTGCTTCGGGATATTTCACTTCAGTGCGATACTTCCTATCTAATTTGATTCTTCATTAAATTTGCTCTTGTAAAGATTTCCTGCGATCTCTTCGGCTACTTTCACTATCTCATGCATGTTTCTAATGACATTGCCCACTTTTTCTCTTAACGCATACATCTTAACTTTTGCTACTGCCTTGTTGCCTCTTCACCGCTTTCTGGCTACTTTCGTTACTTAGAACACGCTCAATTCTACCTGTATTAATCTTCACTATGTCAGTTAGCTTGATTCATTTTACAGCTCTGCGAGTTTCACTCTGCCTGTGGGGTTTAATGATTTATTTTTTTGGCATTTCTTAATCAGATCTTTCGTGTCTTGACAGGCTTGCCCTTATCTTCTTAACCATCCTACCATTTACCTCTGCTGCGCAATCCGTAATTATAGCTCTGAGGCTATCTAAAAAAACATTAAATTCGTCGTTCGTATGTGAATATCTGTTCTGAAGTTGCATATTCATTTATTTTACTTTCTATCTTATTACTAACTAATAAATGGGCTTCAGCTTCATTGCTTATTGCCTTTGTTTCCTATTCAATTGTTATGCTAATTCGAGGCATTACTGCGCTCTGGTCGCTACAACGCACCTTCCCATGGAATCTTCACATCCCGTATGATTCAATGATAAGCGGAAAATATGGAGTGCATGTCGCTTTTAGTCTCACCGTTGCGATTGTTGCTCCTCCGATTCTGGTTCTCTTTTCTGCCGGAAGGAGTTCACCATGGTATGTAAGTTATTTAGTTTTGTAAACTGACCTAATCACTGCACTCTGGTGTTTTTCATAGTCTCCTACTGCCTAGCCTCCAGCCTCCTTCTGTCTCAGCTTCACATAGAAGTCGCCAATGAGTAGTGTTACTGTTACCGGCGATTCGACGAACGACGAGCACGCGGCGACAGCGAACTTTGTAACTAATGCCTTTATTTCATCTCGACAGCCGAGCAAAAAAGAGTGGCGCCGCGTTCTACCGTGGCGCTTATATAGCCTGCGATATAAGCGTTTTTCATACGCGTCCAGATGAACAAGAAATCAGCAATACGTTCCGCGCGACAGAGGTTAATACAAGAAGAACGTAACAGCTCCTCCCCCTTTTAGGTGGGGCATCACGCAAATACAGCGAGCTCTCCTCGGTTGTGCAAATCACTCTTAAGAGATCCCCTAAAGTCGGAAGTTGACAATAAGGAATTTCGTGAATGCAAAACAGCTGCTACATATAATACCGTCATAAGGACAAGTTAGGAGCAGGTGAAATACTCCTCACGAGATTCGGTACGGCGATGTCCACACATGAAGGCACCAGCACATAGGCACACAGTTCCAAGATCTGGTGAGGGGGAGGAAAACATCCACGCATGAGTTAGAGGACGTCCGTGCCACTGAAGAGATGTCTGCACTGCACAGGATTCAAGGAATGGCCCGACGGTTCCCCTTGGAACCTTCAGCCAAAGCCGCCGGTGCCCCCTTTCTTGAAAGAGGTTGATGGCTCGGCAGACGGGTAAACAGACAACCAAGCCCCACGGAAGCCACCGAGGTGCCCAAGATAGCAATTCTGTTCACCGAAAGTGCCTTTCCTTGCCTCATTACGCTACCGTAAAAGTGTTACTGAAGGCAAACAGATTTTCACCCTAAAAAATATTGGAAACGAAAATATGAAAAGAGCAGTAACCATGTATGATTTCATGGTGAGATTGTTTACACTGATGAAGATCAGCCAAAAGAAACAAGAACACTAGATGGCGCACATACCCGTGCGCCCGACTTAAGAAGTCTGCGTTCGCATGAAGTGTACCTGTCTTATGCTTTAACACAGAAGCATATTCCTTGAGACTCAAGCTCCACCGGTGCAATCTGCCGCTGTTTTGAGACAGTTGCTGCAGCCATGCAAATGGTCAATTATCAGTAATTAGAATAAGTTCACAGCCCAAAAAGTCACAGCGAAGCGTCTCGACACCCCACGCTGAGCAAGAGCATTGTTTTTCAATAGTGCTGTTAGCTTGCTCCCTCAAAATGAGCATCATGCTCGCAAACAATATGGGTCTTCTACACCCTTGTCATTTTCCTGGGTTAGTACCACGCCCATCCTTCTTTCGCTAGCGTCACATTCCACCAGCAAAAGCCTCGCGTAGTGGTGTGGCCAGCACAGGCTGAGTTACCAATGCCAGCTTAAGAGACTCCAACGCTTGACGCTTCCGATCGCCCTACACAATGTTAATAGGCTATTTTTTCTTGGGGGCATTCGTTAGTGGACTCGACTTCTTCGTAAACATGGGATGGTACTGAGGATAGTAATACAATAGTCCGATAAGTCATCAAGCCCTTCTTCGTTCGCGGGAAAGGAAACTGTCTGATTGCCTGAATTTTAAATTGTTGTGGCCGTCTTGCTCTCTGACCGACGACATGACCCACATATTCAACTTCGTTACAGCCCAGTTTACACTTCGCAGCCTTAACTGGTAACAATGCTTCTTGCAATTCTGAAAGATCCTGCTGAAAATGTTAGATATGTTACGCTCATATGCTGAAAAAAAATGCTCTCTCATCCAAGTAGGGCAGTCAAAAAGCCCCTGTTCTGACCAGAACCTGATTCATTATCCTTGAAAATGCATACAGAGCACTTTTTCAACCAAAACATAGAATCAGCGGCTTGAAGACACCGAACGGAGTCATTAACGCTTATAGTTTGTGCGCCTCTATTAAGTGGTACTTGCCAGTATCTCCTCACAAGATGGTTGGCTGAAATGTACTTTACACTGCTTACATTCTCGATGCAGGCTTCAATATTCGGGATCAGATAAACCTTGCTTACAGTATCGGCATTGAAATGAAGTCAAATCAAATCAAAATTTATTCCGCAACAAAAAAGATATGAGGAGGGCAGGTAAAACTTGTAAGAAAAAGATTGAGGAGCCCTGATCCCGTAGCATGCCAACTGCATAGAAGCGTGCGGCTAAGGAAGTACACATGGACAAAACAAATACATTAGGTAAACAAAATTATTCTAAGAGGAAAGCAACAGGAAAAAAGAAAAAAAAGGTCAGTGTATGGCATCATTATACAAACATTTCTCGCAGTTATTTTGGTGATATACCAGATATGTCAATGTTAGTTTCATTTAATACGCAATTTAGAAGTGTGTGAAGCAGAAATTTCAGCATTAGATGTCCATAATTGGTTCTTCATTTGGCGACTTGCCACACTTCGGGATGGCGAACATTATAAATATAGAATTTTTCCGCTAGCCGTGCTAAGCTTGTTATGGCATCATTTTTTTTAGTAAACAGAGTTTACACTAACGACATTGGTTGTAGTCATACATTGATAAATCCTGAATTTTGTGTTCTCCATGAATAAACCGACAGTGTGAGAGCGATAAGAGACTTAAAAGGCTACGTGTAAACCCTTTTTTGTAAAACGGGAAGTTTACAAATTTTTCCAGCTTTACGTGTTGACCACACAACAAACGTGTAAATTCATAAAGAAGAAAATAAAGAATTATATATGAGTATGTTAGCAGACGCAGGGAAAAATAGCTGTGGCGGCGCATAATGCCGGTTTTCCTAGATAGTTTATTAATAATATGGTTCACGTGATGATCCCATGTCATGTTTTGTGAGGAGTATACGCCTTGTGATTTTAAGTTCTTGACCACTTCAATTTCAGTTACTTCATAAAATAAGAGGCAACTGCACATGTGTATGGCGACGGTGAAATAAAACAGGCTTCCTTTTATAACTGTTGGCTTTAAGGCAGTTACTTTGAGCTTATGCCTTAATTTTGGACTGTGCGCTATTTGCTCGACTGGCTAAATCTGCACATGATTCACTTAAAAAGAACGAACTCGTGTCGTCAGCGTAGATTATAAGATGAGCCGTTTCATAAATGCGGTCTATCTCATTGATAGAAAGGATGAACATAAACGGTCCCAGTATGCTTCCCTGCGCAAAACCTGTTTAATAAATTTTATCGAGGAATGTTCTCCTTCAATGAAGACCCATTTAGAACGGTATTGCAAGTAGGACATAATTATTTCTTCGCGATGCCTCTTATGCTATAGTGGTCAAGTGTTTGCAGCAGAAGTTAATGATCAGTTAAGTCGGAGCCTTTAGGAAAATCCGGAAAAAGCCCAAGTACCATATTTCTGCATTAGGATTTTACTAAAATGATTCTTTTTGGGGGAGCAGTGCGAGCTCAGTAGATTCGTTTTGGGAAAACCATACTGTGAGGAGGCTATCAAGTTAAAGGTGTCTGTGAAAGAAGCCAGCCGCTTCAAAATTATTTCCTCGAAATCCTTGGAAAACAAAGGTAGGATAGGTATAGGACGGTAATTCGACAAACCATTTCTGTTAACCTTTCTAAAAGCAACTTTTAATTTCGCAATTTGCATGTTTCAGAAAAAAATTCCCGTCCGAGAACTAATATTGAAAATATAGGTAAGACAAGGTGATAATAAATCAATTACTGTTTTACAGGCTTGGTTTCAATATTGCCCGCGTCCGCGGGTCTGCTATTGCTCAAGGCTAGAAAAGTGGCTATAGCCTGACTATTTGAGACTGGCTCTAGAAATATGGTTGAATTACTTCAGTCATTATTGCATTTTAGGTCAAAAGTTCAGGTGCTAGGGTCACCAACTGAGAGAAATGTCATTGAATGGGTTGGATAACTTAGTGCCTTGTATTTCTGCCCAGTCCTTAACTATATTAGTGACTGCTTCTGATACAATATTAATTACAATGTTTACTGCCTTCCATTGTCGGTGCGTCCATGTGTTGAGTTGAAAAAGTTAGAATAATATTGTTTTTTTGCATCACGAAGTTATTTAGTGAAAAAACTTTTGTATTTCTTGAATTTTTTGAGCGCTACGAGAGATTTTGTGACTATAAACCTCTTGAACAGTTTATCCACATGTTTCATAAGCTTAAGGCATTATTTATCTACCATGGTTTCCGACTTTTTTCGCATCTTTTAAACGCCTTGATCGGGAAACACGCTAAATATGTTTGAGAGAAACTTTAAATAAATAAATCGTATGCTAATTCGGGGTTGCTCTCTGTAAACACAGCGGCCCACGTTACTCTGATTAAGCAGTTTGTAAAAGCCGACAGCGGTTCTGGAGTTACGAATCTGTATGAATATTCCGAACGCCGTTGTCTAGGTGTGTACCATGAACTTGACTAACGAATAAAAATATAGAGAAATGGTCGCTAATATATTTAATTAAAATGCCTGCTCTAACAAGGGAAGGATCTGAATTGCTCATAAACAGATCTAGAAGTGTTGTTAAATGCGTGGTGATTCGCATGGGCTACCTTATGTTCTTTCGACAGGAATGACAATTTAGTAATGATTATATTTCTGTCTTGGCTCTGGTATAAGCTAACATATTGATGTTGAGTCCCCACCTATAATAAGTGCGTATTTTCTTTCACTCACAAATTCTAAAAGAGAGTGTAGAAACGAAAAAAAAAACAGACGAACATTATTTGAAGAAGGGCGGTAACAAATAAAAAATGGCCAGGCTTAGCTTGGTTAAGCCAAGAATGCGTTGCATATCTCGATGGAGTTCCGTGCTGCTCCGTTGACTCGATAGGCTATTGACTCGATCACCATTGAAACTGCCCGTGTAGCAGCGCTCAATCGCCTTTGAGTCGATAGACTATCGGTTCGAGGGCCCTCAATATGCCCGTGTGACAGGGGTATAAGACTGTCCCGGCGAAGGAGCGCAGCTCTTTTATACATATGCCGTGACGTCAATCATAGCGCACCGCCCCTAGCGGGAGGAGCGGAGTCAGGTGGTGGCTGCGGCCGCGCGCGACCGCGCCAGTTGGGGCGCAGCTTTTCCTCCGTGACGTCACGCGCCGGCGCAGCGCCCCTAGCGGGAGGAGCGGGAGTCAGGTGGTGGCTGCGGCCGCGCGCGACCGCGCGAGTTGGAGCCCAGCTTTTCCTCCGGCTGTCGTGACGTCACGTCACGTGGTTTGGTGGCTGCCCGGCCGCGCCCAAGGGCTGAACTGAGTGATTGCAATATGCAACGCATAAAACAGAAGCACCACACCTAATATCAAGCGTCTCGTAAACAGGATTGATGAATCAAAATTAGAACAAAAGTTCAGAATCCATTGAGTGTGTGATTACGATTGCTACGCCACCACCCCTCTTTCCTGAGCGATTCGTGTAGCAAGATTTGCATGTTGGAAATGCAAACACATAAACTTAAGAGGCAAACCATGTTTCTGAAAACATCGCCACATCAAAGCGTATTTGCGCCTCACTAAAAATATAATCAAGTTCTTCCTGCTTATTTCTACCCGATGTAACATTAAAATGAACACAAATATAGCATTTTTGGCCATTAATATCATATAACGTTTTAAGGCTTATAACATCTTTTTGCTCACTTGAGGAGGGAAGCAAGATTAGAGGAAACAAAAAAGTAACATCAGGAGGCTGTGCCAAATGAAACCATATCAGCGCTTATCGAAGTAAGCAGCACAACGAATGACAGTTGCCCTATCGACCTTTGTTTTCGTTACAAGAACCTTCCCGCTGCTATGCCAGGAATACCGGTAATCATTGTTTTCAGCCCACTATTTTTCACAGTGGTGCAACTCTCTGTTTTGTTGCGTCATGTTTACAGAGGGGCTTTATGATTTGTGGCAGAGGCGGCAGCGGCAGCTGGCGCCGTTGCCGCGCCCTGGTGTGGGAAAAAGGGATAAGACTAGCTCTGGATTGGCGACTGACTGTCCGCTTTATATCGCGCTGTATTAGACTGGTATTTCTGGTAACTGCGGACAACATATTCCGGTAATTTTGATTAAGGCAGTCAGAACCGCAAGTTGATTCCGACTAAGCTGTTTCGCATCAGTCCTAACAGCTAAGATTTCGCTGACTGTCAACGCTTCATCGGTTTTCCCCAAATCAGGAATATGAGCCTGAACTTCCTCGGGTTGATTTAGCGCTATGCTGAAGACTTGTATCCTTTTCAGGTGCAGATTTAATAGGTTGCAGTGATATATGCGAGCCGTTTTGCAAGGTCCAAGAAGTTTCACGACATAGTTTGCACGAGGTAGTTTTTGCTGGATCGTTGCTGGGCGTTCCCACTGCACTTGCAATTTATTATCCCCAGCAGACTGTCAGAGTAGCACCCTGTCTCCTTCCTTGTACGCCCCAAGGGGACTGTTTTTGCCCTACTATATCTCACCTCGAGCCCGAGCTTTCTCTAGATTCGGTTCTACAAGCTCCCGAGCTTTGCGGAGGCGGTTCAATACTGAGTGTACATACCCGGCTACTATGATGTTCAGCTATTTACTTCCGAGGCCTCACGTAGTGTCGCAAGGGAGGACGAAGGTTCTTGCCAGGAACCAATTCCTCGGGCGTTATACCCGTGGAGCCGTGAGCGACGGTTCGTATAGCGAAAACCATAGCCTGTAAAGGCAAGTCCCAATATTTTCTCTACTCGTGGCTTAAGGCCCTGAGGATACGTTTTATGATTGAATGCGTTCTCTCCACGCTATTACTTTGTAGGTGGCTTACCAAACGTCGGAAAGATGCTTGTTTAAGCCCTGGTAAAAACGCTACCAAGGTCACGTTGAATCTCAGTTGGGAACACGATCCGAAAGAAAATGTGATCAGACTGTCTACCACCTCGAGAGAAGTCTGTTCCTCCATGCGCACGGCCTCGGGAAACATGCTAGCAGGGCAGACCATGGTTATTTGATACCTATAACCAGCCTTGGTGGTAGGTAGAGGAACTACTACATCTCTCACAAGTCTCATCAATAGAGTAGAATGGTGAGATGGGCGAGTTGGATGCAGTTCATTCTGGCGGTTAAAATTCAGAGCGAAAGGACGAAGGACACAGAAGAAGACAAAACAAGCGCTGTCTCGCCACTCAGTTTTATTAAGAAGGAACGCAAAAATATATACATATACAGAAAACCGACATAGGTGCATATGTAAGAAGAACACAGATAGCGATGAGGGCACTATCATCTCCAACGTTTCAAAAACCCGATCGCAATGCGTCACAGATGAAAAAAGGTGGTACATCAAGAGGCGTCTAAAAAACCTATCTCACTTTCATAAAACGCGACCGAGGGATTGCTGACACAGACATCTTTTTTGTTTTCGCTGAAATATGCCTCCCTTATCTCTCGAGTGCGCTGGTAGCGATGCCGGTACAACACGGTGGTATTTTTTTAAATCAGCTTCGCACCCTCTTTATTTTTCTTGGTGCACTCTGCACAGTGTTATGCGATGCTTGAACGGACGGTGTCTGAACAAAGGTTATTGTGTTCCATGAGCCGAACGTTCAAGCATCGCCCGGTTTGTTCAATATTTACTTTTTTACAAGGGAGTGGTATATCATAGACAACCCCGCACACACCACCAAAAAATGGGGAGCGGTGACGCACTGTGCACGTGAACGGTCTGACGTTACGCTGCCTATCTAATCTATTTTTTGTCATGGCACAACGGCGGTGCACTTTAAACGGTGCTGTGCAAACGACGTCAACTCCAAATCTCTTCCCAACGTTTATAACGTTGCGCGACATGTGATGGACATACGGAATTGCCATGGTTTTCTTCTTTTATCTTCGTTCTCCCACCTCACCGTTCTTAGTGTTGCCGGAACGACCAGATTTACCGTGGAAAGGAGCTTCTCACACGCTCTTGAAATGCCGAGTCCGGAAACCCTGCGGCTGGAAGCCTTTGTACTTGAAAGAACACACCTTCTGGAACGCTATGCACACAGGACTTGTCAACTGCGGAGCGTAAACACGAGAGAGCGATTCTAATCTTAACCAACTTGAAGTGCCCTTACGAAAAGTTTAGTATCGGCTTCTTGGACCTAGGTTTGTTATCCCAACACACATGCCCCTCCTTGAACCTGAGCCTGAGGTCGAAAAACTGGAGCTCGTCGTTCACTGGTACTTCTAATGTGAACTTAAGCCCCATGGCATTCTCTTTAAAAACATTCAAGATGTCTACAGTACGCCTCGCATATCCATCCTTTTCAACCAGTACAAGGAAATCAACCACATACCTCCAAATCCGTAATGCCAGACCATTAAGGTTACGGGATATGGCCTCATTCACTTTTCCAAGGAAGATGTTGCTGAGAACCGGAGCTACACGTTCCCCAAAGCATACACCATATTTCTGTAGGAAGATTTCATCTTGCCATCCTACAAACGTCGTATTTATGTAGAAAGAAAACAGCTCCAAAAAACTGTCAACCGAAATCCCACTTCTATCTATAAATTGCACTTCATCTTTTTTTGGGTGATACACTCCTTAACTGCAACCATGAGTTTGTCATGGGTAAGCGCGTAGTACAAATCCTCTACATCAATACTGAGCCCAAAGCACGTTCCTGTGTTGCTATCCAGAAAGTACTGCACAACTGTCCCGAGTTCCGGGCCCCAAAATGGTCGGCAACTGTTAACTAGTCACGTTGCTTTAGCAAAAATCCGGACACAGCGTGTTGCCAGGTGTTACGCTTTAAGCAGGTGTTACGCGCCCTTGATAGCATTTTTAAGCAGGTGACTGTCAAGTGCGATAAAGTAAAGGGCAGTGCAGTGGAACTGTTACCCAGGATGAACCTTGCGAAGCTCGCCACCGGTGTAAAAAAGGTTAAACTCTCGATACTAGAGGTGTTTTTTGCTGCCAAGTCGCATAAACCGGACATCCCATTTCGCAGCATAATTTGTGAGCGTAACAGCTGGCAACACGCTGTGTCCGGATTTTTGTAAAAGCAACGTGACCAGTTAACAGTTGCCGACCATTTTGGGGTCCGGAACTCGGGGCAGTTGTGCAGTGCTTTCTAGATAGCAACACAGGAACGTGCTTTGGGCTCAGTATTGATGTAGAGGATTTGTACTACGCCTTTCCCCATGACAAACTCATGGTTGCAGTTAAGGAGTGTATCACCCAAAAAAAGATGAAGTGCAATTTATAGATAGAAGTGGGATTTCGGTTGACAGTTTTTTGGAGCTGCTTTCTTTCTACATAAATACGACGTTTGTAGGATGGCAAGATGAAATCTTCCTACAGAAACATGGTGTATGCTTTGGGGAACGTGTTGCTCCGGTTCTCAGCAACATCTTTCTTGGAAAAGTGAATGAGGCCATATCCCGTAACCTTAATGGTCTGGCATTACGGATTTGGTGGTATGTGATTGATTTCCTTGTACTGGTTGAAAAGGATGGACATGCGAGGCGTACTGTAGACATCTTGAAGGGTTTTAAAGAGAATGCCATGGGGCTTAAGTTCACATTAGAAGTACCAGTGAACGACGAGCTCCAGTTTTTCGACCTCAGGCTCAGGTTCAAGGAGGGGCATGTGTGTTGGGATAACAAACCTAGGTCCAAGAAGCCGATACTAAACTTTTCGTAAGGGCACTTCAAGTTCGTTAAGATTAGAATCGCTCTCTCGTGTTTACGCTCCGCACTTGACAAGTCCTGTGTGCATAGCGTTCCAGAAAGTGTGTTCTTTCAAGTAAAAAGGCTTGCAGCCGCAGGGTTTCCGGACTCGGCATTTCAAGAGTGTGTGAGAAGCTCCTTTCCACGGTAAATCTGGTCGTTCCGGGAACACTAAGAACGGTGAGGAGGGAGAACAAAGATAAAAGAAGAATACCGTGGAAATTCCGTATGTTCATCGCATGTCGCACAACCTTAAGAACGTTGGGAGGAGGTCTGGAGTTGACGTCGTGTGCACAGCACCGTTTAAAGTGCATCACAGTTGTGCCATGACAAAAAAATAGATTAGATAGGCAGCGTAACGTCAGCCCGTTCACGTGCACAGTGCGTCACCGATCCCCATTTTTAGGTTTTGTGTGCGGGGTTGTCTATGATATACCGATCTCTTGTAAAAAAGTGTATATTGGACAAACCGGGCGATGCTTGAACGATCGGCTCATGGAACACAATAACCTTTCTTCACGCACCGTCCATTCAAGCATCGCTTAAACTGTGCATAGTGCACCAAGAAAAAAAAGAGGTGTGCAAAGCTTATTTAAAAAAAAAAAACCACCGTGTTGTACCGGCAGCGCGACCAGCGCACTCGAGAGATAAGGGAGGCATATTTCACCGAAAAGAAAAAAGATGTCTGTGTCAGCAATCCCTCGGTCCCGTTATATGAAAGTGAGATAGGTTTTTTTAGATGCCTCTTGATGTACCCCCTTTTTTGATCTGTGACGCATTGCGATCTGGTTTTTGAAACTTTGGAGGTGATAATGCCCTCGTCGCTGTCTGTGTCCTTCGTACATATCGCACCTATGCCGTTTTTCTGTATATGTATATATTTTTGCGTTCCTTCTTAATAAAACTTAGTTGCGAGACAGCGCTTGTTTTGTCCCCTTTCTGTGTCCTTTGTCCGTTCGCGCTGAAGTTTGTTGCCAGAATGAAATCCTCACTGGTTTCGTAAATATTGGCAGCCGGGTAAGGGGCGCGTTTTAACGCTTGTTAGGTCATCCCGCCGTTCGACGCGTGTCACACGAACGGACAAACTCCTGCACGTCCTTCGTACAGCCGGGCCAATATTACTCTGCCAATAGCCTGCACTTCGTTTTCGTTATTCCCAGTTTTACCGACCATCCTTCTTTACGAGCAGGTTCCAAGATTTCACGCCTTTACTTGTATAGATCTACCAGCTGGTCAACTTCATTCCCGCCTTTGTCCTTAAAGCAGCGATAAATAATGCCTTTCTTGAGATCAAAAGATATATTCTGTGTTGCGTTCTTTTCTCAGGCTATTGCAACATTTTGCTAGCGCTTTGTTCGTGGACTGTTCAGTGGGAAGCGTAGACTTTTCAACCTTTATCATATCATGGAAGTTCGCTCATTCCTGAGAAACCTGCGTAGTTACGTCTCCGCCTTTGAGGATATGCTTCAGACTCTCTTCTGCCGTTTCGTTATCTGACAAAAATTTCTGGCCTCGTCGCGATCGTTTGCGGCTAGGAGACGCTCGCTGTCGTCTTGAAGCGAGTGACTACTAGAGCGGGATTCATGTCAAGCAAGACGCCCGCTCGTCGAGCTGCCTTGTCGTTCTGTTCGAAAGGACGTACGGAGAGGTGGGCAATAACTCGTCGGACACTGCTACCTTAGTATCTACTACACCAAAAGTTCTGTCTAGTTTTACTCTGGAAAGTTGATTGTACGACCTTTCAGACCCTGATGAACGAACACGCAGTTGCCTATAAAATATTCATGCTTCACTAGAGTAGCATGAACCAGTTTGTGCGTAGCTCCGGTGTCTCTCCGAGCCTTGCAAGACAGACCCTTTACTATATCGTACAGGTATGGCCTAAGCATGTGTTCTGCCTTATTCATGCGGAAGATAACCACGGACACTCTAGGCACATGACGGCGTGAAGCCACATGAGCGCATTGGTGACATTTGTAGCAAAGAATAGGCTTTCATGCTTCAAACCGCTTTGATTCAATGTTTTGCTTGTCTGAATCCAACACTTTCTTCGAACGTGCAACATTCGTCGAACACACTGCACTTTTACATAGCGGATGAGCCGCTCCACGCTCGTAGCTTCGGACAAAGCTAGGCTTCTCTTTAAAAAAACTTTTCCCCATGTCTGGAGCAATACAGATCTGCGCGATCAGCCGCCAGGTGCATGTTTTTTATACTTGTCATGTCCTTAATCCAATCCTTCAGAGTTGAAGGGATAGAAAAAAAAACCGTTCGAGGGCAATCTGCGCTAGCGCCTTTTTGTGGCCCTCATTATAGTCTACACCACGGCTAAAACTCTAGATAAAGCCGATCAACTTCTAGGCGAACTTGGCATAGCAATCTTCTGGCTTTTTCAGTGCCTCTCGAAAATTTGTTCGAAAAACTTCGGAGGTCAGCCTGAACTTCTTCAGCAGGCAGTATTACGGACGAGTAGTAATCCTTCTCTTTTGACTCTAACCTTGCCAGAACATTGGCCACTTCCGCTGGCAGCAAACTCAGTATCTTTTGCGGATAGACCGATGCCACGTTCTCCCTCTTTCTGCATACCCGCTCAAAATTTCCTACATAGAGTCTTATGACTCCCCCAATGCAGAGGGACTTCAAGAGACTCGGCATATCCAATTTTGCCGATATATCAACCGTTTTGGCTTCCTCCTCCTTCTTAACCTTTTCCTTAAGAATTTCTAGTTCAAGATCTTTCTTCTGTTTCTTCTGCGTCTAAGTCTAGATTCCGAAATTTCTTCAGCGCCCGCGGCACACTCTACGACGGCCGAGATGATCTCGGGCATTCTCATTGCTTTTTTTAGTTTTATGCCCAACTCCTAGGCTAAGAGCATTAATTCGGGCTTGCCAATCACGCCAAGGTCCATCTTGCTACGATCGAAATTTTTACAGAGAAAAAACATCTGGCTGATTTCCACCCACTTCCCCTTCTGGCCAGTGGCAGTCTACTTTCTTATTCCAAGCTACTTAGTCTACAAACGAGATCTTTTGGACACTCACCGATAACCGCAGCGGAACACGGAGTCGTCGGCCCCGCACTGCCACCAGCTCCAGCGTATCTGGGCGATTCGACCAACGACGAGCAAGCGGCGACACCGAAGCTTGTCAGGAATGCCTTTATTTCACCTCGGATGCCGGGCAGAAAAGAGTGGCGCAACGCTCTGCTGTGGTGCTTATATAGCCCACGATGTCAGCGTTTTTCATACGCGTCATGATGAACAAGAAATAAGCAATACGTTCCACGCGACAGGAGGTGTTATCATGAGATGAACGTAACCGTACTGAGTACTGTGTTTTTAATTTGCCAATTGCGGGCTCCACAATTTCTACAAGCGTTCAACAATTTTGGCAATATGGCTGGAGGTGGACGCATCAGAGTGTACCACGTTTAGATTTAGATTGTACCTCTTATTAAGCTTTATTGCTATAACTGCCAGCCCCTTATTAATACTGTAGAATTACTGGATGTTGCCAACATACCCTGATTAATGAGCAATCGCACATCCTTTTCTCGTCTTTCCGCGAACCATTGAGAGCATTCTACGCGTCCTTGCCTTGCCTCACTAAGCGTTATGATACCTTTTATACACACTGGTTCCTCAAATAGCGCCGCTACATTAGCCTGACTGTTTAAGGTTGTGGCAATAAAGGTTGCCATGCTCTCTTTCCGGTGACGTCCTGTCCGGAGCCAGACATTTTTAACAGCCTCTGCTGCGTCACAGATCTGCCCGCGGCCATGGTCAGGTGCTCCTCTGTCGATAGGAGCAGACGGCTGAGGATTAATTCTTATCGTCATACAGGAGGCTTAAGCGAAATACTACACTAGGGTGACAAAGTATGTTCTGCTGAGAGAATGCGTAGTCGGTTCTGGTGACTGAGATCAGGCGAAACACTAAGCTCTGTTAATGCAAACCAATTCACATGTGGAGCTCTGTATTGTTTTGAGGCGTAAGCCTCAGATACCCCACTGAGCAAAAATTACGACAGAGCTTGATTAGTAGATACCTATGTCGAGTCTTAATGGTACGTGGTGGTACTACGACTTCTATCACAAGCCTCAAGATTGGTTTCGTAATTATCGGCATCAGGGTAAGGGCGCTTTTCGTCACTCGATCGGTCGTACTTTCCTTTGACACGTGTCACACGAACGAACTCCTGAACGTCCTTGAAACAACCGGGCTATTAATACTCTGCCTATAGCCTGCAATTCATTATTCCCAAGTGCCGCAATCATCCTTCCTTATGAGCAGGTTTTAAGAGGTCATGAAGAAACTTGTATGCAGCTACCAGATGCTCTCCTTCATTCCCGCATTTGTCCTTAAATAACGATAAATAATTCTGGTTTTCAAATAAAACGAGATATTTGGTGTTAAGCTTTTTCTCTGGTTATCTCGGCATTATCCTAGCGTTGCATGAGAGGTCTGTTCAGTTGTAACCGTGGGCTCATTCACCTTTATTATATCAGGAAAATTTGCGCTTTCTGGCGAAACCAGCGCAGTCAAACCCGCACCTTCGAGTACATTCTCTGGAATCGCTTCTGCCGCTTCGTTATCAGACTTATCAGCTTCTGCCCTCGACACAAGCGTTTGCGTCTCGGAGACGTTCGCTCTTCTCATGGAGCGTGTGACTTCTAGAACAGTATTCATGTCAAGCGAGACGCCCGAGTCGTCGAGCTGCCTTGCCGTTCTGTTTAAAAGAATGCACGTATAGCTGGGCAATATCCCGTTGGCCACTGCTGGCTCATGATCTATTAGACGAAAATTCTAGTCTGCTTTTACTCTGGCTGCTCGCAAGCTGACTGTACCATCTTCCAGGGCCTGACGAACTCGCATGCAGTGGCGTGCGAATTATTCTTGGTTCACTAGCGAGGAATGAACCACGTCGTGCGGGCTCCGGTATCTCTCAAAGCCTTGCAAGAGTAACCACTTGCTTCGATGTCTTTTTAATTAATTCTTCTTCTGAGTAACTTAAAGAAGCAATGTCATCAGACAATCGCAGATAATTACGGTATTCTCAACTAACTTTTATGCCCAACAATTCCAAATCTGAGGCTCTACATACGGCCTGTAAACGGTATAGGCGAGACCTTGTCTCGTTGCCTGAAAACCATCTCTAATGAAATATTATTGCTGGAATTATGGAGGACTATGAGAGCTTTGTAGACGTTACAAATATAACTCAATATTTTTACTTACGACTACTCTACACTCTGCTTCCCTTATGGCAGCATGACTGCGGCCGTTTTGACAAGTCAGGTTCAGGTGTCCAAAGATACATGAGACAGATACTGCGCCATTTCCTTTCCCCAAAAAAACAATTATTAATATTATTATTAATATTATTATTATTATTATTATTAATATTTTCGTACTCAATGAAGGCTATTTACAGGAGTTGGTTAAATTCAGCACAATTGTCTCTTTTATTGCATAGTGGGAAGAAAGCCTATTTTTGAGTATCTTATACGAAAGCCCGCATGACCATTTGTTGGAAGTCTGAGGTTGTGGCCACTGTAATAGCAATTACCTTAGTAAATACCGTATAGGCCACGCACACTAATTTGTTTGGACTAATTTTATATATCGTTGATGTATCCTTTCTTACAGATAAAAATCAAAGCGTTCATCTTCTTCTACGCTCGAAGTCGTAGGCACTGT
This sequence comes from Amblyomma americanum, assembly GCA_030143305.2. NCBI lineage: Eukaryota > Metazoa > Arthropoda > Arachnida > Ixodida > Ixodidae > Amblyomma > Amblyomma americanum. The sequence goes on from JARKHS020025515.1 coordinate 165,618, forward strand.
GTGTACGCGGTAGCTAGTTTTTCATCCACAATCTCCATTCTGCGTTTCAGCTCATTCGCTGTTACGTGATACTCTCCAGCTACTTTCCTTATTGTATTGCTCCTAAGGTTTTGTTTCCTTCCTTTTTCTTTACTGGCGCAAGATCGCACTGCTCTGCGATACTTACTATCTTATTTTAGTCTTGATTAAATTTGCTCTTGTACAGATTTCTGTAGAACTCTTCGGCTACTTTACCTATTTCGAGCACGGTGCTAATTGCATTGCCCTGGTTTTGTATTAAAGCAAGCATTTCAGTTTTGCCTCTGTCTAGTTTCCTCTTCACCTCTTTTAGAATACTTTCGTAACGTAGAACACGCTCTATTCTATATGTATTATTCTTCATTATACCACTTAGTTTATTCCATATTAGAGCTCTGCGAGTTACAACCCGCCAGTGGGGTTTTATGATTTCATTCTTTGACATTTGTTAATCAGATCTTTCATGTCCTGACAAACCTTGCATGTATCCTGTTAACCATCCAGCCGCCTACCTCTGTTGCGCACTCCGCAATGCTAGTTGCGAGGTTATAGTTCACAACTTTGTCGTTAAGGTAGTCGTTCCTTTATGAATATCTGTTCTGAAGTTACATCTTTAACCACTGTACTTTTCTGCCTTCCGCTACCTCTGAAATGGGCTTCAGCTTCACTATTTTGCTCTGTTTTCTATTGAAGTTTATTGCTAATTCTAGACATCACTGTGCTGTGTGTCGCTACAACTCACTTTCCCGTCGAACCTTCACATCCCGTACGATGTCAAGGTAAGCGAGAGGTATGAAGTGTATGTCGCTTTTAGTCCCAGCGTTGCGACTGTTCCTCTTCCGCTTCTGATTTTCTCGTTTCCTGGAAGGAGTTCGCCTTGATATGTAAATCACTTAGCTTTGTAAACTGACCTAAGCACTCCACTCTGGTGTTCCTAGAGTGTATTTCATAGTCTCCTACTTTAATACATAAGTACCGCACCTCTCTGAATTTTGCAACTGCGAAACCCGAATTTTCGAAAAAAGGAAAATTTTCTGAAAAATTATCTATCGCCAGCATGGTTTGCAAGTAATTAGTAAGCAGCCTTGCTGTGCAGGTCATCACAACAAAGCAAGGTGAGCAGGTGTCTGAGGCACTAAAGAAGTTACCACAGAAGCTGATAATTGAGCTAATTGACTCAGATATTGAAGCAGCTCATTGTCTCCCGCAGAAAAAGAGCAAAACCAATTCTGCTTGTGACATTCACTTCTGTCGCTGCGAAAGAAAAATGCATAAGACATCGAAGCCAGTTCAAGCCCCTAGTGGAAAAGTGAGAACTATCTGAAATGTGGCAGAAAATCTTCAAGCGCCGACCAATCGTTAGAAAGGATGACGTTTCGGCCCCGGCTTACGGGGGCCCCCGTAAGCCGGGGCCGAAACGTCATCCTTTTTAAAGATTGGTCGGCGCTTGAAGATTTTCCGCCATGAACATACCCGACCAGACGGGTTTCCGTCGAACCTTGGATTTCATCTGAAATGTGCTTTAACGACAACCTCAACAAATCAAACAGAAAACTGCTTTGGGAGGCTAAGCGAGAAAGGCATGGCAAATAATTTTATATTTGTTTGGGCCAAACATGGAAAAATTTTTGCTAGGGAGACCGAATACTTCTATTTTTTGAGTCCATGATTCTACCGACTTAGACAAACTAGTTTGAATCATGAACTCTGCCTTTTCCCGTTGCGGCAATATTGGTGAATTTTACAACTTAGTCTCGCCAAAGGATTACGCGTTCAGTGTACTTCATATAAACATACGGAGCTTGTGAAAACATTGGAATGAATTTCTGGCTGTTGCAGACAACACTAAAAATACTATTGATGCATTCGTACTTTCCGAAATCAGCATCACTTCCACACTTCACTAAAAATACTATTGATGCATTCGTACTTACCGAAATCAGCATCACTTCCACACTTCTCTCCTCTTTTTCGTTACCAGTTACTCTAGTTTCTCTTTCACACGCTCAACTCGGATAGGCGGCGGAATTCTTGTTTTTGTTCACAGCAAATTGAATGACTGCCATTTGCAGTCAAAATATTGTTTTGTTGAGTGCGTTGCATTGCAGATACCATTCTGAAGTTCAGAGGTTACTCTTCTAGAAATTTACAGGCCTCCTTCCCAAAATGTGAAAAATTTTCTTTCTGAGCTCGACAATTTTTTCTGCTCCCTATTGCTTAATCATGCTATTATATGCCTCATTGGGGACTTCAATATTGACAGCTTGTCAGCAGCACGTTCATTTGTTTGCAAATCCCTAAATACCTTGGCAAAACATAATATTGAACCAACGATAAAATGCTATACAAGAGAAGAGTACCTGGGAAAACATTTCATAGCTTCTTTTACTGATCGCATCAATATAAGAGCTCCGTTTTCCCAGTCTTTCTCTATCGTAAATACATACAAACTTTCAGATCATTGTTCTTTAGGTTCGCATAATCTTTCCTCCTTTAAATAAATTATACTCTAATACAGAGTGAATCTCATATAAAGACACTGCCACATTCAATAGTCTTATAGCAGGCTTTAACTGGGTCTCTTTTTCCGATGAACTTAATTCTTTTAACGTGCACGCCAGATCTGCGCAGGTTGTCAATTCCATAACACCCTAATCACAAAAGATCAAAGTGATAAAAAACGCAACATAAACCTAACTTGGTTAACAAGTTACATTCTACACGCCACAGCAGAAAAAGACGCCGTTTGGACACGTTGCAAGCGTAGTCCCAATAACACACTCCTCAAAGATAATTTCAGGTTCTTTAAAAATAAGGTTACTGTCATGATGCGAGCCTCGAAACGGGACTACCTTAATTCGGCTTTTCGCAATAACCAACATTCTTCACGTAAATCTTGGTCAAATGTCAAATGCCTTTTTGGACGAAACCCAAAACAATCTATTAGCTTTTATTTTGCCAAATCCTTAAAAGACTTGCCCTCTGCGGCCTATGAGTTAAAAGCATTTAATCTCAGGTTTCCAGGAAGTTTCTTTTATCCTACAATGAGGTTCCATGGTCTTTATATTGCACAGTTTCGTCAGTTGTTCTCCCCTCTATTACACCCCAGGATCTTCATAGCTTAAAATTAGCTTCACTTCGAAGAAAGCTGCAGGTATTGACAATATCAGAATGAGTGACCTCCAACGTAATTTTACGAAATTTCAGTCGGTACTTCTTTTTATGATCAACAGTTTTATTACTGAATGCTTCATTCCACACAATTTAAAAGTTGCCATAGTTAAGCCATTACATAAAAGTTGGCCTTTAAAGGCTATTGAAAATTACAGGTCTATTTCAATTCTACCTGCGATTGCGCAGATTCTTGAAAAGAACCGATTCCGAGTTAAGTAAAGTTTTGTTTTCACGAAAAAAATCGTATCAGAGGCACAGTTTGGTTTCATTTAAGGTAAAGGCACCGTTTTGTTATTAGAAAGTTTTACTGATATTATTTACTCTACATTTGGTAATAAAATATTCGCATGTGGTCACTTTTTGGACGCTAGCAAAGCTTTAGATTGTGTTCGGCATGAGTTTTTGCTAGAGAAATTGTTGTAGTAGGGTTTAGCAGTCCTTTTAATGATTCGCTGAAAGGCTATTTTTCTACTCGGGCTGTAGTTGTTTAAATAAGCAGGCATCGAAGTTCTGAATTATTTTTGTCGGCAGGTGTTCCACAGGGCTGTTTTATCGCCTCTGCTTTTCAATTCATTTGTAAATAATTTATCAAATGCTGTAGCAAAATGTTACATTTTTCAATACGCCGATGACACGCTACTGTTGTCAACAAATGCTTCGCTGCCTCTGGACATGTACGCTCTTAGAAGAGATGTCGTGCTTATTAGGGACTGGTTCTTAAATAATGCCGTTTCAATTAATCAACAAAAAATAAATCATTTGTTTTCATGATCTACATAAAAAGATTTCCTTTGTTGAACCATTGTTTTTATTGGTCGCATTGTGTAAACTGTTGTTGCATTTCTATTATTTTTCAAATAGTGCCGAGTACCTTGGTATACTTTTTGACAGAGATATGTCTTGGAAGAGTCATCTTACCGCAGTATGTAACAAGCCTTGGGGTTTAACATACAATGTTTAATATTTACTACATTTTCAGACTCGCAAGCTTGTTGCACATGCTCTTATTTATGGTATCCTGAGATGTGAAGTCACTTTGTATTATCACTGCTAAAAGACATGCCGAATAGAATTAAATGCTATACTATGGAATATTCTTCGATCTGTAGCATACAACACGGATGTTTCACCTTACTGCAATTTATTTTTGTTGTTACAGCTATCCTCTTTTGAGGACCTTTTTCATCGTGTAGTTATTCGTGCTCACTTTTGGCAGAGCGAATTTTTTAGGTTTCTTTCATTCCTGTTCGTCCTTTCCGACAGCACCCATGTTTTGCAGTACCTCTCTACCTAGCTGCTACACTCATTATGGACACTTCACTCATAATTATTATACACCCGGAATTTTTAATTCTCTGCTTGATTCGATCTTTTCATTTTCTTCGCTGTCACAATTAAAGCACTTCTTAAAAACCCTTATGTCGGCAACTTAAACTGTTTGTTTGCTTTTGGTATTAAGGTCTATCTTTGTTTGCTTTACTCGCTTTCTCACGCCTGTTTTTCAATATATTCGTCATTCACCGACCGCCGGGTACTGCCCTACGAGCCTTCATGGCTTGGGCAGACCTGTCTTAAAGGTTGTATATGCTTTCTCAAACATTATTATTATTATTATTATTATTATTATTATTATTACTATTATTATTATTATTATTAAAGCATTAATAATAGATTCCCTGCCATATTTACAGCGCCGCTATATACAGTCGTTCTGAATTTGTTTCAAAATCGGAGCAAGCATCTCGCACAGGTCAAGAAACATCGTTTGCTTAAATTCCCATTTTTCCGTTGCCAGAAGACTTTTTTAACTGATCGCGGTATTGATCACTACCCAGCCGCTCAACCGGGATGCCTCAGCACCGCTCGACAGATGGGGAGATTAAAAAGGAGCGACTTAAGTCACTTGAATGCTTACTTTTGCATAAATGAATAAATTCAGTCACTTTATGCGCAGGGAAACAGTAAAGAGTACAAAAATTTCCTAAACGCTCTGGCACGCTTGAAATATACGAGATGAGCGCAAAGAAATAATTTTTTCACTGAAAATCTTAAGCAAGATTTGGGCGGCCGATCAAACAACCTAATTCGAGCAGTGGTGGCTTTGCCTGAACGATTTGACGACGAAATCATTTCCAAATGACGCTTTTCTTTGGTAATGGCGACGAACACTTTGCTGTTCCGACAGCCGAACTCCATTTACAGCGATATCTGGTGGCGGTCGTTTTTTTTCTCTAGCCGCACTCAAGGGCTGCCTGTCCTGTCTTTGCTGCTAGGCGGGACCCAGCCGCCTGTGGGCCCTCACTGGCGTTCATCATTCTTCCTCGCTTGAATGCTGGAGCGTGGCCAGCGGAGCGGGAATTAAGAGCCAGGAGCACGCTGAACAATGACCGACGATGCGCGCACACGCGCATTCCTCGGAACTGAAGCAAGACATTTCCGCAAGGAAGCAAGGTCCCAACAGCGAAAGCGGAAGAGGAACCACGACTTGGCCATGCTTCTTTATTGATGCTATTGCTGATACGAGCGCATCCAGGCGTCTATTGCTGAAAGGAACAGTGCTTTCTTTCTTGTCAGCCTAGCTGTCGGCATTGCGTAAGGCTCTGGAGTGATGTTGTTAGCGAAACCAGTGCCACGACATGTTTATAGCCCCCCCCCCCCTTGCTACGCGCGCTTTTTTTGTGCCTTAATCTCTGCATTCCTAAGGCGAGTTGCAGAAGGCTTGACTTCACCCTGACAGAAGATTCCCATTGGGGAGCACAGCACCAGTGCTTTCGCACTAGACGGATGGGAACTCACCGTAAATATAAAAGCTAAACATTTTGGCACATTTGCCTGTCTGGTTGGGGTTGAAGACATAATAAACTGCACATCTCCAACCAAACATTTTAATTTTAATCAACCGTTTCGAAGCCGACTCGGCTCCTTCATCAGGGGTGACTGAGGGCAGTAGCTAGAATCTTTTAAGTATGGAGGTGAGGAGGGGGTAAAAGGAACGACAGCTGTGATGCGAAAGGCGTGGGGGAGGAGGAGAAGGGTTAAGGCTGTTAATCACGTTGTCGCACTGCAAGGAGGTGGTCAATGGCGACTTTTTTTCGTTGAGTTGAAGAGCGAAGTTCCTGGGCATACACTGAGGACAAGTTTCCTTTTGTGCAGTTGATGTTGTTCGGGGTGGTTTGGATGTGCCAGGATTCCAGAAGGAGCCTTTCGTGGTAATTTTCTTTGGTTCCGAGGATGCAGGTTTCTTCGAAGTTGATTCTATGTTTGCAGTTCTCGGAATGTTCCGCTACCGGATTGCGCTTTTTTGGGAATTAATAATAATAATAATAATAATAATAATAATTGGTTTTTCTGGAAAGGAAATGGCGCAGTATCTGTCTCATATATCGTTGGACACCTGAACCGCGCCGTAAGGGAAGGAATAAAGGAGGGAGTGAAAGAAGAAAGGAAGATTGAGGTGCCGTAGTGGAGGGCTCCGGAATAATTTCGACCACCTGGGGATCTTTAACGTGCACTGACATCGTACAGCACACGGGCGCCTTTGCGTTCTTGGGAATTTGCGGAGGTCGTTTTTACGATGCCGAATTCTTTCTTTGAAATTTTTGGTATCGCCGATGTAGCTTGCATCGCAGTCAGCGCAAGGAATTTTGTAGGCTATGCCTTGGGCTTTTTCTCTCCACGGCTTCTCTTTGGGAACAGGTAGGCAAAGCACAACAATATTTGTGGGCTTGTGCGCAACCTGGAGACCTGCTTGTTTCAGGATTCGTGCTATGGTTTCGCTTACAGCTCCGACATAAGGTAAAGCGACGTATTTTGGTGGTGGCGTTGGTCTTTGTGCGTTGATTTCTTGGCGAATGTTGTGTTTATGACGTCGAATGGTTTTAATAGTCTTTAAGGTAGCCATTCATGATGAGTTCATTAAATATCGTGCGTTGTTCTTTTTTTTTCTGCCAAGTTCTGTGCTGCAGTGTGTCTCAACTCTTCTCAATAGTGTCTTCACCCCTGATGCTTTATGGACTGTCGGGTGGTTCGAAGAGAGTGGAGATACCGGCCTGAGTGAGTTGGTTTGCGGTATACAGAGAACTGAAGGGTACTGTCGTTTCAGGACACGAGGAAGTCCAAAAACGGCAGGGAGCTTTCTTGTTCCACCTCTAGCGTGAACTGAATGTCAAGTTCTACGCAGTTTAAATGAGAAAAAAAATGAATCTCAGATATTTTGATGACGACGAAGCAGTCGTCGATATACCTGAAGAAAATCTTTAGTTCCGGGAGGAATGAGTTGAGGGCTCGTTGTGCGATGTGTGCCATGGTTAAATTGGCCATGACGACTGAGGTGCATGCTCCCATTTGTGTTCCTTTCACTTTTCGGTAAAATTCCCCATTTGACGAGAAGTACGTGTTTGATAGGCACAACTCCAAAAGGCGACACACATCATTGATATTAAGCTGTACAACTACAACCAAAAATTTTAATTTTTAATCAACCGTTTCCAAGCCAACTCAGCTCCTTCATCAAGGGTTGCTGAGGGCAGTAGCTAGCGTCTTTAAGTATGAAAGGTGTGAGAGGTGGGGCTTCAACCCCGTAGCAGGCCACCGGTGTTGGGGGATTACGCGTCGATCCCACCGCGGCCACGAGTTGTTAGAGATGCAGGCTCCTGGTTCGCCTGTGCCGTCTCTCGCCAAGGTCGGTGTCTCCGGGTTCCGGATCGGGAGACTGCTGTTGTGGGGTGACGAAGACATGAGAGGGTCTTCGAGGTGGAGAAGAGACTGAAAGGGTTTATTTACATTTTTACATAGTTCGAAAGAGTGAATCGGGAGCTGGCTGATCACACGCCAGATCGCTGCTTAAATAGGGTCCGCTGTCCCCAGGTTCCTAGTTGGGGAATTTAGTTCATTAAAAATGCGTCGAATCACTGTGATGTAGATCACGTGTCCAGTCTTTAGGGTCCGCCTTCCAGGACGCCCCCAACAACACACTCTTGCCACTTCTGGCAGATTATCGTCCGCGCTGACCAGGCAACAGTGATGAATAGCCCAAAGGGGGTCCCATGGCAGCGTCGAAGGTCAGTCACCTGCACTGCCGTAGCGTGGGAATTAAAGGTTGCCACTGCAGTTTGCAGAAGGTTCCACGTATAGGGAAAAGCACTTAGTCTAAGACGAGGTTGTTTTCGAAGCACGAATATTCCGGCGTCGTTGGCTTAGTCAAACACGGCCGCATTTGCCACGGCTCATTTGCAGCCCCGCCGCTCGCCGGCTCCCCCGCCGTCCCCTCCGGGAGAAAGATGTCCCGGTTGGGTCCGGCGTTTAGAACAAACGACAGGTTCACCAAAGCCGTTCTCAGGCAGCGGCGGGCCGTTTCACCCCGTAAACAGCAGGGGGGGGGGGAGGGGGAAGGTCCCTTGTAGACGCCACCACCGTGGCGCTGCAACCGTGGCGCTGCACTCGGGGCACTCGTGGCGCTGCAACCACGTCGACGGCCCTTTGAAGCCTCTGTCGACTGATGCTTCTCAGTGGCTTGAATATTCTTGACATGTTGGCATCTCCAAACGTAACAGCTCCTCCGCGGCTAGGACAATCTCGATCGGCCAGTGGTCACAATCACTGGTCGAGGAGAGATGGGAGTTGTAGCGTGGGAGGCCCTTCTTGATCTTCTCTGTGAGCACAGAACAGAGTCGTAAACCTCGTACAACAGAGGCATTAGTGAAACCAACCACTCAACAGAGCACCACTCCCCAAGCAGTGCCCAAAATTCACCCGAGAGCTGCCCGGCTGTTATGCAAAATGATGCATTGTCGACATGAACGTAAGCGCAAAATTTTGTAGCTTACAGCAATCGTCTCGGCTACTAAGATCAGCTTCCATGTCTGCCAAATTCGCTGCCAAGGCCCGATTCGCCGTACACGACTTCAAGAGGGGCGGCAAATTTGGAAGCAAAACTAGAATAAACAAATTGGCAGCTCAGTTGTGCCCGAATTTAGGGTCAAGAGAGCGTCCGCGTCTCATCTCATGTCGCCAAAGGCAGACTGCCAAGTTGTACAATACGCGGTGGCGTGTCAAAGCCTACAAATTTTTTATTAGAAACTATTCCTTATCAATGAAAGCTTTGATCCCCTTATACAACCAGAATACCGATAGATTGCTTAAAATTTGGCTCATGCTCAAATTAATCCACTGGCTTTTTTCTAAGAAGCTTGACACTCGAGTCTAATAATCAACTGTTCGAGTTGAACTCAGAAAGACGCGACTGCACATCGCAATCCTTACTCCTTCCCGTGCTGGCGTGAGACTTCTCCTAAGCTCAATGAGGCAGTCATGCGCCTCGTCACCATCACTTGTACAGAAAGCTGCTACAGCTGTTCTCCACAGAATTCTGCAGCCTAACTTCATTCGCGTAATCTATGAATACCAAAATCGGCTAGCCAACCGAGCGCCGCTAAACACAGGTACTCAAATGGGCACAAATACACGTACTTTCATTGCCTCTGCATTGCGTTAGCTACACTGTCGCGAATGAGACAACCGTTAACCTAACTATGGCCCCACACAAAACTTGTCGTCCGGTATCTGCTAAAGATACAAAGCGAAACGTGTGCTCAAAATTCAAACACAAAGAAATACGCTTACTCTGAACGGTTCTACATAAGCAAACAGCTCATCGTCTACTCGGGAACAGTCTTCGCGAAACTCCTGTGAGAGCCGTTATCACTCGGTAGCATCCCAAATTAACACATGTCCTTTCTAACTGAATGGCACAATAACCTTGAACTAACTGTTAAGAAAACAGTAACACTTGATCAAATCCAAATTTTTAACCGAAACCAAAGTAGCATTTCCTTCCTCGATTTTACGCGCACACAGACGAAAGAGGAATTGTAATAATAAAAAAAACAGCTACTTCGAATGGCTACGCGCGGTGAAACATGGCTCACCATCCCCGCCCGCGTCGAAAGGATTAGTCTTTCAGCCGTGCCCGCCGGGGTCGCGCTCTGACTGATTGTACTGCTGTCAACTAGTGACAAAGGGCAACTGAAAAAAGACATCCCTGATTGCTACTGTCATCTCCACAGCACCGCGACGCGCTCATGCAGTGCCGATAATCGATTCCGGGCGACTGACAGCGACCGGAGCGAGAAGCTGCTCTCTGTTCTCGCTCCAAGCAAGCCCGCCTACCCTTTCGCCCTGCGCCCTTCCTCGAATACAGTGCGGAAACTGCAGGACCCATCCTCAATTGTGGGCGCCGAACACACCTCCATGCGTGGTCTCTGTTACTCGACCCCTGAGCTCGCATGCGCCGGGTGTCCTGCAAACTATCGCCTTCTGATATTTCGGGCAGATTTACTTTCTTCCTGACCGCCTTTCTGTCAGGTCGCGGTGGTCTGAGTCGTCCCGTAAGCCAATGCCCCCTGGAAAAACTCGCTCCTGTCCTGCTTGCAAGATGCGCTTTTCTCTTTCTGTTACTGCGCTCACGTTTAGAAGCACCTCGCGTGCCGCCTGACCAGTAACTTTAGGTGCAAGATTACATGGTTCAATGCGGGAAGGTTTTTCTTTCCCTTCTGCCGCATTTCCATGTGTGCTAACATTGGCACCTGTCTGCGCAGCTAATTTTAGGGCTCGACATTTCAACCGCTTTTTCTTGGTCTTTGCCCTATTCCTGTTTTGACGCCTAGACACTTCTGTTTGTGTCTCCTGATCGCAACTAGCTTAATCTAGTTTTTCAAAGGCACCTCGGAGACATTCATCCAATTGCAAACTGGCCGCTTTGACTTCGCAGGTCAGTGTCAGCTCCACACTGCTGACACACGGACCTTCCGCTGCCCCCAAGTTGTGCAGTTCGCTTCCCTGAAGGCAGTCCTCCACCACCCGCTTATCGGCCTGAGCGCTTACCCCTGAAACGCCCTGCTCGTCTGCAATTGAGCTTTCGTCCTCTGTCTCAGCGTGGGTTTCTATAGTGCGTTTCGACACACTTAGAGCTCCGCAATCTTCATGACGGTTGTGCGCTGTTTCACAATACTGCTTTACGTTGTCACGTCTGTCCAACTGGAACGATCCGGCCGGACTCGCTCTCTCTGGGGTCTTGCCTCTCAAGATCTCATCCAATTTTTTTTCGCTCATACGCGAGCTGTAACCTTCTGAGCTCCCGCTCCTTTTTCTCTGCCGCTAACATTTGTTCCTCTATGTTTCTCCGCTCATCTTCCTTTTTCATTCGCTCTGCTTTGAGGAGTTCCCCCGTTTCGCTAATTATTCTTTCCTCGGCTGTTTCAAAGGGCAATTTGCAAATGTCCGTCTTTTTGATCTTAACCCCTACATCTACACCCAACTCTTCACACAATGACAGCAAATCTGACCTTAGCAACTTCATTAGGTCCATGTTTGCTGCTCTGAGTCTTGACTTTGCTGAACAACTGTTGTCGTGAGCTACCCGCACTCAGACTCACTGATCAACTTCCCTCGATTCCGAGCAGTTTAATGTATTAACCCAAACAATTGAAGGCTGGCGAATCTCGAGCAAAGTTCAAGCACTCACCCACGGAAGCAACACCACGCCGCATGGTCGATCCAACCGCTGCCAACCAGTTGTTAGATGTGGGGCTTCTATCCCGTAGCAGGCCACCGGTGTTGGGGATTGCGCTTTGATCCCACCGCTGCCACCAGTTGTTAGGTGCGGGCCCCTGGTTCGCCTGTGCCGTCTCTCGCCAAGGTCGGTGTCCCCGGGTTCCGGATCGGGAGACTGCTGTTGTGGGGTGACGAAGAGATGAGAGGGTCTTCGAGGTGGAGAAGAGACTGAAAGGGTTTATTTACATTTTTACATAGATCGAAAGAGTGAATCGGGAGCTGGCTGATCACACGCCAGATCGCTGCTTAAATAGGATCCGCTGTCCCCAGGTCCCTAGTTGGGGAATTTAGTTCATTAAAAATGCGTCGAATCACTGTGATGTAGATCACGTGCCCAGTCTTTAGGGTACGCCTTCCAGGACGCCCCCAACAACACACTCTTGCCACTTCTGGCAGATTATCGTCCGCGCTGTCCAGGCAACAGTGATGAATAGCCCGAAGGGGGTCCCATGGCAGCGTCGTAGGTCAGTCACCTGCACTGCACAGCGGTAGCGTGGGAACTAAAGGTTGCCACTGCAGTTTGCAGAAGGTTCCACGTATAGGGAAAAGCACTTAGTCTAAGACGAGGTTGTTTTCGAAGCACGAAGATTCCGGCGTCGTTGGCTTAGTCAAACACGGCCGCATTTGCCACGGCTCATTTGCAGCCCCGCCGCTCGCCGGCTCCCCCGCCGTCCCCTCCGGGAGAAAGATGTCCCGGGTGGGTCCGGCGTTTAGAACAAACGACAGGTTCACCTAGCCGTTCTCAGGCAGCGGCGGGCCGTTTCACCCCGTAAACAGCAGGGGGGGGGGGGGGGGGGGGAGGTCCCTTGTAGACGCCACCACCTGCACTCGTGGCGCTGCAACCACGTCGACGGCCCTTTGAAGCCTCGGTCGACTGATGCTTCTCAGTGGCTTGAATATTCTTGACATGTTGGCGTCTCCAAACGTAGCAAGGGGAGGGGGTCGCAGAAACTACAGCTGTCATGCGAAAGGCATGGAGGAGGGGGTTAAGGCTGTTAGCCACGTTGTCGCTTTGCAGAGAGGTGGTCAACGGCGACTTTTTTTCGTTGAGTTGCATAGCGAAGTCCCTGGGCATACACTAGGGGCATGTTTCCTTTTGTGCGGTTGATGTTGTTCGGGGGAGTTTGGATTCCACAAGGAGCCTTTTGTGGTAACTTGTTTTGCTTCACATCAAATACCGGACGTGTAGAGAATGAGCCCAAGGCACTGTCTACAAAATTCCTTGCGCCGACTATGACGCAAGCTACACCGGCGAAACCAAAAATTTCAAAGAATTCGGCAACATAACAACGACCTCAGCAAATTCGCAAGAGAGCGCAATTCAGTGGCCAAACATTCAGAGGACTCCGTCCATAGAGTCAACTTCGAAGCAACCCGCATCTTCGGAACCGAAACAAATTACCACAAAAGTCTCCTTCTGGAATCCTGTCACATCCAAACCACCCCGAACAACATCAACCGTACAAAAGGAAACCTGCCCCCAGTATACGCCCAGGGACTTCGCTCTTCAACTCAACGAAAAAAAAGTCGCCATTGATCACCTCCCTGCAGTGCGACAACGTGACTAACAGCCTTAACCCTCCCCCCCACCCCCACGCCTTTCGAGTCACAGCTGTCGTTCCTTTCAGCCGAGTCTGCTTCAAAACGTTGGGTAAAAATAAAAATTTTTGGTTGGAGAAGTGCAGTTTATTATAAAACGTAAATATTGTGTGTCCACTTGGCTTTCTTTATATCAAGCTTCTGTAAACCTTTTAAAATTTGGATGCTGCGTGTTTGGATAGGGATAAAAGCCATGTTGCCAAAAACGTAATTTTTAATTGTGCCTTCATGACCGAGCAACGTCTTGTTCTACGTAGCTGTCTATAAGCCGAAAATGTTAATGTAAAAATTATCGCCCACGAAGCATCGTGCTTGAAGTAGAGAAATATTTTTTATAGCACATGAAGCAGAAGAAGGGGACACTGTAGTTTCGTTAAAGAATGTGTGTTGTTTTGAAATCTGCCAGAGATTGTGAGCTCCCCGCAAATATTTGACGCAGAAACCTGAATCGCCTCGAGAATTATACAAACAGCGGACTGGTAAATTGTCAATTTTTTTTTTGTTTTGGCTACCACCTTAAAAAAAGAGCAGCATGAAAATGGCCCTTTAATAAATGCCAGTTTTTTTATTTTCCGTGGGTTGGCGGGCAGCACGACATGCTAGTAAAAAAGACCCAGTTTTCTGCGTTCTTGAAAATATTCGCAACACTCACATCGAAGAAAAGATACACCAAATTTCATGTGAAGACTGGCGAAAATGATCCAGTTGCAGCATGATGCTTGCGTTCCCTGGATTGTTTATTTATTAAAGACAACGTGGGAACGGGCTTTAACGTTATAGTTGCCGATTTTTTTGCTTACAGAAAAACACTGTTAATACCGGGCGTCTCATGTAGAAGTAACCAAAATTTTTTTTTTAAATACGGAGCGTATAAAGAGACTGAAACAAGTCGAGTTTTGTTGACAATTGTCCTAGTCAGAGCTTTTTTTTAATTTTACAACCTAATAATATTGAAAGCAAGCTAAATTATTTTTTTAAATATTCAGGCTAGGAAGACATAGCCAAAGCAGAACTCGTAGACAGCCTTGAAAAACAGCTGGCAGAAATATTAGCACCAAGTAACTTTTTATAAAGCTTTCATTACCAGCCTTAAAAGAAACACCACGACAGAAAAGAAGCAACCATATGACATCGGTGCTACTTAGCGTCTCGAGGTGCGTGTCTAATAAGAAAATGTTTTTCCAACACTGGCTCCGACGGGGCTTTGTATGCGCACTGTGCGAAAGACATTCTCGAGCTGCTGTCACAATGTACATTTTATTATTCTCAGATTTCGTTTCAAGGCTGCTAAGTATTTGTGCACATGGCACCTGGTTAAAAATATTTAAAAAGCTATGTTTTTTTTGTCGTCCACAGCTTCTGAAGAGACGCTTTTTTTCCGGAGAGAATTCAGAAAGTTCTTTATTACCTTTTCAATAATTATTTGAGCTTGGACGAATTTATAACAAAACTCTGCTGTCTTCACTTGAGTTCTACATATTACCTTTTGTAAAAAACTTGGCAATTTTCAGTAGGTACTTCGACTCGAAAAGCAGCGACTTTGCAGCGTTTTGTAGGCCTTTGAGCCCATGCCAAGTTAATAAGCAATTTCTCGTGGCAGAAATGTATATCCTGCTCGTATTGTGTACGGTGGAATTCTCAAGGCGTCTTACCAAAGTTGTTTTATTGACAACTACTCCCTGCATATACTTCTCACCTTTCACAAGACTGAGGGCGGCTCCCAAAACCATTGTCAGCATCAAGCCAATTAGAGATATCCAGTAGTACGAGGTCTGGTACAGCAGAAATACGGCTGAGCTGCACATCAAAAGAGAAGGGCACTCCTACAATTATTGCTCTTACCAAAACGAAGGAATACCTGAATGTCCAGTGTTCAACTCTATTATCTCTAAGTATCCATATTTCATACATGTATGCAAAGAAAGCCCCTAATTTGCATTTATTATTATTCTTGCCTTTGTGGGTTAAGTGCGTTGATTCCTCAATCGAAATTACAAGGTATTTTTGCGGCGTCGATTTATCAACAATTTCTCTTTGCGCACATTTGAGTGGCGTGCACAATCAGATGTACTGGTGATCAAAAACGTGTCGAGACTGCTTCTTGGATTACTGTTTTTAGAATAGGCGCAAATTCTTTAGATCAACACTCCATTTCGCTTTAATATAAGTCAGAGGTGGAAATTTTGAACCATTTTCGGCGTTTTCTGCTTGAAATAATTGGTGACGAATTGGGCTACATTTATTCATAGCCACCGTAGCCATGGTAGTGTGTAGCATAGAACACTATGCGCGCACCTAATATATCTTCACTGGAGCCGTACTACAGTCTTCCCTGTGACCGAGATGCTATAACGCACTGTTATCGCCAGTATCACGGCACTGGAACGTTGCTGTATACAGGCTTGGGACGTTGAACACGACATACCATAATGCTGCGCCATGCAGCATTACTAGGTAAATCTTTACGTTAGGCATGCTGTGGACAACCAGGCCAGTCGGCAGCACTTCGGCTAAAGATGAAGAGTTCATATGGGCCCTAATGGCCATATGGAGGACTCAAGAATAATCGCGTCCAACTGCGGTTCGTTAAAATGCACTGACATCACACAGCACACACTGGTGCTTCTACAAGCTTTCACCTCCAGGAAAAAGCGGCCACCAATGGAGAATTAAATACCGCGTCTTTGAGCGTAGAAGCGAAATGGCGTAACTACTACGCCAAAGCTAGGGGTGTATAATACAGTAGCAGCCATCTGTAAGATACTCTGACATCGATGTAACGGTAGCCCTTAAAACAAGATGCCTGTTGTTAACAATTAGCTGCGCGAACACTTCGAAACTCGCAGTGTGCAGGGCGACCCTCTTTTAAAAGAAATGACTGATGGTGGTACCATTAATGGGACTTGCGGGGAGCTCCCATTGCGTTAAAAATTATTGTTACAGAACATGCACAAATGGGTGTGGACGCCTGCAAAGCACTCACTGTACTTGCGCAATCGTCTGTATTCAATCGGTTCGCTAAAACTATGTCGTACCAACAATCCACAATTTTAATGTGCCTTGATTCACAACAGGCACTTCGGCTCCGCACATTCAGCATAATAGGGAACGTTACAGAACCGGCCACTCATTATCATATTCCTGTTTATTGTGTTATTGTGTTATAGAATTTAACGTTCGAAAGCGACCCAATATACGAGGGGCACCGTAGTGGAGGGCTTCGAAAACTTCAGCCAGTCGGGGTTGTTAAACGTGCACTGATATCGCACAGTACCCCAGCCTCTAGCATTTTGCCTCCAATGATTCTTTAGGACAACCTCTTTCTTTATAGATAAAAGGCGAGAAATCACTGTCCCGGCATTGTGAAGACAATGATGTTGTCCCAAGCTGGTGAACAAACATATTAGAGGTAAATTCACATAATGAAAAAAATTTTTTGTGACATTTCACGTCGTGGCAGGAGATTCAACTGGGGCTTTTCAAGCCAGTGCATGGGAAGTTTTTTCACCGAAAAAATTCAAATTATTAAACAAACAAATAACTATATTACACAATTTCTCGCTGTTTTACATCGACCATTGAATTTCGTTCTCAACCTTTCCAGGAGTAGCATCTGCACCGTGGTACGTCGCGCATTAAGACACCCGCTTTTTCCCCAGCTTCTACTCTACAAGAGTTGCAATGTGAATGCCCCCGACAATGAGCACTGCACTCGTCCAGGTGGGCCCCATGGAGCAGGCGCTTTAATATAATAGGGGTTTAGTAGTGCTGCATAGGCACTGCAGCGAAGACTGCTGAAACAGGTACTCAAGTTAAGGGATTGCTACATATACTAGGACTTTAGACTACTCATGCCGTAACACGCTTGTTTTAAAGGGCAAATACCACTGCTATTTTCCGTACCGACCACCGTACACTGAAAGATTTCGTGCTTCGTCTCGCAAGTCATTGGCAGTGACATGAAAGATACAAGTGTGAGGTTCAGCAAATGTACCGGATGTGAAATCGAAGCTATGGGCGCAAGGCGTTCCTAGCTGCCTGTACCCTTCCATAAAGTTATGATATGTACTACTTACTGAAAAGAGAAACAAGCATTCGGCAGATGTGACCACAGCTTTGCAACAACACCTGCTATCGCAAAGTTTGAAGCATGAAGGTCCATGCTTTCCCGACGCCACTTCTATTGTGTGTCTGCTATTTTTTAAGCCCGTGTATCCCACAAAATGCTTTAACGTTTTCGTTTCCTGGAGAACGAGCTGCTATAGTCGGCTGGCTTCAGTACAAAATGTATGGATGGTAGATAGCAGTCTCTACTTTTAAACAGGGTGGTGGCGGTTGGCACCGTGCTAGCTCTTCTTGCTTATTTTTATTTACCAGATCCAAATTTTGCTCAAAGATCCCCATTGTCTTAAAAAACGTTTTCAGTTCTCCACTTCTAACCTTACCTCACCTCTCGGCTTTTGTCTCCTAATAACGTTTTGCCAACTCCCACCGGAGATATATTGTCATGACCACTATTCTCTCTAAACCCTACGGCATCATCGAGACTTACTGTGCCTGCACAGGCATCTGAATGGATACCACTCTATGCGCAAAGGATTAGGAGCTCCACGTGAGTACGGCTAGCACGTAGGATCTAATCAGATGCTGGAGACTGGCAGTAAAAGGATCCAGCTTTACAAAATTAAGAGTATACATTCGCTAGTTGCGTTCATAGTTCCCGTTATGAACGAACCTAAGAATAGACTCGGTATTAGGACGTTCTTGAATGCAATAAACCAGAAAATGCTACACTGTTTTTCAAACTTTATGAAACAACATGGCGCATTTATGATGCTAAGTTTTTTCGCACTTTCAACGAATCAAGCACTCAGCTAGAACCGGCAACTTGCTAAATTGTAATCTCTCCGATTCGTGTACATCATTTTCGCGGCTATCTCAATTCCTGTGCCTTCAGTCTTTGTCTTTTGCATTACAACGGCTGCTCTCTAAAGATCTGTGATTATTTCCATCTTTATTAAAACCGCTAAACATAGCCTTCGGTAAGCATTGGCGCAACATAAAACATGCACGTGTGAATGGAAGACAGGACAACGCGCTAATGACAACAATAGCTTGTCATCCTGTCTAGATTGCTCGTCAATGTTTTATGTGTCACCAACGCTTACCGAAGATGCCCCAACTCGCCTATTAAAAAGTTTTATTTGATGACAGCTGAATTTGTAGCGGATGTGACACTGCTTATCGTATAACAATCCTTCTCCGACTGCCTCGTGCGTGGCGTCACCGGCATGATGCTTCCCGTTGAATAGCATATATTGCGCTAGTTAGGACAGGTGAGGATAAGAAAAAACAAAGGTTTATACCATGCCGCCTTGACATAGGTGCAGTGATCACAGTAAAAGCATGTTATCTATTTTAGTAAGAACTATATGGCACCTATGGTGCCTGCCGCGGTGACACACGAGTAAGTCTCATCTGTGATCATCAAAATACGAATATTCACATGATTCATACTTTTATGAACCGAAAATATGCCGCAACTTAGAGTGAGGAAATGCAAAATAACACCCACTTTTTTGGCATGACGCTCCCGCCATATTATTATTTTTCTTTATTTGCATCAGTTGTGTTGGCCAAAGGCGGGCAGCGGTTCAGACTTTTTGGAAGCAAGGAAACCTGTGCAATATTCGACAGGAGGAGCCCGCATACTAGTAGGGACGTAGATGGCTACGTCTGGGAAGGGAGCAAGAGAACAACAACGGAGAGGAAAGAAGGAGGAGTAGGTATGCTGATACATCAAGGAACAAGTTGGCAAAGAATAAAGTCAACTTGCAAAGAACATGTCTAGGTATCGGGTACAATTGCCGGTAAAAGGACATGGCTAGGAGTAGTTTATTTAGGGACAGGGCACAAATTAAGGCAAGAGAACACGGATCTAGTTAAGTGTCTCAATGACGATATAAAACAGTTTGGAGAAGGCGCCGATATTATTCTGTTGGTGGACATGAATGGCCACATCGAGGACCTGGATGGATACACAGATTGGAACGGAAAGTTGATGCTAGACTTCTGTGAGCGAGACAACTTAGTTATTCTAAATAGAGAAACTAAGTGTGAGGGACAAATCCCGTGGGAATCCCGTAACAGGCAAACGACCATTGTCTACTGCTTAATCTCGCAGGGGATGTTTGGCAAGCTCGCAATGAAGGAAATAGAAGAAGAGGGGAAGTACAGCCTCGGTAGTGATCATAAGCGTATTAGGCTACAGTTTGGAGCCCTGCTCAAAAGAGAAATGAAGGGGAGTCAAAAAGAGTGCGCAAAATTAAATGACGAACAAATAGCGCAAATAGCGGCCTGCATAGAGGAAGCAATCGAGACACATCACATGGAAAAGTGGGAATGTAATAAGCTAGAACTACTCATTAGTACAACAATAAAGCAAGTAAAAGGAGCAAACCGCTGGAGAGGAAAGAGGAAGCCACAAAGTTGCTGGAATAATAAAATTAGGGAGGCCATCGAACAACGACGGTTGGCATCACGGGAAATCAGAAGCAAAGAGGGCGCAGTTGTCTGAAGAGGAAATAGGCCGAAAATGGGTATCTTAACGACAAAACAAACAGCAAGTGCAAGTCCTCGTCCGGGCTAAAATAAAGCAGTCCTCTGATCGCCGGCTGGCTGAAGTTCGCGATGCAACTAAAGGGGGGCAAAGAAAATTCTGGAACCATATAAGCTGGCTGGGCAAAGCGATTCACAGAAAGCAGGAACAGATTCACGATGCTGAGGGAAAATGTTTAGAGGGAGATGACGCTGCGAACTACATTTTATCAGTTATAGCTGAGTCATTTAAGAAAGACGATAGAGTAATCACCCCAAATGAGGGAGCAACCCTGGACAGCACAATAGAAAACAGCGTGGAACTGAAGAATCTTAACTGAAAAAAGCCGGAAGCAAATATTCCAAGATGTACGTCCGCAGGGATCGACGAAATTCCAATCAAGCAAATTATTGAACTTGGCCGAAGGGGCAAGGAAACGCTGATAAAAATTTTGGAGGCAGTCATAACAAAATAGCACATTCCGCACAGCTGGAAACAGAGTAAAATGAATTTGATTTATAAAGGAAAAGGGAATAAGACGAACATAAAATCCTTCCGACCGATTACGATAAGATCAGTTACATACAGGCTGGTGATGCAGGCGGTAAAAAATAAAAATGCAGTCTTGGGTAGAAAGTAATAGAATACTCGGAGAACTTCAGAACGGGTTCAGAAGTGGTAGACGCTTAGATGATTGCCTGTTCGTGCTTACCCAGTGCATAGCAATAGCTAAGGCGGAAAAGAGACGTCTGTATTTAGCCTTCCTGGACATAAGCGGTGCATACGACAACGTGAACAGAGAACTCCTCTGGAAGATAATAAAAGGTGAAGGTGTCGGTCATGAGGTTATTAATTTTATACAGGAAATATGTCGAGAAAATGAAGTTGAAATAACATGGGAAGGAATTAAGAGTACAACAACTGTCCAGGTACACAAAAGATTAAGGCAATGTTGTCCTCTATCCCCGCTGCTGTTCATGGTTTATAAGATAAGTATGAAAAGAAGGCTACAAGGAAGCAATCGAAGTTATGATCTGTCATACACATTAGCCGGAAAGGTTGTTGAGCAACGACTATGCCAGGTTTAATGTATGCGGACGATATTGTACTGTTATCAGATAGCCAGTAAGATTTGCAAACTTTGGTTCATTCCTGTGGAGACGAAGGCGACAGTCTAGGTTTCAGTTTTAACGCAACTAAATCAGGTGCCATTGTTCTCAACGGTACAACTGATCAGGAGCTTACAATACAAGGCCATGAAATTCCGCGAGTGGCCGAATACAAATATCTCCGGGTATGGGTAAACAAAGGGCATATGTACACGGAAAAGCACGAACAGTCTCTCATAGCAAAACGGCGAAGAGATGCCGGGATAATGAAACAGGGCATTATGGGGGTAGAACAGGTACGAAGTCCTGAGAGGTATTTGGAAAGGAATAATGGTGCCGGGGCTTACTTTCGCGAATGCGGTTCTTTGCTTAAGGGCTGAAGCTCAGTCGCGATTAGAAGTAAATCAGAGAACTGTTGGATGATTAGCACTAGGTGCCGACGGGAAGACCACAAACGAGGCAGTACAAGGGGATATGGGCTGGGCAACGTTCGAAGTACGGGAAGCTCAGAGTAAAGTACTACACGAAGAACGCCTGAGGAAATTGGATGATAACAGGTGGGCAGCTAAGGTATTTAAATACCTGTACAGAAAGAGCGTTGACACACAAAGGCGGAACGAACTAGAAAACTGGCCAGTAAGTTCGCCAGAGACGAGGAATGAGAAAGAAAGAAAGAGCATTAAACGACAGATTAAAAACGTCGAAGGTAAAAATTGGATAGATTCAATGGAAAAGAAGCATAGTGTAGAACTATATCGATGCTGGAAAAGGCAGATCAGGAAGGAAGCGTTTTATGATAACTCAAGAGCAGTGCCCTCCTTTTTGAAGCTAGGTCAGGATGTCTTAGAACGCGCAGCTACAAAAAGAAATTTAACGAAGAAGATGACACAGGTGTTGTGTGTGGTAAATCTGTTGAAACAATAGAACACCTCTTCCTAAAATGTGATGGTATCCATCCGGATGTAGAAGCAGGCACAGTCACTCTTCCTAAGGCCTTAGTGTTTAGAAATAACAATAGTCATGTAAATAAATCAGCGGTGGAAATTAGCAAAAAACGATTAGAGGATTGGTGGCACTAAAGCAGAGAGGTGACATAAGTTCTAAAGTGTAGAAGACGTTTTTTAAAGAAAATGGCGCATTTTATTAACAACTTACCGCAGAGTTAAACAAAAATAAAGGAAAAAAACTTAGCATATTGGCAACAACCACTGCCCCGATTGAAAGGGGACGCTCCTACCTTCCATCAATCCATCCATCTGTCGACCATGCCACGCCCTGTAAAATAATCACTCCAGTGTAACACATAGAGCTTGCTTATAGCGTGTCCTCCAGACAATTATAGAAACCGTAAGATATTTAGGTTATTTTTACAATTTATTCTGTACTGTTGTCATAAATGGGCCGAGCCTCGAGGTATTTTAGTCAGTTTAAAGCTGCATTTTAGGCTTTTGTTCCTGCTCCTTTTCTGTTGTTCGCATACTAACAACAGTATACGTGCTGTTGCTTTAACATGACTGCGTAATAACTATCCCAATATACATTGGTGGTGAAAATTTGACATGAAAAACAAAAATGAATGACTAACCTAAAATAGCAACTTCGTTCGAGCAAAATAAGTATTGCTCCCTTCGACAACAGCTTAAAAGGCCACAAAGAAACAATTAATATTTATTTGGGATTAATTTTTCAGACCTTTATATTCTGCGTTTGCCTATACCCTGAGCGACGGCTTACCTTAAGGCGCGGCCAAACGGTGTTATTTTGCAAGGGCAAGTCAGCCAAATCTACCCTACTGCGCCCACTTGACACCCGGCGGCGACAAAATGCCGGTCACCGCTAATATTCAGTTACTAGAACTGACGATTTTGGCAAGCGCTAACTGGCAGAGGAGCGCACGCACGCACACACGCAGAAGCACGCGCGCGCACGCACGCACACATACACAAAACGCCATCCTGCGCCAGATAGCGCTTTCTAAAACGGTATCTTGACATCCTAACTAGCTCCAGTAGTCATCATCAGCCTGACTATATGCCCACAGCAGGACAAAGGGCTCTCCCGCCCTCTAATCAACCCTGTCCTCTGCCAGCTGCGCTCTCTGTGTGCTCGCCGACTTCTTAATCTCATCCGCCTAGGTAATTTGCTGCCGCCCCTGGTAGGCTTGCCTTTTCTTTGAATCCACTCCATTGCCATTAGGGGCCCGCGGTTATCTTCTCTTCGCATTACATTCCGTGGTCAAGCCCATTTTTTCCTCTTGATTTCGAGTTGGATGTCATTATCCCGAGTTCGTTCCTTCACCCACTCTGCCCGCTTTCGGTCTCTTAACGTTATACCTAGCATTTTTGCTTCCTTGGCTGGCTGCGTTCTCCATAACTTAAGCTTAACCTTTTTCTGTAGCCTCCACGTTTCTGCCCCTATGTGAGTACCGGTAAGATACAGCTGTTGTGTACTTTTTTCTTCAAATATATTGGTAAACTGCCATTCATGATCTGAGAGGACCTACCATAGACGCTCCAACCCATTGTCATTCTGCTAGTTATTACCCTCTCATGATCCGGAAAAGCGGTCACTACCTGCCCTAAGCAGACATATTGCTTTACCACTTCCAGCACCTCACTACCAATTGTATTCGGCGTTTCCCTTGCTAAACTATTGAACATTACTTTGGTTTTCTGCAAGTTAATTTTTAGACCAACCGTTTTGCTCTGCCTGTCTAACTGATCATGCTTTTCAATTCTTCTCCAGAGTGACTCAGCAAGACAATGTCGTCAGCGAATCACAGCTCGCTCTGGCTGCCGAATACAGAGCCGCCATAGCTAACAAGCTAAGCAGTTAGCTGGGCGTAACATCGTAGTTCTTATTGAACACTTCTTCAAGCCGGTAATGTCACTTTTAAACGCAAACATGACCTAATCTGGCGGTTAAAATAACAAGTTCAATCACTGAAAAAAACGTTGTAGAAAAAAGTTCTCTGCTTGTGATAAAGAGTGAGCGGGCATCCCAGTGTATGTGATTAAAATATTCCGAGAACGCAGAGGCTTGAACAGATCTATACGCGCTTGCTGCAGTTAGTACAATGGCACTTAAATGAGCACGTTAGAATTTTAACAATAAAGTCAGCGGCACTGCTCCTACATACCTACTTGAATCGGGGTATATTGCACTTGTCTATTACATTTTGCATGGCGTTAAGAGATACTGGGCGGCGCCCGACTCTTGTTCGCTACTTGTATCAGCACCTAGCCGGCACTTGTAACCATGTAACCCCGTAACAAGTTCGTCGGGTCAAAATCCTGCCTCAATGGGTCTTATGAGTACGAGCTATTTCATGCCATTTTTATTCAGCGTAAAAATCGATTCCATGGCTATCTACGCATATGTGGTTGTTTTTCTTGCAGCAAAATAGGGTTTTCTTGCGGATAAAAAACAGAAATTTCCCAGCCCTTTTATAAAATTCGCGGCCTTCTTAGCCTTAAAAAATGCCATGATCAGAGTTTTTAAGCGAATGGTTTCTATCCTGGCCTCTTAAACCAGCGACAGAAAAATTAACTTGTGAAATCGGCCACTGATGGCCAGACGTGTATTAGATTTTTGACGTTCTCTATCTATGAAAAGTTTCATTTCTGTAGAAGCAGTGTTATTTTCGTTAAAATGCCGTAATCTGCCGTAAGCTCTCAATACAGGCTAACTTCATTATGTCCTCCTTGCCCCTTTGAAGAATCCTTTGGCGCAGCCACGAGATACACCACTTAAAATTTTTATTCATCTTTTTTCTACCTCACAGCCTTTTCAGGTATCGTACACGTTTTTCAAATTATGTTCGCTGCTACATGTTAATGCACCGTACAGTGAACGGCTACCTTAGAGTTTGTCTATGGCGAAGATATGGCGGGAAGGATAAGCCCAGTGAATGGTCCCACCGCAGAACTGTAAAAGGACGTGAAAAGTTCGAGGAAGAAATGTTCGGTTGAACAGCAACCATATCTAGGCGAGAAAGACAGAGATATAAAAGAGGAGGCTGATGGAATGAATATACGTACAGTACTCACGGACTGAAATAGGACATTCGGAGCGCGTGGCCGTCGCTTCATGGAGCGCCGCCCGTAGACGCTCATGGAACCAAGGTGGTGCATTGTGGTATGGCGCGAGAGGGAGAACATCTACAAAGCAGAATTGTTCCTTCCAGTAGCCAATGAGCCGGCCTGTGGTTTACCACATGCCTGCGTGGCACTGCAAGGCTAGCGCTCCGAATGTCCTATTTCAATCCGTGAGTACTGTACACTAGCGGCTGTGCCCATGTACGCCACTGCAACAGCACACAGGGTCATTACGCTGCCGCTTGTAAACGCTGAAAAGAGAATTTAGGTTTTTCACTTTCATATTTTATTCCATAAGCAAGGCTTGTTTTTACAGAGCGGTAATTCTGTTGATGATACTGGTACGACCATATGGGGGAAAAATTTTCTGTCTGGCGAAGTACATATCCACAATTCCAGAATGTTCGCTTCTTGCAGAATTTCTGGACGTCGTTATTTGTGCAAAGCTAAAGCCTGAATGTGTTGGTTCTATATCAAACTTATATTTGTTTATACATGGCGTGTACAATTCGGTAGTCAAGGACGAAATTATAGCATCGCCTGCAGTAAAATCTGGAGGCGGAGAAATATCCTCTGAGCTACAGTGCTCTTATTGCATTTACAAACATAGTGATCCATACATTATGCACAAAGAGAACAGCACCAATTAATATGCAGCTTGGCATTGCTCGACCAAAATTGTATTTAGTAATGTCAGCTCGACTGAAGACCTCCATGGCTATCCTACAAAATGTTTACAATTTTCTTCAGAAAACACACGAGCAGTAGACGGGCAGGCACAATGAATAAAGAATACACTAAGAAATTCTAACTTCTAGGGTTAAGTATTTACACAGCCCACTTGTACCGTAGTTTTCCTCTGACCTTGTTCCTGGGCTTCAAAATTGACTTGAGGACGTGAGCAGAGTTTTTAGCGCCGTACGTGACTAGCATACAAAGCACATAGAATCAAAAGTGCAAAACAAGGGAAAAGTATGGTAAACAGACGATGTCTGCCGATTGGCCAATGTGCTCCAGACGGCACAGGCAGGGTAAAACGAGAGCGTAGGCAAGCCAATTAATCCTAAGAGACAGACTCGACATGTGTGCGGCACTATCACAGCCGAGGAAGTGAAGGAGATCAAGTTTTTACAGAAGGATAGCAGTGCGCATAGCAGTATTTTTAACACGACACAGCTTTTTCACGCCACACACAAAATAATATATGGCGATGATAACTAACATTTACAGTATTTACCCAGTAGGCGCATAAAGAAAACGGCTCTCTGATCACTTATTTTGAAGTGTGGCATGACAAGGTCGATGTAAAATATCGCAGCATGGGAGTTTACTATGGACGATACCGTGCTGTGGAAGAAAAAGAAAACAAATATTTAGATGTGTCACTGTTCACTGGTTCTACACAGCATAGCAATAACTACGATATTTATAATAACGCAAAATAAAGGCATTGAAGTAAGTCTGAACGTTATATAGCGTAGCCCCTTATTTTTTTCAAGCCACCCTTTACGAACGGTACTTCATATCCATCTCGTTATTTTAGTTGCCACACCTTCTCTACATATTCCAACATTAACAATAAAGGGTGTGAAGTTGGTACGTAGTAAAAAAGCTACAAACTGTGACAGTGCCTTCTTCGCCTACAGGACTTGTTATTTGGCGTGTTTGTTATACTTGGTTCTCAACTAGGCGCGTATTTTTCCCTTCATGTTCTTTATTCTTGCACAGTAGTTAAATTAAGTATTGTCTGAAAAAGCTGTGCAGAATGGGCAGCGGTGAAGAATTAACGCACTACTTGTTAATGACGTATTGTCAAGCAAGCATGAATAACTGAAAGCGCTTTTTTTAAGACTCAATATTCGTACATAATATTATTTCTACAGTGTTGGCACGAAAGACTGTTTCCCTGTGACCGAATCTCTGGTTTGCATAAAGCTCGGCTGCAGTTCTTTGCCAAAGTAATCAGTTTGTAGCTGATACCAAATTAACGCGCTAGCGTTAGAGGTCTCGTTCGCCGTAAATCCAGGCATCGGGGTAACCTTCATTATGAAATCCTCATTGGCCAAGAGGATTGTGATTCCGAAACGCTATTTTCCTAAAACGAAAAAAAAAGCGGTTACGCAGAATCAAATCTCTGTCGGTCGGCCCGGAAGCCGGGCACGCTACTTGTGCAAAACAGGGGAATAGTCGATCAATGGGTTAAATGGAAGCCTTGTACGGGCACTTCACACAGCACAGTACGCCTGTTATATTACAGGATCACTTAGTTAATTAAGGTCACTAGTTAGTGCTACTAAGTAATCTGAGCTATCATGTCTAATAAAGCAGTATGCGACGGCCACAAGCGTGTAAATAGATGTCTACGCAAAGGTGTGTCAGGTAACCCCCAAGCGACCCTAAGGACCAGTTAACTCCATCGCGTCATACCCTTAAGGTAAACGTAAGTGTGTCCCAAGTTTTTTTACTTCTTCTAGTGCAGTGCGTCCATCAAAAGGGAAAGATACTGCCAGATCACCAGCATTAAAAAAAAATACTGGCTAACTATAATTCAAAACAGAATGCTTCCGACAGGCTCACGCACGCAGTATTTCTTAAGATGCTTTTTCGTGTACAACTGTTAACGTTTTTTTATGGAATCAGGCATGCTTGCAAGGAGCGGCGTTTAACAAAACTCTCGATGCTGCCTTAAGGTCATATATGAAGGAGAACTGCCTCACTTTATCTGTTGCAAAACCTATCTTTCTGGTCATTTATGTGTGGCCGCTGAGTCATCACAGTAAATGTATATTGTTCTGGTGGCTACCTGCAAGTAATGAAAATTTTCTTGGTACTGAGATAGGACCATTTTTGAATAGTTGCCCTTTGCACCAAGGAAAAACTCGCAACACATGAATTAAAACGAACCCAAAAAAAAGTCACAGTGCCGACAGCCGCCTTCCTAGAGTAAGAAATGCTCCCCCTGCCGCTTTTCGTAAACATCTCATTGGAGACGAAGAACGCCTTTCTATTACTGTGTTTCTTATTTGGCTTAGATATCAAGTTCGCGTTCAAAACTCAAAAATTTTTTTTTTCATTGTAGTTGTTGCTGAAAGTGCGTTCAAACCTGCCGTTATATATTAGGTGTCTTAGCTGCTAAGTTCATATTTTTATCCTCGAGATGAGTCGTTATGTAATTTTTTCTTTATTAATAATGTTGATGACATGCACTAAATAAAGTACCAAGAAAAAGCTCGAGCGCCACATTTTTTTTACCAAAGTAAAGCAGGTAGCCATCTCTCACCTCGTCGAGGCTCCAACTAGTCCAGCCAAGAAGATACCTCTGAGCACAGGAATGTCAGAGAGGCTGGTCGTCAAGTAGGATGGAACGACGTGGTAAATGAGAGAGACAGTTATTACAGGCCGATAATGAAGCAATCGTATGAGAGGCACACAGTATGTTTCAAAAATACAAAAATGCGTGGGATAACTTCCTGTTACATCATGATGCAATGTCCGGGCTAACGCTAACAGACGAAGAGAGCACATTTTGAGAGTTTTTCGTAACAATTTCTTCTATAGAATGTAGCCGGTAGATCTAACACTAAATTTCAGTAAGAGGTTACTGATCTGTTTAAGTATCTATATTGCCTTGACACCACGTCTTGAAAACACTTGTCCAGTGCCTTTTGTGCTAGCAGCAAAGCATGTAAGGATTCTAAAGACCTTGTGCTAGCTTCCAAACTAAGAAGTGTATTTCTTCCAGCTAAGCAGCATTAAGAATCGCTTGCAATACCGTTTACTTTATTTGTGAATGGGAGATAACTTATCCGAAACAAACCAGTTTTCTAATGCGGCTTTAAATGCTGTAAGGAAATCATCCAAGCGGCAAGCAATGAGGACAGAATTACAACTGGGTAAACAACAAACAAGTTCATTTATCTTCTTTTACGGCGTATTTTATTGTTCTTTAACAAACCACTGACTCACGGCGGTTTTTGACCGGCAGCCATTTTTAATTCTGTGCTGTATACAACAAACTACAGATTAAAGATGCTATTGTACGTAGCCAGGCCTCTACAAATAAATAATATAACAAGTGCAATCTCCCGGAAATTTGTTCTTTCCATAAATTTTCATATCTGCGCATTCCTCAGCGTCCTACAAGTGTCCAACAGGAGGCACAAGTAGGCAATAATATTGGGTCACTGTCCATGCAGCTCTCTTCGGATCACTATCCATGCAATTCTCACATGTATTGCTTTCTGAGTGCAAACATTCGAAAAGTGTGTATTTTCTTTTAAGGAGTGCGATCGTCGAATAAGGCGTTCTTTATTCCAACTTTATATTATATGCAGCTAAATTCTAGACTGGTTGAGTGCCTAATTTACAATTGCACATGCCTCAGTGAACTACCCGAAACGTGTTGACATCGAGCATCTTTAAGAGAAATTGCTGTCCTGTGTTTTTATTGGGACCTTTGAGGTCTATGAATGTTCTAGGCTACTCATAGATGAACGTCACCTGATCGTAACTTGTGGTCCTTCCACGCAGGACAGGCTCACAGTCTGAACCAATATATGATGGCAATGCCGGTGCAGTCTCCCAGGAAGAAGAAAACAAACACGAAAAGAGGGCCTTCGATGGCTATTCTGAAAAGGATTTCGAAAAGAAAATTGAAGCATAAATATTTTGTTAACGTAACGCCGTTTATTGATGTCAGCGCTTTCAGGTGCGACATGCACCCTTTCGCTTCCTGCAGTGTCCTGGCAGCGATGAACCTCTCCATTGCAATCTGGTCGAAGCCCGTACGAACAAAGCTGAAAGCTACGGCTCCTGTCATTCCACTCCAGAAGTTCTCGTCATTCGTCGCGTCGAAGCTGGCCCTGCGCGTCAGCATGAGTGATTTTGAATGTATGTTGACTAATATGCGTTATACACGCTTAAGCGTCTACATCCTTCATGATGACCAGACAGTCGAAAGTTTCCTTGAAGACATGGCGTCGACAACTAGTAAAGTAAAAAACAGTGCACGGTAGTGACGGGCGACTTCAAAGCTAAACAATGCAAGGCGCAGGGATAATACCAGACTGTGGGTGACTGTGGCTAAGGTTTTCAAAAAAGCGCAGTGTGTTATCAGTAGAATTCGCAGAAATAAATATTTTACTGTTCATGAATAACTTATCTAAAATGGAGATCCGTAAATTGGCTTGTATCAGCCGGATAGGTGAGACTGAAAGCAAGCAGACTTCATATTGTGTGCTAACCCTGGCTTCGTGCAGGAAGTCGGTGTGCTCGGTGCGGTGAGACGAATTCATGACAGGATAGCAAGATTTCGGATTAGCTTAGACTTACTGAACTAGCGTTGAGCGCCACGGTAAGCTTTGGCTCGAGAAAAGGTCACGGTTTATCATAAGTTGCGTAACCCTGCCAGCCGACGTAACCCGCGTCCTTTCTCTAGGGCCAGATTGCCGTCCCACGCAAAGAGTTAGGCCGAGAACAGCATTCTTCTGTTAGCCAGGTGTGTCAACATGCTTCGACCTAGGTAACAGCTAGCGGTATTTCGGAAAGTGCTGACGTGATTAACAGTTGCGAGAACTAATAATCCCATCTACCCGTTACCCGTGTCCCATCTTTTCCACGCGACCAGTTTGTGTTCTTCGGCCGTACAAAGAGAGTGGTTTTGCTGTTCTGCCTACTGAAAAATTTAAGGGCCCAGGGTAAGCCCTGTACTTCCCATGCATTTTAGGCCATGTTGGGGTACATGTTTCTCACTAACTAATAACAGTAGCCTAATAATACATATATCATTGTTTGCCAAATTTTGTGCTCTTTTTACTGAACTAGAATATTTGAAATGTGTTGAAAATTCGATTTTTAATAAAATTTTTTCCGGTAGTACACAAATCTGGCCTTTCTTTGCGCATTTCAAAATTCATAACAGAATAACTGCTCAGTGAAATTGCTTAATTCTAGTTCAGTAGTTGGCAACACTTACGTAGACAATTGCAAAAAAAAAATCAGCCGTCTGTCTTGAAAGGCATTGAAAATAATGGTACCTTTGTAAGAAAAAACACTGTTTTGAGATAAAAGAGCGTAAAGAGAAAAAAGATGTGAAAAACCATTTTTTATTCGCAGAAACGCCTCCATAGTAATTGGTTTAATAGCCCCCTGCTTTGTAGTCACTGTCGCCGTCATTTTTTCGCTTTTCGGCTTGTCGTTTTGACTGTCGGGCCTCTTTTGTAAGCTGTCGTGTTGCTCGGTCCGCAAAGTACATGCGCTTATGGTCAGCTTCCCTCAGCCACTTGATGGTGTTGCTCCCTGGGTTCAATCCACACGCCTTCAAAACGTTGGCCCGTGCGATGCTACCATCATTAAATGAAAGAACAGCATCCAGTGTTGCCATCCGTAGGGTCCGAAGCCTAACAAACACATTCTTTGGCGCGCGTTCCCAAACAACATGGTTGAACGACTCATTTGCATTTTGAGTTCGCCCATGCAGGCGCTTCTGTAGGAGCTCAGCCTTCGATAGCTCCCTATAAATGGGTTTGATAGCCTCCAAGACAGATGCAGGCAAACTCTCCTTGCGGAAAAATGGCTTGCCCTCTGACTGACTTCTGTTGAAGGCACACCACGTATCAGGTCCCTTTGGGCAAAGTCCATGGCATGGGTCATCGTCTGTGGCCGATAAGTGGAAGAAGGTTGCCCAAACGGCCTTTCGCATTTCATCCAGGTTTCCTACATTTCTTCTGATGGCCAAACCATAGTACGTCTGGAGCTTGTCTATTACTGCATCAGTCAGTCGGCCTCGGCCCGAGAGGCTCTTTCCATCAGAGAGTTTTCCTGCTTTGTTTCCTTTCTTTAGCCTTCGTAACCTTGTGCCCATCCTTTTTTGCACGTGCCCTATGCACTCAACCTTGGATATTTCAACGGAATCACCATATGGCATTTGTGCCTTCACAGCCATAAAAGCCTTGCTGTCACCATCGCCAAGGTATTTGACGTATCGAGCGCCGTGAAGCTCCTCACTCCTGCCGAAAATTTTCAGTGCTCCTGCGACTTCCATTCCACCGCTGGTGCCTTGGTAGTTGCTTTGGCACACCTCTCTATGAAGGGGGTCACTGTTTGTACCCTTGATGCTGCACTTTGGACAACGTTTAGACAAAACCTCCACATCCAGCACTTTCCCAGAGTCTACACTGGTCGCAGAGACTATGCCGTTATTGGAAGTATGGCCTCGCTTCTGCCAGCTTCCATCAAGAGCAACTGCGATGTCTTTATCCCCCTCATTCAGCTGCACAGCTTCGTCAGCTGCCCTTTACATCGACTCCTGAGCAGCAGCTTCGATGTGACCTAGAAGCTCTTGATTGTATTTCGCAAACTTTGTCGGCGGCTTAGGAAGGTTTAGCATAGCACAGAGTATATTTCCTGCAGCCATTCCCTTACCAATGGACCTGAAGGCATACACTAACCTGAGGTTGGCTTCATAGAGGCCAGAAGTAATTTTCTTCGACGTCTCAAATCGTTGTGCGGCACTACACACTTCACAGTTCAAACTGTAAACGCTTGCAACACCTACCCGTTTTGTCACAATTTCGATGAGCTCAACACTTCCACCGCACTCTCTGTACACACAAATCTGTGTAATTGCGGCACAAATGCCGTCCATGTCCATTAAGGCATATTGGCTGCTGCTCTGTAGCACATCCTCTACCTGGAAGCACAGAGAAAATCTTGAAAGCTTCGATGTCGAGGAGCTGGCGCGTTCGGCGTTCGGGATCTCATTCAGTCGTGGACATCCTTTTGCTTTTTCACGATGAGCGTAGCGGTTGCCGTGAAATTCACGCCTGTCGAAGGCCTTCTTTGCCCTGGGCATCTCAACTTATCAGCAGCAACCAACACCGGCACAATTTACAATACTGATCGAAAGGGATAGCACTCGGACGCAGCTGCATGAAGGTTGCAGAAACGTGGAAAAAACGTGCAAAGCGTCTCAGGATTGTCTTGGCTAAAAAAGAGGAGCTGTACAATAGTTGCCAGACAATTTTTTATATGTAGCTGATTTTAGACAAGTTTTGAAATCAGGTGGTGGACTTTTTGGTTGAAATATTTGACGTTAATCCTGAAAGGGGGCGTGGCCGCTCACTACTTGGTTTCGGAAAAAGCGTTTTTCAGCCGTAAATATGGCTTTCTGAGGAAAGTGCGATCATGGAACATGTGTAGAAAGAATTGAACTTCTAAAATTCCTAAAGAAAAAAAAACGATTTTTTTCTAATTTTACCTTACCCTGTGCCCTTAAATCAAAATCGAAAGATGCTATCTCCTCTACGCTTCACGCTTCGCATCCCAAAGGATCTAAGGCTATAAGAGACGCTGTATTCGAGGGCTCCGGGTATTTTCTACAAAACCCGGGTTCTTTAAAGTGTACTGTCGTTGCACAGCACATAGGCATTAAATATTTCGGCTCC
Source organism: Amblyomma americanum (assembly GCA_030143305.2). Lineage (NCBI taxonomy): Eukaryota > Metazoa > Arthropoda > Arachnida > Ixodida > Ixodidae > Amblyomma > Amblyomma americanum. Next base: position 199,267 of record JARKHS020025515.1, read on the forward strand.
ATCGAAATGCCACCGCAGCGGCCAGGATTGAAACTGCGTTTTCAGGTCAGCAGCCGAGCACCGAAACTCAGCCTCCGCGGCGGCAATCACCTCTATGTTCATTTTCCAACGAAGGTGTTTCTAAATAACTATAGTCCAGCACAAAGAAAATTTGTGAACACTCCAACTTTCAAAACTTGTAAGGAAGGTGATCATTAAAAGAAAGAAAAAAATTTAAAGGACGTATTATTCCAAAAACGCATAAAATTGACGTACAACAAAGGACCATTTTTTTCAGAACAAGGAGAGTGGACGCACTCTGTTGCTCTCTTCTTACAGCGCCATATAATTATTTATCAGTGGACAACGCATTCACCTTGATTAATTCTAATCAGGTTTTAAAGAGAATTTAATAAAGACAAGAGCTGCCAGTATTTTTTTTGTATTAAGGATCTTTTTTATTCTTCACCCTACAACCCTATTCCTGAATGCGCTGAACGTTCAATCGACAAAATATGGGTCGGCGATTTCCAAAAAGCGGCGGGGAATAACATTAATATCGATTAATATCTTGGATCGGGATGGTTGGTGAATCATCAAGGAAAGTGGCAGAGTGAAGCGACAAGAACGAAATAGAGACACGAGAACACAGGACAAGCGCTGACAAGCGCTGAGTCCGCGTTGAGGTAGCGCTTGCCCTCTGTTCTCGTGTTACTGTTTCGTCCTTATGGCTTCGCGCTGCCACTGCCGAGGCTCTAGTTTATTGCTTTTTTAAGAACATTTAGCTTTTTATATATTGTCAATCTGCATGAACCTCGAAGGCTCACTGCACTTCCAAAAATAATGTGTAGGCATTGAGACCTGCAAAGCACCAGTCATTACTAACTTGGTACTTGCTCATTTTGATCGTGCTCTTTACACCTCGCTCATGGAAAAGAATATTCTTCAATACTTCTGCAATGCGGGTGACTGCTTAGTTGTTATAAATTTTTGACAACGCGTCATTGAATGCGGAAGCAGAAGGTGACGACTGTGTTCCAAAATTTGATCAGCCCGCTGTAAATGGCCAAAATAGATTAGATTTTCAGATTTCAAGCTTCGTTGTAAAGGTGTTACTCTCTGATGGTGGTATGAACAGCGCGCGAACCAACAACTTCTGCCTTTTTACTCCGCACACTCAAAGCTTGTTAAACAATCTGTCGCCATCTTGTGCCCGAAGCTCGAGGCAAATCTTGGCCGCGCTTTGTTCCAGATGCGCTCAACCATCAACCTGAAAGAATAATTAACGCTGGATGCCTTTGGAATCTCATTTCTGTCGCAGATGGCCTAATAAAAAAGATGTTCACAAAGCTGGCAGATGTGAGGCCCGGTAACAGTGTAGGCCGAAGGTCGCTGTGAAGCCTTACGTTGACACAATATCGCATAATCTTGAAAAGGCGGCCTTGCGAAATAACGCGAAATTCGTGATCTCTCCTCCAAAAAGCTGTCAAAGCTCTGCCAAATTACAAACCTTAGCTGCATCATAGCAACGTGACTGCAGCATGAAGCACAGGCGGCCTTTTATTTGAATCGCAGAAGTCATAGTAGATCAAGTTCGTTTAAGGTGCGGAAAATTGTAGGTTGACCAAACTGGAAGATGTGCTAAGTGCAGGTTAAGAGAGCGCGCAGAGAATGTAAAAAATGTGCGTGCAGGAACAGTGAAGCTCCGTAACTTCTTGCCCTTGTAAGCAAGACGACAGGCGTACGCGCGAGCCGCATGGCCATCGCCTGGTGCACGTTCCTGACTGGACTAGCAGACCTGGGACTGCTGTTGGCCCTGCTCCCGTTAAGAAGCTTCACCGAATAAACCCCACTTTACATATGGTGCTGGTACCAAATAACAACCTGTCGCCCTAGAACTCCGCAGCCGGGCGCTACCCCCTACAACAATGCCTTCGGATGCAAACCACTAAGCCGCACAAGTGAGCCCGGCTGCCGTCGTCTGAGCTGGTTCTCTCTTCAAGAGAGACCCCGGTGTCTTCAGCGGCATGGACGACCATGATATTGAGCTTTGGCTCACATCGTATGAGCGGGCGAGCGCATACAGCAAGCGGGACGCGGAAACCAAGCGGAACTATGTAATTTGCTATCTGACGGGCGTGGCGAATCTGTGGTATGGAAACCACGAGGCGGACAGTACATCATGGCCCGTTTTCAAAACGAACTTCTCAGAGGTATTCTGCTTTCGGGCTGTCAGAAAACTCCGTGCTAACAGCGCTTGCGTGAGTTGTCGCAGCAGGTAGGACAGAACTTCACGAGTTACATCGAGGATGTCGTCAATCTGTGCAATAGGGTGAACGCAGAGATGTCTGAAGCCAGCATGATACGGCATAATCTCAAGCGCATCGGTGACGACGCCTTTCAGATGTTGTTGACGCTAGACCTGTGCTTCGTTGCTGAAGTCGTCACCGTAAGTCAGAGCTTCGACGAACTACGCAAGCAGAGGGCTGTGGCACACGAACACACCACGAACGTCGACTGGCTTCCTGGCCTGCACGATGCAAGAGACCAGTCATCGCTCCTGCCGCTCATCAAGAGCTTCATCCGTGAACATGCTTGGCAGCTCTCGCTTATTTCCCGCCATCGAGAGCCATCACCACACAAAACTCTGAATCGGAGGGACATCATTCAAGAACAGGTCGCTAAGGCTCTCCCGCTAGCCCCTCAGCCCACACCTCTCGCGGCCCCGATGACATATGCGAACTTTGTAGCGCGACCTCGCCCACCTTGCTATGCTCTGCCTCCTGTTCCTGTTCGACAAGCCGCTGCTTTTATTCCACCGTCTTCTCATCTGCGAACCTCCTGGGGCGCGCCTGATAATATTTTACCGCCTGCTCAAACGGTAAACTCCTGGCGCACGCCTGACAGCCGCCCGATCTGCAACTTCTGCGGCTTGCCAGGTCATGTGGCTTGGAATTGCCGTCGACGCATGAACGTCTCACGACCACCTCCTGATGTTTCCGGTAACTGCTCCCTGCGTAAGAATTCACCTCCTTCTTAGCTGCCCCTAGCCGTTCTCTGTCTCCTGAGCGCACCGCCTTCTCTTGATGCAGTTCACCTTCTCCACGTCGGCGCTCCATCTCTCCGATGCGATGGTGTCCCTGGGCCGCTTAAGAAGAAATTTACGTGCCGTAGATCCCGAGGCGAGAACTTCGCAGTCGTGAAAATTTAAAAGGCCTCGTTTGTCTGCCGCTAATTTAACTGAAGTTTTTGTAGAGGGCATATCTGCGAAGGCTCTTGTGCTCCGTTTTCTGTCATGGATGCAGCGTTTTCCCGCTCTTTGCTGAAACTGAAGACGCGCCTTTCCGGCCTGTCATTACGAACTGGAAGTGCGCACCTCATCCAGCCATTAGCAGCGTGTACGGCTCTAGTAGTCACAGAAAAAGTTTTACATTTGGTCGAGTTCATCGTTCTACCATCAAGTTGGCATTCGATTATCTTGGGCTGGGACTTCCTATCGCTCCACGACGTGGTCATCGACTGTGCTCGCGCTTACGTAGCGCTCTCTACGTAGCCGAATCCTGTACCAAAGACTGAAATTTGCGGCGCCCCAGTTTCTGCCAAAGCTTTTGTCGCCGACAGTACCAACGTTTATTCGTGCTCTTCCATGATTGTGCCTCTCTCCTGTGACTGTGTTCGCGATGCCAGTGTCATCTCCACGCCGTCTCCTACTTTTATACGCCGTCACTGTCTGCCGCTGCCTTATGCCCTGCTCACTTTATGCGCCGGCCTCACCACACTGTGGGTTTTCATCCCGTTTTCAAGCCCCTTCGCTTTACGCCGCGGGTATTGCGTCGGAATCATATGCAGCTATTTATTGATCCTGTTTGCATCCACTCCGACGCTGCCGCAAAATCACCGCCGGTCGCCATCGACACCCTCAGCTCACCTACTCCTGCACCAGCCCCGTCGTCGACCGACCTAATCCGTCGCTCAATTGACGCCATTATTCCTCCAAATCAGCGAACCCAGCTTCTTGCGCTTCTTGAGGAGTTTCGCTCCTCCTTCGGTAACCGCCAACGCGTTTTGGGGCACACGTCGGCTGTCGAGCATTGCATTGACACCGCCGCCTATGCCCCTCTGCGACAGTGCCAATATCGTGTTTCCTCCCCCCAACGACGAGTTATTGAAGAACAATTAGGCACCAGGCTTCGTAGTGGCGTTATTCAGCCTTCCACCAGCGGCCCCTGGGCCTCCCCGGTTGTCCTCCTCAAGAAGAAGGATGGCTCCGTTCGATTTTGCGTCGATTACCACCGCATTAATATGATCACACGCAAATGGTTCTACCCGCTGTCTCGTATTGATGACTCTCTGCACTGTGTACAAGGCGCGGTGCTAAGCAATTTTCTTTCCTTGATTTGCGCTTCGGTTATTGGCAGGTCCTAATGGCAGTTGCAGATCGCGCCAAAACCGCGTTTGAAAACGCTGACGGCCTCTACGACTTAACCGTCAAGCCTTTCGGCCTCTGTAACGCTCCTTCTACTTTCGAGCGAATGTTCGATGCCGTTTTGATTGGCCTCAAGTTGAAGACAAGCCTGTGCTGCCTGTAATATATAGTTATCTTTTCGCCCGACTTGCAAACGTATCAATCTCGCGTGAAGCACGTCTTGAAATGCCTCGCGAACGCAGGCCTGCGGCAGAACTTTAAAATATCTGCAAGTTTGCTGACCAGGAACTGACAATTGTAGCAAACGTTGTGTCGAAAGACAGTGTACCCCTTGACTCCACGAAACTTCGTGCTATGACTGAGTTTCCCAAACCTTCCACCACTAGTAACTTAGCAGCTTCCTAGGGCTCCGCTCTTATTTTACGCATTTTATTCGCAACTTTTTCTCAATTGCTGCCCCTTTGACTCAGCTGCTCGGCACCAATGTCGATTTTTCGGCTTGGTCACCCGCATGCAACGACGACTACAACTCCTTGCGTCGTCTCCTCGCCGCATCGCCCATCTTGCTTCACTTCGACCCGGCGGCCCCGACTGGAGTCCACACGGATGCCAGTGGTATTGGTCTCGGTGCAGTGCTCGCCGAGATAAAATATAGATTCGACGAATATGTCATTGCCTATGCCAGCCGCACACTTACCAAGGCTAAGTCTCACTTCTCTGTGACTGAAAAAGAGTGTCTCGCCCTTGTGTGGGCCTTAAGCAAATTTCACCCTTACGTGTAAGGCCTTCATTGCGACGTCGCTACGGATCATGACGCCATTTGTTGGCTTTCTTCATTGAAAGATCCTTTCGGCCGCCTTTCGTGATGGGCCCTGAGTCTTCAAGAATGCAACATCCGAGTCCTCTACCGATCGGGCCGCAAGCATCAGGACGCCGACGCCTTGTCTCGCTACCCGCTCCCCACCGAACTGGCCAGCCTGTGCAAAATCGAAGCCCCTGAGCCGTCTGCCATTATCAGTGACCTGCCTTCTGAACAGCGCAAGGAGCCCTGTATTGGTGCTCTTGTCAACTTTCTCTCCGACCCGTGAGCGGATGCAGCAGCCCACGCGCTGCAGCCGTAAAGCTTCACATTTTGCTTTATTGCTGTAAGTATAAATCTAATCGAAAAAATGCCTCCTCGTCATTCCTCGCCACCTGAGGTCCTATGTCTGCTCATGTTTTCACGCTGACTTATAATGCTGTCATGCGGGCCTTTTCAAGACTTGCACGCTCCTCCGTCTCCACTACTACTGGCGTGGCATGTACCGTTTCGTTTTAAAACGCGTACGCTCGTGCCTCGACAGCCAACGCCGCAAGACACCCACTAACCTTACTGATTGCGAGTTGCAGTCGCTATCTTGTCCGCCTCGGCCTTTCCACAGCGTCGGCATTGATATATATGGGCCCCTTCTGTATATTGTGTCTGTCCAATGATGGGGTCATTGTTGCCGTCGGTAACATCACGAGATATGTTGAAACCGCCGCACTCTGCTGCGGCGGTACAGGATTTGGCATACTTTCTTCTGCGTCGGTTCATTATTCGACACGGTGCCCCTCTTGAACTCTTCAGCGACAGAGACCCGCGTCTTCCTGTCTGATGTCACCAAATCTCTGCCCGTGAGTGCAAGGTCATCCATCGGGCTTGCATCGCTTAGCACCCTCAGACAAATGGCTCCATTGAAAGCTATAACCGCACTCTGGGGGACATGCTGGCTATGTACGTCTACTCGAAGCACACGAACTGGGACCTTATTCTCCCGTATATTACTTTCGCGTACAATACTCCTACGCTGTCTACAACAATATTTTCTCCTTTCTTCATCTTTTATGGTCCGACATCCTTCCGTTCCTATTCATACTGTTCTTCCCTATCTTCCTGACACTCCTGAGCACACCACACTTTCCGAAGCCGCCAGGCAGGCCGAAGATTGCCGCCAGATCGTCCGGTCGCTCACGACAGCTACCCAGTACATTCAAAAATCACGCCACGATAAAGATAAAGCTCCACAGCACATCTCGCCTGGCTCTCTTGTCTGGCTGTGGATACCTCCCCGTACTCCGGGCCTCTCCCGGAAACTTCTCACTAAATATGAAGGGTGCTATCGCATCTTGAAGCAAACATCTCCAGTCAACTATACTGTTGATCCCCTCACATCTTCACCCTATCTCCGACGCCGCGGCCGTGATACTGTGCATATCCTGCGCCTCCAGACATACTATGACCCCGCTGTCTTCTCCGCCTTCAAGTCGCCACGGTGATGGCTTCTCATCAGTCCAAGAGCGATTGTAAGGAATAGGACAGGCGTACGTGCGAGCCGCACGGCCATCGCCTTGTGCACGCTTTTGGCGGGACTAGCTGGCCTCGGACTGCTGTTGGTCCTGCTCCCGTTACGAAGCTTCCCCGAATAAACTCCACCTTGCGCCCTACATGTTCCAACTATTTTTTAGGCCTCGCCAGCTGTGTGTTTGAGACCGTCATTATATTCATCGGTCATCCGTCCGTTCTGCGCCCCTGATGGTTGCTCGGGCAGCTCAAGCGCGGAGGATCGCTACGGTGCGTCAAACACCCAGAACAAGCGACAGACATTGAGCGCGCTGCCCTGTAATAAAAAAAAAAGTTGCTGAATGCGGCGGCACCTAAAACACCAAAAGCGACGAAGGCAGCCGTGAGTGGTCTCCAGCTTAGAAAATCAGGTGATAGTTGCGGCCTGTCTGAAGACATGAATGCCGCCAGTGACACCATGTCCGTTGTCCAGCTCCAAGAACACGAATGTGTGAGAGCAGGGCACGATCAGCATCCAGATGGCTTGAGCCGTACCCGAGTGCGGGTAGCACCATCTACGAGGCGTGCATGAAGCGCTCCACCATTCCTGCAGTGCTTTCATGCTTACTACTATCGACGACGAGAGTGACTATCAGCATTCCAAACAAAACGACACTAGATTTCTTACTAGTAGTGGATTCTTACAACAGCGTCAGAGTTGAAACATAGTGCATCAGGTACCCGAGGCGATTGCTTTACCTCTACGCCACCAGCGCATCTGAAAGACTTCAGTCCGTAAATACATCGGTGCATTAAATGAACAATTGTTAGCTGCCCAAACGATTGAAAAACTAATAGTGTCAGTGTCCGCTCCGAGAGCACTGTACTATTGTCGATAAGTGCATGATTCTTTTCTTCGTCATGTAAATATGAGTGATTTTTGTGAGAAAAATCTGACGCAGTAACTATCTCACTTTTCGGTGGGTACCTCAATCATGCCGTAAGGAAAGAACAGAAGATGCGAGCGAAAGAAGAAAGAGAGAATGTGGTCTCATAGTGAAGGGCTCCGGAACAATTTCGACCTCCTGGGCATCTTTAACGTGCACTGACGTCACACAGGACGCGGGCGCCATTGTGTTTTTCGGCTCCATCGAAACGCGACCGGCGCGGTCATGTTTGAACCCCAGTACTCCGGCAGAGTAGACGAGTGCCTTAACCGCCGAGCCACCGCGGCAGGCTTGTCTTGTAACCTCCTTCTTCTCTTACCACTAAGCTCCACCAAAGAAATAGCCGAAAGGACTTGTAAGACATTTTATATCCCATTCCTCCGCTCCATTTACTGCTGAATCTCGCATAGAATTTCGCATATTGTGTCAGGGGCCGTTTTCTTCACCCCCCTCGTCATCTGGTAATCAGCCGCACTCTTCATGGTTGGAGCAATTACAGCAGTGGCTTTGAGCCTACTGAGTTGGAGTACGCGGCTTCGGACCTGGTATTTGCTGTAGCGTTTCGATGGAGGCGAAACGCAAATTCCATCCGTGAGCTGTGAGATGCCACTGCACGTTAAAAATACCCAGGCGGTTCACTTTCGGCTCCCTCACCTTCGTCACTGCGAGGTTCAAGTGTCCACCAAACGTGAGGCTGTTACTGCACCTTATCTTTCTTGAGAACCAATTTTTAAGGTTGCAGCGATACTAAGAAACACTTTATGAATAAAATTTTCCCTTAAACGGCAGTTGAAACTTCCGAATATAAAGCACAAGTCATTGAACACTTAACATTAAATCTTGCTGGGCTAGTTGGTATAACATCGTGCAACAGAAGTAAAAACAGCGCTAATTTTTACACAAACACACCGAAAGACCAGACAGGACGGGCATAGTTGGAGTCAGCACCCGTCCTGTCTTGTCTTTCCGTGTGTTTGTGCAAAAATTAGCGCTGTTTTTACTTTTGTTACGCATTTAACACTGTAAAGCATTTGTACATATTGAGCATCTTTAAACAAAAGCAGCTTCCTTAAACGAGCTGAAAGCATTTCGGCTATAAGGCGCCGCATGCCGGATATATCTGTTTTGAGGCAACTTTAAGCGTAAATGAGTTCTCGCCATTTATGTCGCCAATCTGCGTAAGGCAGTGGAAAATGGATAAAAATTGAGCAGCCTTCCTCGCCGAAACAGAAGTCAGTGAGGTTGGTGCCCGTCATCGGTCTCAGCGGAGGGGTGACGAAGCTGGAGTCATAGATGACCTTCGAAATGACGACCAGGGGCGACAGCACCAATTACGAAAGCTTGAGCGCAGTCTGCCCACACGACTCAGCGCAGACCGCCTTTAGTGGAAATTAGAAGTATGGTTGAGTGCGGAAAAAATAAATGTGCTCACTCGTCAACAGCTGTCATTCCTGTCTTGGTGTATTATATCAGGTACGCATCATAGCTCCTAGCGCAGAAATTACGGCAGTAAAATACGCAGCACACAACTTCAAAATGGTATTGACAATCAGCACAGTAATTCACCAATTCGACAATTGCAATTGGTTCAAAGCAGACGTGGAATGCCTCTATCATTATGATGCACACTAGCGAGTAAGAAAATGAGCCGACGCCGAGGCAGCGATCGAATATCGAGCGTTAACACTACCAGCATAGGTCACCGGTTCGAATCCCTGCCTGCAGCTTGACGTTAACTTAACTAGGCAGGTTACGCTGCGCGAAGCGCGAAATCGTATGCGACGATCCCGAACGCTGCGACAAACGGTTGAGCCGCAAAGTACTTATGAAGATTCGTAATGGCGTGGAATTAAGGGTACATAGGTCGCCGTTTCAAATCCCTGCCATGATCTAGGCTCTAACTTAACTATAAATTTATTCCGCACAATACGCTGAACCGTATGGCACCATCTGGCACATTTAGCGACAAATGGTTCGCCTAGACGTTTTACACGTATGTCGGGACCAAGTGGCCCGACACTGATATCTGGTATATCAGGATATACATATATATATATCCGAAATGAAGACGTTGGATTCCGGGGTATGTAGCTTATAAGAAGAGGGCACAGGTGAAAAGCACTTTATTACTAACGTTTCGGCCGGCCGGGGTCCGGCCTTCGTCAGAGTGAACAATATATATATATATATATATATATATATATATATATATATATATATATATATATATATATATATACATATATATATATATATATATATATATATATATATATATATATATATATATATATATATATATATATATATATATGCATGCCGGATCAAAAATAGATTTGGTTCGAGCCGTGGCTTTTGGTCATCACGCTGCCGCCTTTTGATATTTTATTTAATTATGCAACCACAGGGTTACGATTTGCGTTATAACGCTGAGACCAGAAACGCCAGAAGTCGAGCCTAAAGGACTACAGACATCTAATTTTAGTGCATGTTTTTTAAATGACGCATTGGAATTTAGAATAGATGGATCACCGCATGGTCTTTGTCTGTTAAAGCTAAATATTGTATAGCTGAATTTCGTCACATATTGTTTCGGTTTCACTTTCAACAACCGACCGATGCCAGTGACGTGTAGGTGACGTTTGGGTCGCTTGCGGCAACAAAATAAAACAGCAATGTAACAGCTGATTCGTGATTTGTTGCAATTTAAGTATTGAAGCAGGCTGTTTTCTGCCCTTTAGTGAGTTGGAACTAAGTGCCAGTGTTTTTTTGCCGGTTTTTTGCGTCACACGGAACAGCCATTGTTCGGTTCATAAAACCTCAACTGAAACTGCGTCAAGAAGAAATTTAATTATAAATTATTTATCGGCCGTAGGCGAATACCTTAGTGTGCTCTGTGTACACCAGCGTGTAGAGCATCGTTTTAAGGAAGAAAACATGCAAGTAAAAATTTTGGGGTCTATATTCTTTTAACGTTCTAATGAAATGTCGTTGCTATGGATGCCGCCATTTGAATTCTAACCGTGGTAGGAGCATAACTCGGAGGCTCGAAACGCGACCAGTAGAGATAACGGTAAAACACTCTTAAACAGCATAACTGACGGATAATGAGAGAAGTAGAAGCAGGCAGAAACAGGGAGAGAGGAAAAGATAAACAGAAAGGCAGGAATATTATCTAGGCAACGCCCAGTATGCTTCCCTGCCCGTCTCAAGGGTAGTAGAGGGAGAAGTAGAAAGGGGAGAGGTGGTAATGGTGGTAGTGGTTTTTTTATTAAAATAATAGTAAAAAGGAAGGAAATGATTGTTCCTAGCCCCTGAATCTGCCATCGACACTCCAGAACCTGTGCTGGGGCAGCGGAAATAAAGGATAGCAGGCAGAATGGAGAAATGAAATGAAAGAGGTGAGGGGACAGAAAGAGAAGATAGACAGAAAGGAATGGGAAATAACTGAAACAGGAAAAATTAAAAAAGTATTCGAAGTGATTAGGACTGTCCAGCCTACTAAATTACATTTGGAGGGAGGGCTTGAAACGGTGCAGCACTGTAATTACCGGCGTTACACCTGCTCGTTTCTATACCAAGCCTTAGATGATCGCTCACTAGTGCTAATCATTTCTACTAGCATCCGTGAACTGGAACAGAAAGAGATTTGCACAGGCCGTATAACTTAACTACAAAGAAGAAGTGCGCAAGGAGGCTTCTGTCGTTACCGCATTTCGAAGCAGTGTTAGAGCCAAGCACGTGAAACTGTTCCGATATAGGCAACTGAACTAGAATGGTTATACCCAATATACCCTGGCATTACCTGTTTAACGTACTTTGATTCGCCTGCATCCGCTTAGATTGTTAGGTTTTTCGACAGAGTTATTTCTAGACTTTATTGCGTAAAACTGTTTTCGACGTTCCAGCAAAGAAAAATTTTTCAACCAAGTTGTGTGCTGCATGTAGTCGTTGAACTGGCTGCACTGAGTTGCACCTGCCGGAGTTTGGCGAACATATTTTAGAGACAAGTATCCAGAATATCCCACGTCAAAATGTGTAGCAGGTCCTCTGTAGAGCCATGTAAATGGTGCCTGCCAGTCCAGTTCCGATTTCGCACTACACCAGCGGCAATGGAAACACTGAAAAACGAAGATAACTTTAAGGACATTAAAGAGACATTACATTTCGCAAAAATACAAATTTATTGCCGTCTCTCTACTTATCGAGGCTTTCCAAGCACCCTTAATCAGCTAAAATAAAAAAAACACATTAAGAAGACTTGCATCAAACATGTGCTAATATGAAAGGAGGTCGACTCACAAAATACTCTCATTTCTCTATATCTAGCAGCTGATGGGGGTTCGGATAGAGGATGCGTATTAAATATTAGCTGTAAATAAGCGCAGCTGCCAGAATTAGGCTTCGCGCATACAGAATGCGTGTTCTTGCTTCGTTTCCGTTCCTCGTATATATGAGAGTTAGAGATAATGAGGCGTGTATTCCCTGCACACTAATCAAAATTAATATCTAGTCATGATTTAGGCGGAATTTTTAAGCGCACCAAACTATTTTCACGCAGCGTGACACAATGAATACTGCGAATCACGTTTCAATAATAGTTCAGTAATGGCGTGCCAAAACGTGGAGAGTCACAAGAAAAAAATGCAAACATGTTTTGCTAAAAAAGGAATTTATTTTTTCAACCCCTCACGTGATTGGCCTGAGTGACCACCTCGAAAAAATTTTTTCCGCACTCCTAAATCTCATCAACGTTCACTGCTGGCATATGATTTTGTTGTGTAAGCAACACTACGCCAGCCAGCAAGACATGTCGGCTCGTCGCGCAGTTGAGCCGTATGTCGTATGCCGTGGCCGACGAACGGCCTTGAGCCGCCGTTGCCTAGCAACGCCGCAGCCGGGCTCCAACAGATGGCGCCGCCGTCGACGCCGCTGCGGTCGCCGCTCGCTCCAGCAGATGTGTTCTGCTGGGGTAAAGGGAGACGATGTGTCGCCTCGTGGTGGGTATATATATATATATATATATATATATATATATATATATATATATATATATATATATATATATATATATATATATATATATATATATATATAGATTTAAGAGAAGTGGGCACTTCTACAAAGACACTTTTATTTATCAACGTTTCGACCGCGGTGCGGTCTGAAAAAGACCGCACCGCGGTCGAAACGTTGATAAATAAAAGTGTCTTTGTAGAAGTGCCCACTTCTCTTAAATCTTTATTCTGCGGAGCCAATGCAACCTACGTTCGTAACATATATATATATATATATATATATATATATATATATATATATATATATATATATATATATATATATATACGCTTCGCCTCAGTGTATTGCAGTCGTTATGGAGAGCTCGAAAGACACGCAACGACGACAGAACGAAGCAAGGAAGAGACAAGAACATGCCGCACAACTCGAGAAGCGTCGTAACGAAGATACAGATAGAAGTCGTACCATGTCCCACAGTGACTCTTCAACTGCGGAAGACACCGGTTTGAGTTCTAGAGACTGTCGGAATGAGACTCTGCGTAGACGACGTGCCAGAGAACGAAGTTTCGCAATTCAACTAGGGTTAACCAGAGCTAAACCAGAGCGTATTTTTTTTCTTAATATGTGCAATCTTTTCGCTGCTGTTCCAGTCACGTTTAGCCAAACGCAGTCTCAGAATCGCAGTCAAATCTGCGCCAGAATTAATGACTTCTGATGTCGAAATCAACTCCCGAATATTATTAAGTACAGGAACAATTCGGAATTCAAAGTAGGATTTGAACCAAGGCTGGCTCAGCTGGCGTTGCTTCCTTTTCGCACGCCTCACACCATTCGGGAATTTTCGCAGCAACCCAGGCTGCACACTTTTGCCGGTGTACATGTTTTTTTTATTCTGTAAACACTGCGGTTTAGCTCCAGACCACTTCCCGCTTGATGAATTTGGTTGGGCGCATTTTTCGAAAGCTGGCATTTCGACTGGTACCGGTGCCTTCTCAGATAATGCGCGCATTGCTTCACTTGACACGCCGCCTTATCTAAACCAGCGCCACATCCGGGCTGCAAGTGAGCGCTCTTTCAATCTCCGCGCGACACGCGTTAACACCGGCGCAAACCTATCAAAAGCTGCGCCATTGATAACGGAAGCGCTTTGGGGCTAGTATCAACATCGGCACCCATGTAAGTTTACAAATGTCAACACCGTGTACGTAGCATGGGCGGTCCAATTGATACCTACTAAGGAGCGAGTCAATGAAAAAGTAGATTAGTGAGAAGTGTTATGTTCTAAAAGCTCAGAGTTTCACATATAATAGGGAGTGTAAACTAAAATTATGAAGAAAAGAGGTTTAAAGAAGACGAAGAGGTTGGCAATAAGGATGACGTGGATTGATCGAAGACTAAAGAAGATGAAGAATAAGCATTCGGTGAGGTCGAGAGAGGTGATTGGGGGAGAAGAGAAGAAGAGGACGACGACAAGGTTTACGTGAACTAACGCCAAGGCTATAAAATGGCGGAGAGCGAGGCTCGAGGGGGGGGGGGGGGGGGAGAACAGAGAAGCGGAGGCTCTGGCGGCTCAGGGACGCTTCTGCTGAAAGGGAGCGACGCCGGCTACTGCTCCGGTGAGCTAGCGTTCTACGGCTTCGAATCGTGGGCATCCTGCCGTTCCTGAGCCCGTTCCTGGGAGTTAAATGAGAACGCTAACACCTGCTATGGCCAAGGGTGTCTCCAGCGCTGTTACCAACTATCCGGGCAGTACCCCCAACGCCAACAACACCGGCATCAGCTCCGCAGGCGCTTGGACCGGGAGCTTGTACGATGCAACCAGCGACGCCAGCCGCAGCAAGTCGAATGCCATCTCGACGCCGGCTACTGGACCAATACAACGCCGCAGCCACAGCCGCATCGAACCAACCGCGAGCATGAACGACGACCGCTAATAGTAGAACGCTTGTAGTAGCTGCTGGTAGCCGTGTTCCCGGGTCCTGCGTATTTATAGTCTTTGTTTTTTGTGCTAGTTTGTTAGTTTTACTTGCAAGTGTGGGTGTCACATAGGGTGTATCAAATGTGCGTCTGTGTGAGTACACCTGTCGCCTAGTCCATTCTTTTGGTACGAGTGTGCTTCGGGGAGATCTTTGACAAAGTTAAGTGGCGAGTCTGCCGGGATTCATTTCCTTTATTCTTTTTGCTTTGTCTAAGATATTTGCAAACTCTCGACGGCACAAATGATGGATTTGGCAAAAACATTAGAACTGGCGCTCAAGCTGGCATTAAGCAAGAGAGCGGCGATGCGCCTCTAAGAGGAGGAAGGTAGGTAGGTAAACTCTTTTATTGCGCCCAAAAACAGGGGACCAGTCAAAGGACCGGTTGCGCTGACTTAGAGGAGGTCGGCGGGGATCCTTTGGGATGCCGCGGCCTCCACCGCGCGCTGGATAAGCCAGCGTTAGTCTGCTCGCTTGGAAGTACACAGGAGAGACTCCCACGTCTCTGGGGTGTTTGCGTTGTCTGTGTTGTAATGTGTACAAATCCACACCATGTGTATGAGTGTGGCCGGAGTTGAGCGGTGTTTACACATGGGGGCTATCTGTTCCGGAAAGATCCTGCTGTATAAGAGGGGGTGTGGGAAGCTGCCAGTTTGTAGTTTGCGCCATTGGACGGCCTCGCGTCTTGTTAGATCGCGGTGTGCGGGAGGATATGTGCACCTTTGGAGTCGGTAGTGCTGGAGTATGTCCGCGTAAGTGGTGAGTAGAGAAGCGCGTGGAATATTAGTGTCAGCGGAAGCAGGGTGGCTGATCATACTCTCGGCTCGGCAGCTGAGATCTCGAGCGAGAGTGTGTGCCTGGGCGTTTCCGCTGAGCGACTCGTGGGCTGGAGCCCAAAGAAGTAAGTGAGATGTGGAAGAGGGTGCTGTAGAACGTAATATGTGTAACGCCTGGCAAGAGATACGGCCAGCATCGTAATTGCGAATAGCCTGTTGAGAGTCACTGATGACGACTTTGGTATTAGGGTCGGCTAGCGCGAGCGCAATGGCAACCTCCTCAGCTGCGGTGACTGTTTCTGCATTGCGAATGCTGCAGGCTGTGTACCAGCTGCGGTGAGGGGCGAGAGCTACCGCCACCATCGCTGGCCTCGATGGATGGTAAGAGGCGTCCGTATACGTGACGTCCGGACGTCCGCTGAAGCGTTTCTGGAACTGACGAGCCCGGTCGGCCCGTCTCTCGGCGTGGTGTTCCGGGTGCATCCGTTTGGGAATGGGAGGAATGCGGAGATTTAGGCGATATTCCGATGTAAGTTCAGCGTAACTTGGGGCCGATCTCGGCGGGGAGATCCACACTTGCTGCAGTACCGCTCGGCCAGCGTGTGTGAGTGAGAGCCGCTCATAATGGGCGGTGAGGGTTGCTTCGATCAGTTCGCTCACGGTATTGGAGATTCCGAGAGCCATGAGCTTATGGGTAGCTGTGGACATGGGAAGACCGTCTTGTATGCTTTTCGAAGTGACGCGTCTAGCCGTTCGCTTTCGGCACGAGTGCGAAGTAAGTAGGGTCCAGAGTAGGTGATGCGGGAGCAGACGAAAGCTTGAACGAGGCGCAGGAGGTTGGACTCTCGCATGCCATGATGCTTGTTGGAGATTCGCTTAAGGAGGCGTCCGATCTGCACAACCGACTGGTCGATGCGTTGGATCGTGATGTTGTTGCTGCCGTTGGCCTGTAGATGCAAGCCCAGGATCCTGATGTTGTCTGTTCGAGGAATCGGGTTTCCTTGCACCTGGAGGTTGATGTCCGGAAGTATCTTTAAAGGGCGTCGTCCCGGGGAAGGAATGATGATATACTCGGACTTTGTCACCGAGCACGTGAGGTCAACTGTACTTAGATAATCTCCGATCCGTTCGATCGCGGTCTGTAAAGTCTCTTCAATCTGGCCGTCACTGCCGCGCGTGATCCAAAGTGTGAGGTCGTCAGCATAAATGCTGTGATGCAGGTGGGGGATGTCGGCCAGTAGCTTCGGCACGCCTATCAGTGCGACGTTAAAAAGCATCGGCGAAAGTACGGCGCCTTGCGGCGTGCCACGGTTTCCCGGAGAGATGATGGAAGGATCTCCCGTGCCGGCTTTAAGTTGCACTGTGCGGTCGGTGAGAAAGTTTCGGATGTACGCATACATGCGATGTCCGACACCGAGAGCTTGAAGTTGTTGAAGAATCGCTTCATGGAGGACGTTGTCGAATGCCTTGGCAACATCGAGGCCGACGATGACTTTCGTGTCTAGTGTACGTCTCATGACTACCTGATGATGGAGAAGAAGCATAATGTCCGGGGCTGCTAAATGAGGGCCGAAGCCGAACATAGTGTCTGGTAGAAGATGGTTGTCTTCAAGGTATCGTGAGAGTCTGGTCTGGATAACGTGTTCCATCAGCTTCCCAACGCAGGACGTGAGAGAGATGGGACGGAGGTTGGCCAAGGTTGGTGGTTTGCCTGGCTTGGGGATGAGGACTAGATTGGCGCATTTCCACTCTTGAGGGATGGTACCGCTGGCCCAACATTCTTGAAAATAGTCGGTAAGAGCATGAATGGATGCGTCGTCTAGATTCCTAAGCATTTTATTTGAAATGCGGTCAGGACCGGCCGCCGAAGTCGTCTTGAGGCGATTGAGTTCTGCTCGGACCTCCGCTAAAGTGATCGGAGCGTCTAGACAGAGATTTTCCGCGCCCTGATAGAAAGAGAGGTTGGTTGTTGGTTCAGGGCGGATGTAAGTATTTATAAGCTCTTGTTTAAGCTCGTCAGACGTGCCAGGATACTGGTGGAAGATTCGCTCGAGCTGTTGGCGTGTTTGGAGCTTGCCTCCTGCTGGGTCGAGTAAATGTCGAAGGAGGTTCCACGTCTTACGAGCGTTTGGAGTGTTGTTCATCTGGTCACATATGTTGTGCCAGCTCTGTCGAGTGAGTTCTATTGCATATTTCTCGATATTCGTATGTGCGCGCGCCAGTCTACGTCGGATATTGCGGTCCCATTTCCGAGTTGCAAGTAGAGCTTCGAGCGACTTCTTGCGCTCCCACAGATGGGCGTAGTAGCGGTCGCAGTGTGGGATACTGTCCACTAACTCGACGGTTTGAGTGGCGTCGGCCACTTGTTTGACAATTTCGGTTGTCCACGCCTTGATATCAGTTATAGCGGGAGGTTTGTCCTGCTGCTTCCTGTGCGTCCGGAAGGAGTCCCAGCCAATCACCTGAGCTGGCCGCGTACATTGCCTGGTGGGCTCGTGTATTACGATTTCGAGTACGAAGTGATCACTCCCAAAGTTTTCGTGAGTGTGACACCAAGTCGCTTTAACTCCGGAGGTCGTAAAGGCCAGATCCGGCGTTGTATCACGATGTAGGCCCGTACCGTGTCTAGTGGGGTAGGACACGTCCGTGATAAGAGTCAGCTGGTTCATATGCCAGTCATTCCAAAGACGTCGACCTTTAGCGGAGTCATAGTGGTAGCCCCAAGCGCGGTGATGCGCATTAAAGTCACCGAGAATGAGGAGGGGTTGCCCCTGCGCCAGCTGCTGGGCTTTGAGGAAAAGCGGACCGAAAATATCCTTATGAGCTCGGGGAGGGCTGTAGACATTAATTATAAACAGACTAGTGCAACGTTTACGCGAGGGTCGGGGTAATATTTCTAAGACGTATTCGGGGAAAGTTGGATCTAATTTGTGTTGGAGGACAGTGAGGTTACGTTTGACGAGAGTAGCTATTCGAGGTTTTACTCGTTCCGATAGGTATGTACTGTAACCGGCAAGTTTCGTGTTCTTGTCGCATTCCTGGAGAGCTATTAGTTCGGGGCGAACACTCGCGGCGAGGAACTGCTGGAGGACCGGACGCTTACGCGCGAACCCACGACAGTTCCACTGCCAGATGGTGGTGTTACCCGAGCTGCTCGCCATGATTAGGCGGGGATAGTTGTGGGGTTTGAACGGGTGTCGGCGCAGGGGCCGCGGGTACCACGGCAGCGAGGAGTTTGCCCTGTGCTTCTATAGCTTTGTTCAGCATGTCAAATTGTTGCGTGACTTGTGAGCCGATTGTGTGGAGTGAGCGTTCGATGTGTGCTTCTAAAGCCTTGATGCGAGTTTGACTGAGGTTGCAGCTTTCCTCAACTTTGGCAAAACGCGCCTGCCAACCCTCCGCGGGTGAGTCGGTGTCGGACGTTGCTTTGCGTTTTTGTGCGGATCGGTTGGGAGGAGCGATATCCATAGGTACTGATTCATATGATCCCTGCGGATGCGGGGGAGACGAAGGGAGTGTGGCCATTGGCTTTTCGAGAGCCTCTACTCTGAGTATAAGTTGTTGGATGACTGCTGTCAGTTCCATAATCGCTTTGTGTGTGTCTAGAGTAGTGGGAGTCCCTTCCTGCGTACTCACCGGTTCTTGACGTTCTCGTAGATCGGGTAGAGATGGTAGTAGCCCAGGTGGCTGCTGCAAAGGATGAGGAGAGTCCCCTGTCTGCTGGACGGCTGCAGGTGGCCCGGGATTGGTCCGGGAGGTCCCCTGAGAACCCATCCGTGGAGCGGAAGACTTGAGCGGTGGAAAATAGCTCTAGCGGTCTCGGAGCTGCCGCTGCTGGCTATCGGAGCGTTGCCGGTCCCATCGGTTGGTGCGCTGGAGTGTGATCCGCTTGGCGGTCTCTTGGGTCTTGAGTTTCTCTGCCTCAGCATTTCGAATTTTCTCCCACTTCCTGAGCTTGACTTTGTAAGGAATCCTGAAGATTTCCCTGCAGCGACTATCGCCCGTGAAATGTTCTTTGCCGCACAGGCGGCAGATTGGTTTGCACGTGTGGTCGGTGGTAGGATTAGATATTCCGCAACCTCTACACTTAGTAGTTGTGCTTGCACAAACATCGGCTCGATGACCGAGCTCGCCACAGCGATAGCACACCTCGTACTTCCTCTTGAATAAGTTGCATCTGTGGCGACTATTGCAAAAGTAGACCCAGGTAGGCACTTGGCGCTGAGCGAATGTGATGAGTACTGCGGTGGTGTTCCCGAGCCGCCGAAAGTCCAGAATGGGTGGGTTACGGTTGTCTTGTAACTCTGCTTGGATTGTATTTTGATCCAGTCGGAGGTCGACGCCGCGAATCACACCACGGCTCGAGCTATCATCTGGAGCGCAGTAGACGGATATCTCATACGCCGTATTGTCAACGGTGATCTCTTTGAGTTGCATCATCCGTTCAGCTCTTTCGACGACTGGGGTGCAGTACGCGAAAGTATTCTGGATCAGGTTAGCTTGTATTAGGTCTTCGTGACGAACAGCGTCCCTGGTGAAGCGAGCGGCAGTGCAAATTGCTTCCAGTAGTTGGTAGGTTGTAATCTTGGAGAGTAGCAGTCCGCCCCGTGGGCGCACAATTAGCTTGAGAGCGTTGCTGGGTAAGCGAGGCTGGTTCGATGCTACAGATTTTTTGGCTAGTAAGCGTCCTCGTTGCCGAGGCGTGAGCTCAGCTTCCGTCTTCGCACGTAGCCCATTGTCGATTTGGGACGCTTGGTTCGGTCCCGCTTTGTCTCCAGGGAAATCTGGCACGGCAGGCCCTGACGTTGTTCGCGCTTCCCGGAGCTTGTTAACTTTAGTCAACCAATCACTGGCTGCTAATTCTTCTCGAGAAATTGGGATGCCTTCTACGGTGACCCTCATGGCGAACTACGGCCCGCGGGCACGGTCCACGGCGCAGCCCAGCTGGTGAACGCTGCTGCGACGCAGGTGGCGAACGCCACTGCGACGCAGAGCTCCGTATTCTTCGGCGCGGCGCAGTAGGCCTAGCGAGGCATCTGGCTTCGTCACGGGGAAAAGTTGACCTAAAATAGTCAAAGCTTGTTGTACGTACTTCTGGTTGGTGTCCCTGGACTCCGCTCGTCTTTAGGAAACCGGTGATATCAACGGAAGTATTGTAGGGTCTCACTGTCTAGGGTAAAAACAAGAAATCAGCGGAGCTCACGTGGAGTTCGTCCGTTGTCACTCGCGCTCGCAGCGCCCCCCTAAGAGGAGGAAGCATAGAGGCAGAAAGAGGAGGCATATAGGCAGAGAGAGGTAAGGGCGCAAGCACGCGCAGACGCTCGCGAAGCATAAGCGCGGGAGGCAAAAGGACTCGCGAGGCAGAAGAGCAAGAAGAGGAAAGAGTTCGCGAAGCAGAAGAGCGAGAAGAGAAAAGCTGGCGAGGCAGAAGAATATGAGAAAAAGAGGATAGAACGGGATAAGGAGTTAATTTTGTGGAAACAGACGCATGTCGCGGGAGGATATGAGGACATCACGGACAATGATCAGCATTCCTTGGCGGGTGCAGAATCTGCTGGAGCGGCCAGAGATTGCCCAAGAAAGCAGATGGCTCCTTTCGATGACAAATGAGATGATCTAGATGCATATCTGCAATGATTCGAGCGGAGAGCTTTGCGGTAAGGCTGGGAGAACAGTGATTGGGCCTCCGCATTGAGCATGTGTATTAGTCGGAGAAGTGCCGCATGTATTTGGAAGGTTGCCTGCTGCTGATTCCATGGGCTACGAAAAAGTCACAAAGGCACTCCTCCAAAGATTCAGGCTTACGGCAGAGGGTTTTCGTGAGAGATTTCGCACCTCGAAATCTGAGGATCCTGAAACCGCTAACAGTTGACCAATTATTTTGATAGGTGGCTGATATGTCAAACAGAGAAACGAGTTTTTAACTGTTGCGTGACAAGCTCGTCACAGAGCAATTTTAAGCGTGTTGCAGCTCAAAGCTAGCGCTGTTCCTGAAAGAAACAATGTTGTGTTGACAAGAAGAGTTTGCTGACACTGGAGACCACTTTACCGAGGCTCAAGAGCTGAGAAATATGAGTAAGGCAAGGGAGGAAACACAAAAGGTCAGAGACAGATGCGATAAAACCAAGAGCACATGGCGGTGAATACAAGGCGCCAGTAAGGTGCTTTCTCTGCAGCAAGGTGGGATAATGTGCAGTTGACTGTCGGACTAGTAGCGCTGCCCAAAAAACACAGATTGTGTGTCAAGGTTGTAAGAGGAGGGGACATACTCTGGATGAGTGCCGATACAGAACGCAGGACCGAGCTGCATGCGTTGGCCACTCTGGCAGAACTTGTCACACCTCCTTAAGTTCCACAGCTAAACGGAGAGCAAACACCGCTGGGAAATGAGGCGGTGAGTAAAACACCCAAGTCGAAAGCAGCAATGCCGTTGGTGGTTGGACAAATACGGGACCGTCCTACATATGTTCCTAGAGAACGCGGAGCCAACACAGTTTTGATTCGGAGAAGCCTGGTGAAGAACGAGAATCTTATGGGGGAAGCATCGGCGGTTTCTCTTGTAGATAGCACAGTAAGGTATCTTCCAGAAGCCAGGATTATAGTGTCCACGCCATATTATACTGCGCAGTTAGTGGAAAAATGCATTGAGCAACCCATTTGCGATCTCACCTTGGAAAACATCACGGGTGCAAGAAGTGTCGAGGACCCTGATCCCGAGTGGAGGATGATCGACGATGAAGAACACCCAAAAGAGGAAAGGCCTTCGACAGCTCAGGCGCGTGATGGGGCAGTCAGTTTCTCATCGGCCGTGGAGACAACGGCTGAAGCGACAGCCCGAGCAACGCAGCGTCCGCTCTCTACTCCCGTTACGATGTGCCTGAGGGTGACACCGGGCGAAATTGCAACTAGGCAAAGAGAAGACCCGAACTTGGAGGCCTGCTTCGAAAGAGTCGGGAAAAAGTGAAAAGAAAGAAGAGTCGTACGTCATTCGGATATCAATTCGTGAATGGTCTTCTGCACAGGGAATGCATATATAGCTCAGGAAGGCGGGCCCAACAGCTGTTGTTACCGAGAGATATGCGAGAAGAAATAAAGATGTACTGTACTGTACTGTACAGTGCTACGCTTAGGACATGACGCCATTATGGCAGGACTCCACGGTGTTCAAAAAACGTTGCCTAGGATCACCGAGGAGTTGTTCTGGGTAGGTGTCCAGAGTGACGTTTAAGGCTTTGTTCGCTCATGCGACGTGTGTCAGCGCACACTTTTTAGCGCTTCCTTTTTAACGCTTGCTTTTTAACGACTGCTTTTTAACGCTCGCACTTCTAAGATTTCTGCGTCAATAACTGCACAACCATTTGAAGAGAGCCAAGGTTACGTGCACAGCCTTGAGAAAACAGAAAGGCACCCATACAAGACTGAGGAAGAAAAGAAAAAGTGCTCTCTGTAAATGGTCTTCCGACGTACTGCTGTTTGTTGCCTTAACGTTCCCTCACTTGCAACACTCTCAAGTGCAATTTATGCTTAGGTACAGCACGACAAGAAATTATTCGTAAATAGCTGCGCGCTGCACACTTTTACTCCAAGTGATGTCAATAGCAGAAGCCACATTTTGAGGGTGCACCTGGCAACACACATGAAGGCGCTTGGCTCTAAATGCATGATAAGCCAGCATCATTGCAACAAATTTTTACGCAATAAACAGTGCCACTTGGCTGTTTCGGCACCTCAGTGAGCAGAGCTCAGCAATTTCAGAATTCAATTTTCAGCTGCCAAGCCAATGCACCAGGATGAAATCAAATAACTAAAATCGGCGGCGACACGACATACACGTGAGCTGCAGTTTTTGATGCAATTGCACGCCTTGAATAATGCCTGCATTCTCCACCATGCGGTCCAGCGGGAAAAGGGTTTATCTCGAAAGGCCAACACTGACATGCACACAAAAATCACCACGCACTTAACGATACTGTAACGGAAAACAGGGAGACAGGTCGCTAACCAGCAGAATACAGCAAGCAGCCAGCCAGCCAGCGCGAGACACTTCAACGTCTTCGAAGACACTTCAGCGCCACCTGAGAACACCAGGTGGCATTACTCCCCCTCCAAAAAAAAAGAAAAACAAAAGCGGGGTTGCAGTATGGGCAGTGGAAAGAGAAAAAAAAACAGCACAAGCACACAAAAATGTACAAGGGAGGTGGGCGAAGGTGTCCCACGCGAAAACTAGCAGAACACTGAGCGTACTATCCATTACCGCGTGAAGTAGGGTTTCATGCGGACAACGTGCACAACCTCAGAGCGGGGTGGACGACGCTGAGGCTGCACAGTCCCGTCAGGAAGAACTTCGTAGGTCACTTCGGTGACGCGGCGCAAAACTCGGTACGGTCCAAAGTAACGGCACATCAGTTTTTCAGACAAGCCTGGGCGGCGTACCGGGGTCCACACCCAAACTTGGTCTCCCGGATGGTATTCGACGTGCCGATGACGGAGGTTGTAGCGGCGTGCATCCGTGCCCTGCTGCCGCTGAATGTGAAGACGGGCAAGTTGACGTGCTTCCTCGGCGCGCTGAGCGAACTGCTCGGCGTCTGGCGTGAGTGGGTGGTCATCAGTGCTGCATGGAAGCATTGCATCCAGCATCGTCTGAACGTCACGTCCGTAGACCAGACGAAATGGTGTAAATCGGGTCGTCTCCTGGGTGGCCGTGTTGTAAGCGTATGTGACGTACGGGAGAATCTCGTCCCAGGTTTTGTGCTGCGAGTCTATGTACATTGCGATCATGTCGGCGATCGTTCTGTTGAGTCTCTCTGTGAGCCCGTTCGTCTGTGGGTGATAGGCAGTAGTTTTGCGATGGTTCGTGTGACTGAGCTCGAACACGTCGCGCATGAGCTGTGCCGTAAACGCCGTACCTCGATCAGTGATTACGTGGGACGGTGCGCCATGACGCAGCACGATTTGTTGCATAAAAAACTGGGCGATCTCAGATGACGTACCGCGCTGCACCGCTTTAGTTTCCGCATACCTTGTTAAATAGTCGGTCGCGACTATGATCCATTTATGACCGGCCGATGACACAGGGAATGGGCCCAGAAGATCGATGCCGACTTGATCAAAAGGCGTCCGAGGGGGTTCAATAGGTTGGAGCAAGCCCGCTGGCTTGAGAGGAGGCGCCTTACGACGTTGGCAATCGCGGCAGCCTCTGACGTAACGCTGGACGGCGTGAGAAAGTTTGGGCCAATAATACGCCTGGCGCACGCGTGCAAGTGTGCGGGCAAAGCCCAAGTGGCCGGAGGTCGGCTCATCGTGACAAGCAAGAAGGATATCGGCGCGGAGATCTGCCGGAACGACGAGGAGGTGCGCTCGGTCAACAGTGCTGGAGTTTTTCTTAAACAAAATGCCGTTCCGGAGACAGAAGGCCGGCAGGTTTCTAGAAAATTGTCGGGGTACGACAGAAGCTCGGCCCTCCAGATAATCAATGATAGGTCGCAGGTCTGGGTCAGCTCGCTGGCGGGTCATTAGGTCTAAGGCGCTGACAACTCCAATAAAACCACTCTCGTCCTCTATGCTATCATCCGCTAACCCGACGGGCGCGCGAGAGAGTGCGTCAGCGTCTTCGTGCGTCTGGCCAGATTTGTGCACAATGGTGTAATCGAATTCTTGGAGGCGGAGGCTCCATCGGGCTAGGCGCCCCGATGGGTCGCGAAGATTTGCAAGCCAGCACAACGAATGGTGGTCGGTAACTACTTTGAACGGGCGGCCGTAGAGGTACGGACGAAATTTCATGGTTGCCCACATAACCGCAAGGCATTCTTTTTCTGTGGTCGAATAGTTTGTTTCAGCGCGAGAAAGCGTGCGGCTTGCATACGCGATGACCCTTTCCACGCCACCTTGGTGTTGGACGAGTACGGCGCCGAGGCCGACGTTGCTCGCGTCGGTGTGGACTTCGGTTTCAGCCTCTTCATCAAAGTGCGCAAGAACAGGGGATGTTAGCAGTCGTCTGCGCAGCTCGGCAAAAGCCTCCTGCTGCTCGGCAGCCCACACGAACTGTGTATCATTGCGCGTGAGGTGGTACAGGGGTGCGGCAATCTTTGAAAAGTCGGCGATGAAGCGGCGGTAATATGCGCACAGACCCAAAAAACGTTGCACACTTTTCTTTGTTGCAG
This sequence comes from Amblyomma americanum, assembly GCA_030143305.2. Taxonomy (NCBI): domain Eukaryota; kingdom Metazoa; phylum Arthropoda; class Arachnida; order Ixodida; family Ixodidae; genus Amblyomma; species Amblyomma americanum. Next base: position 224,852 of record JARKHS020025515.1, read on the forward strand.
GAACAGGAAAGTTGGCGACGGCAGCAGTTTTCTCGGGGTCGGGCTTAACGCCATCGGCACTCACGAGGTGACCGAGAAACTTCAACTCTTTGTACCCAAAGTGGCACTTCTCGGGCTTTAGCGTTAAGTCGGCCGATCGGAGGGCATCTAATACTGTCCTCAGGCGTTCAAGGTGTTCGGCAAAGGTTTCGGAAAATACGACGACATCATCGAGATAAACCAAACAAGTTTGCCATTTTAGTCCAGCGAGAACGGTATCCATCATCCGCTGGAAAGTTGCCGGCGCTGAACATAGCCCAAAAGGTAGCACTTTAAATTCGTACAGTCCGTCGGGTGTCACGAACGCCGTTTTTTCGCGGTCCCGCTCGTCGACCTCTATCTGCCAGTACCCACTCTTTAAATCAATGGAGGAGAAGTACTGGGCGCGACGAAGTCTGTCGAGCGAGTCGTCGATACGAGGCAGCGGGTAGACGTCTTTTTTGGTGATGTTGTTCAGTTTCCGATAATCCACGCAGAAGCGGAGTGTCCCATCCTTTTTCTTCACCAGCACGACAGGTGAAGACCAGGGGCTGCTGGAAGGTTGAATGATTCCATCTGAAAGCATCTCCTTCACCTGCGTTTGGATCGCCTCACGCTCCTTCGGTGAGATACGGTACGGCTGCTGATGGATGGGGCGGGCATCGTCGGGCGTAATGATGCGGTGCTTGAGAAGAGCCGTTTGCCGGACTTTCGACGAAGAAGCGAAACAGGAGGAGTATTCAAGTAGGAGGGCACGTAGTTCTCGCTGTTGAGTCACCGAAAGGTCCGGGCTGATGTCAAGGGATGGGCGCACAGGTCTAACAGCTTCGAACGCGAAACATTCAGAAACCTCCGCTAAGGGGTCGGCGAATGCGATGGCAGTAGCACGAAAAAGGTGCCGGGGCTCGTTAGAGAAGTTAGTCACCAGGAGCTCAGAGCAGCCGTCGCGGAGATGGATGAGACCTCGCGCTGAGCAGATGCCGTGGGTGAGCAAAAGGGACAGGTTGCCCTCTGCGACCGCTGTCCCTTCACGTAGTCCGTCGCAGTGAACACTCACAAAAACGCTGGCGCGTGGCGGAATCCAAACGCTCTCGGCGGATATTCTAAGGGCGGCGCGGCGTGGACAGTCCTCGGAGTAAACATCAGCTTTCTCGGTAGAAAATGTGACAGTGCGCTTTCGGAGGTCAATAATAGCTCCATACTCTCGGAGAAAATCAACGCCAAGGATACAGTCACGGGAGCAGTTCGGTAGAACTAGGCAGCTGACAACAAATGTGGAGCTGCGAATTTGGACTCTTGCTGTGCATAGGCCAAGCGGAGTTACGACATGTCCGCCAGCCGTGCGAATCTGCGTGCCGGACCATGGTGTCATTACTTTTTTAAGAAGCGCCGCTAGCTTTCCGCTTAAAATCGAGAAATCAGCGCCAGTGTCCACCAAAGCACTAACCTTATAGCCATCGAGAAGCACGGGTATATCCAACGAGAATCGATCTCCGAGTTCAGGTACTGCAGTCGTTGCCTTTAAATCGCGGTCGGTCGCTGTTCGCGTTGTCGGGGGGTCTTGTTCGTATCGATTGCCAGCGGCCTCGCCCCCTGAGGTCGCTCTCTTTAGTTTTCCCGGCGGGGACTTGGCGACCGTCTCTGCGCCATCCAGGAGGAGCTTTGGGGCTGTGGCGAAGGTCGGCGTGGTGATGGAGACCGAGACTGCCGCTGGGGAATTGTCGCCATGCGCTGCTGGGCTACGTAGTCCTCGATCTCCCGGGGTCGTTGACCTCTTGGTGGACGGGGCATGTCGATAGGGAACCCCTGCAGCCCAAGCTGTCGATTCGGGCACTGGCGATACAGATGACCGGGTTCCCCGCAGTGAAAGCAGAGACGCCGCCGATCCGGAGCACGCCACAGGTCCGTCTTCCGCTGGGGTGATCGTCGATTGTCGATGTAGTACGTGTCGGGGTGTGCGGAAAACAGCGAGCCTTGATTGGACGGAGGAAACTGCGCCGAAGAGGGCGCAGGACGTTGCAAGGCTTCAGCGTACGTTGGACGACGGCACTCCGTTGGTAAAGGCGGCGGGTCAACGGACGGGAACGAAGGTCTCAAGGCTTGAACCTCTTCGCGGACCAGGCTAGCGAGAGAGCCGGCCGTCGGCAGGGGAGCACCGAAAAGCGCCTGGAGCTCTTCGCGCACAACGGAGCGGATCAGGTCGCGGAGAAGACCAGGGTTAGCCCCGAAGGCAGGAAGCGGCTCTGTAAGTGAAGCGGCGAGTACCGGCCGGTCGTAGGTGGTAGACCGCCGCAAGAGCATCTTCTCCATCGTGACCGCCTCCGAGAGAAACTCAGCAACAGTCCCAGGTGGACTGCGCACGAGGCCAGCGAAAAGTTGCTCTTTAACGCCGCGCATGAGATGGCGCACCTTTTTATCTTCGGGCATGGCCGGGTCAGCTCGCCGGAAGAGCCGAGTCATATCCTCCACGTACATGCTTACAGTCTCATTCGGCATCTGAATGCGAGACTGCAAAGCCCGTTCAGCCCGTTCTCGACGATCCGTGCTGGTGTAGGTCTCCAGCAGGCGTCGGCGGAACTCGTGCCATGATGTTAGGGCGTCTTCTCGGTTTTCGTACCAGGTACGTGCACCATCCTCGAGACTAAAGAAGACGTTTCGAAGTTTAGCGGCGTCGTCCCACTGGTTGAATGAGGCCACGCGTTCAAACTCGAGAAGCCAGTCCTCTACGTCTTCGAGCTGACTGCCGTGGAATGGTTTGGGCAGTCGCGGATTCTGCAAGGTGTAGTAGGCAGCAGCTGGCATGACAGGTCGATGGGTGGGTGCTCTGGCAGACTCCAAAAGCCCGTGTTCGGGAGGTAGGCCTTGATTTCTCCGGCTAGCACGGTGCACGGGGTGTCCACTAGCGAAGGACTGGAGCCCAGGGTATCCGGAGGAGTATGAGACATATACAGGGATCTTTACCCAGCGCCTACACCAAAATATGTAACGGAAAACAGGGAGACAGGTCGCTAACCAGCAGAATACAGCAAGCAGCCAGCCAGCCAGCGCGAGACACTTCAACGTCTTCGAAGACACTTCAGCGCCACCTGAGAACACCAGGTGGCAATACCATCAAGCTGTACATACTGTGAACACTATTGGGATTCATATCTGTAGAATGTCTTGCTCCTGTGCAGAAAATGAATGAGGCAGGCAGGCAAACAGCCAGGCAGCCAGGCAAGCAGCGATGGAAACAGACAGGCAGGCAGGCCGCCAGCGAGCTAAGCAGGCAGGCAGCCAGCCATGTCGGCACGCAGGCAGCCAAACAGCCATCCATGCAGCCAGACAGGCAACCAGGCAGTGAGGCAGGCAGAAGAACCTTACTTTACACAGGAGCAAGCAGCATGTGGGCCTCTGGGTCCTCGCACAACTCCACTGCCCTCAAATGTTTGATTCAAACGTCCACAACATCGGCGGCCCGGTGGGTGGTGATTGTCTGCCTGGCCGGGTCCTCCGAACACATCAGGTTGTGCCAGTCCTCCCAGGCGTTTAGATGCTCAGGCGGCGCGGGGGAGGGTCCTCCGGGCAAACCAGGAGGGACCTCTGTATTAACGCAAATATTGTGCGTGGAAGCGATCTGTTTCTGATCACCTCGAGACTAGAATATCGGCCACAACAAATTTTTCGAATTTCCAGCTTTATAGACAGTGATCGTTATACTCCTCATTAAGTCAAATTTAGTGTAGACAAAAGTTTGCGCCGAAAAACAAGAACAAGCGCCGACAGACAAAGACGAGCGTTTGTTCCGTAAAAACGCAGTGCTCTTCACTTGATAGACCCAATTTTTCACTCTCAGACATAAGTCTCCACCGTCATCAGGGAGGCGAGCATACCTCCTTAGAGCCAAAAAAAGCATTGCATGATTATTAATCCGGCCATTCCAAAGTCATACCGAACGGGACAGTCACTTCCTGTCTTAAGGCTGCCTTCCTCAATTTTTTCCAACATACAATCAATGAAAGCCTTGCGTGTCAATTGAAGAGCCTAAAAAGGAGTGGGTACCCTCAGCATGTAATCGTGGAAACCTGTGGAAGGTTGGTGTCGAGCATGTCTGCTGGCTCGCCCCGGACGTGAGTGAAACAAACATTGGTTTTGGTGGCTTCAAGCGCCTCGGACGACGGATGGGAGACACCCCCGAGCGTCGTGAAGGGGGGACGGAAGCCGGCGCCTGGCGGACGGCGAAGGCCCGAATATGAACGGCAGCCATAAGGACGCCGCTGTTATGTGCGTGTACGGGCGGGCTATCCGGCGCACCCAAGAAACGGCCGCGTGCACTGACCGAGGTGGCGACAGTTGGCGCCGGGTACGTGGTTGACGGCCAGGGCAAGATGCTGGCTTCTACGAAGTATGCCGGAGAATATTGCTGGCCGATAGGACCAAGGTCTTCGCGCCACCTCCGTAACGACCGTCGGATTAAGGGAAGCAGCGGAAGAAGCCTTCTCAAGGAGCCGACCGAAGGGAGCAGCGGGGAAGCAAAGACGAGAGAGGGCAAGCTGGAAAGGAGGACCGGGAAGTGAGGAGACACGACCAAGAAGGACGGGACAGATGGGTTGTGGATGCCGAGACGGAAGGCCGAATCCCAACGGCAGCAAAGTTGGCTCAAACGTGTAAATAAAGTAAATAAATTCTCCTGTATTGTTCATTCCGTGTTGGTCCCGCTTCGTCGGGAGGAGCGTGGAAGAGTTAGGAAGAACCTCTCTTAATGGCGCAGTCTACAGGATCACTGACGTGAAGCGGACCGGGACTGGATGCTGGAAGAGACAACGTGGGCCCAGAGTTGAACGAACACTTCGAGCGTCAGCCAAGTGACCAAGCCTTCCCCTGCTGCTCTTGACGAGACAGGTGGATGTCTGGTTGAGAATTGTTTCGTAGGCGCCATGGCAACTGCGTGGCATAACTTGCGTAATCGTGAGGGCGAAGGGGGGCCCAAAGCGAAGGGGATACGCAGATGGAGCTGGCGGGTATTACCGATGTAGAAAGCGTCAGCGAAGGGTCAGTAGTGTCCCTTGCTGACCAGATGGCGTTGTTGCAGATGAAGCTCAAAATTTCTGAAAACGAACTGAAGACGCAAAGATTGCCCAGCAACCGCAATGCGGATGCCACTCATGCTATGAGCGCGCCGCCACTGGGTGCGGGAGAGGATGAGAGACTCAAGTACACAAACATGTTGAAGGGAGTGCTGTTAGACATGCTAGCGGAGGAGGCTCTCGTCCCGGGCTGGTTCGACAATGTCGATGTGACCCTGGACACGTACAGCGTTCCAGGAGAATGAAGAGCGGGCCTCTTATTGCCTCGACTGAACTGGCTAGGCTCTCGGCAGAGAAGCTTAAAGATTATGCAGCCCTCAAGGAAGAAGTTTTCAAGGGGCTCAGCTTGTCTTCGGCAGAACATAGGCGACTATTTCACCACTCCAAAAAGGAGTCGAAGGAATCATGTGCTCAGTTCGGTACGCGACTTCAAAATTATTTTGTCTATTATTCCAAAAGCTGCAACATAACTTCCCTAGAGCAACTGAGAGAACTCGTCGTAACAGATATATTATAGAGCACGTTAAGCCGAGAAGCCAGAGCATTCGTTATCCAAAACGAGACTACTGGGAAGGCGTTGCGTGCAGACGAAGTGGCCAGCTTTGCTGAACGATTCGAAGAAATTCAGATCGCAAAAGGCATTAACAGTAGCGTGGGAGTTTCAAGAGGTGGCACTGCGATCCTGGTCAGAAAGGAGAGGGCACGCTGTGATGATGCCGGCCGATCAGGTTCAAATGCTAGAGCGCGCAGACAGTGCTACGTGTGCAACTCCCCAGATCACTTTTTACGCGAGTGCCCTCAACGGAGATCGGCGCACGCGAATCTGGTGGAGACGACAACAGATGACGTACATTTGGTAGTGCAGGTTGCGGGAGCCAGCTTTTATGAAGAAAACGCTGCTAGTGTAAAGCGTCCCTTCCGCGACCTTAAAACAATCGCCCTCGGTTGTGGCCAGAACGAGCTCGTGGGGCACTTGGATTCTGGAGCGGAAATCAGTGTTATCCGACGATCAATTTTGAAAGACCATGAGCGCTTACTGGTTTGAAAATTAGTTAACCGGTGCCTTTGAAGAACTAGTGCTTGGAGATCTGGTGTATGTGCCTTTAAAACTATTGGGGACACCCTAATACGTTGGAGCGGCCGTGATTGGCGCTGAAGTTCTCTGTGCCGTGACAGATCGATTAGCCCCGGGCATAGACGCACTCATCACGCCGGACATGCACGCACAGTTGCTTGAAGAGGCACCCATGGTGCCAGCGGCTGGGAGCAAATGACTGGTGACGGTGACGATGAAGTTTGCGAAGATGCGGCGATGGCCGCGGCCGTCACCTCGACTGGTCAATCTAGAAGTGCCAATGATGGCGGGAGAGAGTTTTCGCAGGCAGATGCCACCGAATGAGAATTCTTCCGGCGCGCGCAGTTGAATGACTCTACATTGAGAGACGAATGGGAGCAGGCTAGGGTGTGTAGCCACGGCATGATCGCGAACGAAGGGTTATTATATCACAAAGAAGAAGTCTTGGGCCGGTCTTGTTTGCAGCTCGTCCTGCTAGAGACACATGGACAATGTTTTTCTCTACATCTGCCTTTTATTATTTGTTTATTGCAAGAAAAAACGATAAAGAAAAACCTTTGCTACGGTGGATGCAGCTCTCAAACACGCTCAGGTGCTGGGCTTCTAAGCTGCTGTGTTGGAAACAGTAATCCCCCGGGTGCTCTGCGCTGAATGCGCAAGTGATGTTCACTGCAAGACGAGATAAATCTAGCGGTGCGGGCGCGCTGCAGCCGAGGACGCGGCGAAAACCACGCCTATGGTTGTCGCTGCACCTGCGCGCTAGTTACTCAGCCACTCGCGAGGCGCTGCGCAGAGCACCGGCTGCCAGGAGCAGTGTTCAAACTGGAAGTGCACGACCCTGTAATTCATGTGAAGTTACTAAGCTCGAAGCACCTACCGCTCTTGTGATGAAAATTAACTTAAATTGCACCTTAAGGTTCCAAATTACGTAATCAAAACCTCACGACTGTTCTGCTTCCTGGCGTTTTGCTTGCTGTGATGCTGCTAGCCGGATCAGCACCACCTCGCTATTTTGGAAAAGGGCGAGGCCTATTCCAGGAAGGGCTCCACTTTAGCGTTGTCTTTGTCCTTGGCACCTGCTTTCATTCAGTCAGGTTAATCATATATCATGCTTGCTCCCTTCATCTTCGTACAGATGTGACAATGCAATTGAAGAAATAGGCATGACTATGCTGACATGTACTAAGATTTTGATGGTACACTTTAAAGGCTAAAGGCTCCGGTGCAGCAAAGATAGAGCTAGCAGTGGGGCGTATGTGTGAACCCAAGTTTATATCCTCCACCTAATTAAGCTGTCTCTTGCCTCAGTGGCACATGCAAGGGGGATGGTGTTATTAATAGCTTGTTTCTTCAGACTGCTTTAACATGTGAATTTGACCTTGTAGCAACCCGCACCTCTATTGCTGCATGTAAATGACAAACCAGTGATAGAGGCATCACAGAAAGAAGCATACTGAGAATAACTAATTGCAAAATAGCATATCATTGTCAATCAGGGCAATAATCATGCTTATCACACAAAGGGCAGTGTTGTTTAGCATGCATGACACTTTCTATACCACGATCAAAACTGCAACACTTTAGGTTTTTGTTCACATAACCATGTTATCGCCACACTACCCGGATATAAAAACAGGAAATATTTCTGCCACTGATCGGTACTTATGCTGAAAATTTCTTTACAGGTACAGTTGTCATTATCAGTCTAATTGCACTGACTGCAGAACAAAGGCCTTTCCCGTATCCCTCCTGTTGACCCTGTCCTGTGCCAGCTGTGGCACCTTGTGCATACAAATTCCAGTGAAAAACTGTTGTGCATCATCGTCCAACACCTTTAAGCCTAGCAGGAAATAAACCACATATGCAGCAAAGGCCACTCATGTTACCGCAGAGGCTGTGTGCTTGGCCACCAAGGTCACATGACAATCTAAATCCCTTACTTACATAGCCTTTCATAACCCACAGGCTGCTTCAAGATGTTCAGCTCCAGATTCCTTCAGCAAAGTGTTTATGTGTGGGTAATAGCCAGGAATTATTGCATTAAAAATAATATCCAAAAATAGTCGCATCAAAAGTTTGCCTTATTTTTATGTGAGGCAGCAATTTTAGTGTGGACTGCACTTAAGTTAGCTGTTTGATCTCTAATCTTTTGCAGGATCATGCAAGGATGCAGAAAAAAGGCAAGGTGGTATGAGTACATCTCTGCAGTGGAAAGCTCTGCAATTTCTGGTAATTGTAAACTCCGAAATTTTTAAACATTAGTAAAATGATGGCATACTCAAAATATGCAGGCATTTTTTTCTGTTTTAGGCAATGAATGTCCGGATGTTCGTGCAGTCCGGCTGCCATCACCAATGAGGCTGCCATCACCACCCCGACTGCCATCGCCACCCCGGCTGCCATCGCCACCCTGTAAGCATTTATCTGTGTTTATTCTTTAGATTTGCATTGCTTCAGTTATGGCTTAGTGAATTTATGGTAATATCGCGTGGGAAAAAAGAGGAACACCAGCTCTTTAGCCAGGCATGCTTCGTATTGATCGCAAGAAAAATTCATATGGGGGACTTATGAAATTGAGCTCAATTAAGACCCTCTAGCGGAACGGTATTAAGTCTGTTTCCTGCATAGCAAAAACCCCTTTACCACAGAGTCCATGCGAGTCCTTGAAAACCTCGAAAAGCTTTTAAAAGGGAGAAGTTATTTTAAAGGGCTGAAGAACCATTTGAGATGAAGGCAACGAAACAAATTCTTTCATTTGCCAACAAGTATGCCCTATTCTTAAACGATGTCATGACCAGTTGATACAGCGTGTTAGGCTTTAGCTTTAGAGATCACTTCTTGGTATTTAACTTTGTTACAATGTTCTTTCAGGTGCCTTAAAAACGCCGGTCATACCTGTGTAGGCACTGTCCCCTCAGAAGACTGCTGCGAGCGCTGGTTAATGTCAGACGTTCTTTCCAAGACAAAGTACCCTGGCGTTGTTTACAGCGTCTCGTGTTCCGAATGTGACAGTGTCTACATTGGCAAAACTGGCGATTTTAAAAGGCACCTAAAAGAACATTGCAACGATAGGTTTGCCAAAAAAGCAATTGTAGTGAGCTACTCTAAAAACTGACCGTCATGAAGACTGACCGGCATTTCACTGTTTTCTAGCGGAGGATGGAAGGCAGAATATAGTTTTTGTACTGAAAATTTAAAAGTACACAGAAGACAGCGACAAGAGGACTGGATGAGACAAATGCTGCTCACAAGTGGGTTTATTCAGAAATATTTTTCAAAAACAGCCCACCTCTGAAGTTAGTAAGCATCGACTTGCACAGTGTAACTGCCAAAGGCAGGACAGAATTTAAAAATCGTAATTCATCAGAATTTAATCAAAGAATAGTGCTACGTGTTTACAATGCTTGCCGACACCAAAGCATGTACAATAATAACCATATGCTACATGTACATGAACAGCAACTCTTTTTGAAGCATAGTCACAGACCTTTCGTTCACGCACTTGACACACAAATTGCCGCAATGGCTTTGTGGCTATGGTGCTTGGCTGCTGACGCGAAAGATGCCAGCTCAATCCATACTGCAATAGTCTCATTTCAGTGGAGGTGGAATGCTAGATTCTCGCCCGTGTACTGTGCAATGTCTGTGCACGTTGAAGAATGCCAGGTGATTGAAACTATCGGAGGTCTCTACTGAATTACTCCAGCTAAGGTGCTTTGGGACGTTAAGCCACGTAGGCTATAATTAAGCGACACTTTCGTTATCTCCCTTTTAGTTTTTTTTCGGCATCTCCCACGATTGCAGTCCTGCGCACTTCAGGGAAGCATCCGTGGCAGTCCGCACAATGAAGTGACAATTTCAATTCACCACCTGTTCTAAAGGGCGTGGGCGCTCACTGAGGCGGTCGTTAATACACCAGCCAATTTGGCTCATGTACACTGCCCCAGCTGTGTGGTACTCGATTGGAGACGCCAGTGCAGCAAGAAACATACACGTTTTAGTGCTTCTTCCGGAAGTCAGTATCGCGATGGGCCTTTTATCCACAAGTCTTGCATAGCTGCGACAGCTTACATGGCGCACAAATATCCCAGCTGTATGCCATACTTATAGGCAATTTTCTTCCTCTTATGAAAGGTTTGTGCTATAGGGCGTAACCAAATACCTTTTGTTCTTGGAACCTCATATATTTTAATCTCGAAAAGTATGAGGTTATGTCCTAACTGCACAGTCTCCTAGGCTGAGGATAATTGCTTCTCACTACGGCATACGGTTGGTGTTTTCTGTGCCATGTAAGCTGTTACAGTTATGCAGAGCCATATCGTCCCACTAGCTGCCAGAAGAAGACCAAAACATGTACGTTCATGCTGCGCTGGTGTAGCCTATAGGATACCACTCAACGTGGCAAAGTGTGCATCAGCGAAACTTTCCGTTGTATTAAGAATATAGATACCTTCCTTTTGGGTAGTGTTTTCATCTTTATAATAATGTGCAAGTCATTGTTGCACATAGATTACTGTGTTATTTTCCTTTGGCTGCTATATATATTACAATCCACTTTCTTATGCTCTTTTGGCTTCATTTTAACCAGCTAAACAAGGACTGCGACGTCAACATGTGGTTACAGGTCACGTGAGGCATGAAAAAATGGCAGTAAAATCGCTACTCCTACATTTGCCATCATTGAGGCTCTTTGGCTGAAAGCGCATGTTCCGCTTCTTTCTTTGCGATGCGTTAGTAATCACGGTTCACTTTTCTCGAAGGTCTCATGTCTGCCCCACTCCCCAGTTTTGCCGTCCTGCAAAAACATACCTATATAAATTTTTGTGTTATCAACACGTTGCTGTCATGCATTGTTTAAAGTGTTTGGTTTGGACGCGTTTCTGAACATCACTGCACGAATGACTACTTATTACTCCCCTGATAACAGAGCAGCAAGCTTCCGCACAACTGACTGAAAGGCATCTCTAGCATTACTTTTTTTCGAACTGAGCACCGAGATGAGGAGGGGCCTTAGAGAAAAGCGCATTCCGTGATCACCGACACCCACAATTAAAGAAGTGAAGTGTGTGCTTCCGTCAGAGCAGGCCGATTGGTGCATCACGAGTTCGCAGCAGTCTCACAAAAGCAAAGACTCCTCGGTACTTTTATTTATTTGGGCTTATTTTACAGCTTTGTTGTGTCGACTGCAAGGACATTTAAAGGAAACCCAAGGGCCAAAGTAAAAACAAAAACGAAGTTTAATAATAATAATTGGTTTTTGGTGGAAAGGAAATGGCGCAGTATCTGTCTCATATATCGTTGGACACCTGAACCGCGCCGTAAGGGAAGGGATAAAGGAGGGAGTGAAAGAAGAGAGGAACAAATAGGTCCGTAGTGGAGGGCTCCGGAATAATTTCGACCACCTGGGGATCTTTAACGTGCACTGACATCGCACAGCACACGGGCGCCTTAGCGTTTTTCCTCCATAAAAACGCAGCCGCCGCGGTCGGGTTCGAACCCGGGAACTCCGGATCAGTAGTCGAGCGCCCTAACCACTGAGCCACCGCGGCGGGGCAAAATTCTAGATTACTCTTTTGGAACAGACAGCGGACCAAAACTTCATTATGGTAACTGCCTTGGATGCTTTCCTGAACTGCACATGATTGTAATCGTGCGACGAGGCAAAAAAAATGAACTCGAGAGGGAGGTACTGAAGGCATCTCTTTTTATCGCTCGGGTGATAAGTGCGTGAGTGATAGCTCAGTGACCGTGCTTCAGAAATTATTGTCCACGTGCAAGTAAAATATGACTGTTATATAGTACGCGTTTTTGTGTCAGTAAACACTGTGCACATGTGGAACCATCCATTGATTGTATGCTGGTGAGTTATAATTTTCTTGTTCCGCCTTTGGCGGTTACCTTGTGCAGGTCGATGCTGGCTGCGCTGCGCTGGTTGGCTGCTTTCAGAAATATTTGAATAAACTGCTATGAGTAGCGCTTCTCCTCTCCGGTTCCACGACTATAGTCTACGACTATAGTAGACCATAGTCCGGATCCGGTCTTCTGTGAGTGAATGTGAGAATAGATGGTGTCTTCTGGAGTTCACTATGTTATACTGTGAGTGAATGGATGTGCAGGGATGGTGGCACTGCAATGGACTATGTTCTACTGTGACTGAATATGTGCAGAAATGGTTACTTCTGGAGTGGACCATGTTCTACTGTTAGTGACTGCGTACATAGATTGTGACTGTGGGAATGGAATACGTACTATTATAAGTGACTGTGTGCATAGCGGGGAAGATCCGACTGGTTTTAGGTCGTTATTAACATATAAATGGCGCCACGGAGGAACAATTGCCAGCCGAATAAGCCAGGCTAATCCCACCTGTAGCATACAACTCAACTCTCCTGTTCTCTCATTCAAGTAGTTCTTGTGCTTTCAAATTTGCAGCATGATCCAAGCTGGCGCAGCATTCACCTTCTTTAAGGTTTTTTGTGTCTTTGAGGGTCTCCCAGAATGATGAAGCAGTTGAAATTCTTAAATATAGTAGAATCAGATGACACCCTGAACAAGCATGGTCTTATTGAACAGGATCTCATAAATGCTTAATGCTAATTTTGTACAAGGTGTTTACGGTGTGCTTATAACAGTATCCTTTCAGTAGAAGTGCTGAAGTAGCATTTTGGCATTTAGTTGTCATCATTATCTGTGTTGTACTGAGTAATTTTTCGTTTTTTCTGCATCAACACTAATGTTTCACGTTCGTGTCCAACTTCAGCCCTGCTTAGCCACTCAACGGAAGCGGCCACAACCCAAGCTGGTGTGGGTTCCCAGCGGGCTGCCCAGCTAGTTCGGCTCCCACTGCAGGCGAGAATTCAGATCTTGAAGATATGGAGGAAGCGACTAGCGATCGTACGGCTTTTCGCTTTCTTTACTTGTATATGAAGAGCCTGAAAAGACGAGAATGCAGTGAGAGTATAGGACGAGAATCTTTTCTTTGGATGTATGTGCCTGAACAGACCTTGACAGAAGTACTGTTTTTTTTTTAAAGAGACCTAGCTGGTGCATATTTCAAAAAAATGAGCACTGAAAATGACCACTCTTTGTATAAATATGCCTGGTGCAAGTATTTCTCAATAGAAGTCGTACTGAATCTAAGCAGTTATAAAATTTGCTACTTGACACTTCCACAGCTCTATCGCATTCCTACTAGCTATTTGCAGTGTGTCTTCCCGACGAGCGGTGTTGTGTTTCCCTTATTTATTTCTTTTGGTTTGTGGTTTGGGTCCTGTTATTGGTGTTGTTTGCTTTGGCATTTGTCACTAGAAAGCCACACCCTTTTAAAGACGAAGGACCAAAATAAATGGAACAAGACAATGCAGATTTTGGCTAAGGACTGCAAAATGGTAACTATTCTTTATACAGGTTTCTCTAGTTTTTGTGCATATATTTCTTATGTGCCCAGCCTGCTGTGCTTTCTCACTCCCACTGGAAGCTGTTGTCACAACGGAAGAATATACTTATGGCTGTTTCCTTGCTTACCGTGATGTTACAGCTATCAAAATCGCAAGCAAGCTGAATTGAAATTTAATGGTACATGGAAGGTACAGTATTCAGAGCAGCTATTTTTTAACTAAGACATTGTCAGTGCATGGTGCATTCGCGATATTTAGATCTGCAGGGGATAGAGCAGTTATACAGAACAAGTACTTTTGTGTTTAGCTGTGCATTGTAGTGGTGTAATCAATTGCAATTTAGTAACGTAATGCAGAGCATGTTGACGCCCAATGTTAGGTTACATTACCATCATAGATGCTGCAGTCCCACAGGGTGTTAATTGTTCGGTTGTTGTGCTGTGAAATTCTCTACAGCAGATTATCGTCCTGCAGAATCTCGCACTTCATATACAAGCTCACAATGACATTGCATAGAACAGCCAAAAATATGTTTCCTCGAGGCAGCCCCCACATTTGCATCTCCTGTTCGTATATCTCAAACTTGTGACCAGGTACACAGTTGTTCTGTGGAATATGACAGCCATATTGAACATATTTTTGAAGAAGCAACGAATGCTTACTTGTCCCTGAGCGCAGTTGATGAAGCGCCGCATTACAAACTGGTAAAATATGTGGCCAGGAATCGTTACATGCGTCAAACAGAGCCACATAGAAACTGTCTGCGTGGCATCGGCTCTCTTGTAAGCTGCAGAAGAACCAACAACAGAGTGAGCTGGTTAATCATTGAAGAGCCAAAAACAGCGCTCGCCCATCTTCTTGTCTGTCGTTATGGCGCTGTTTTTGGTTTTTCATCGGGTACCGGCACTCCCTGCAAGCGTTGCTGTTCTGAGTTGCAGTTCCACTGCAATTGGAACAGTGCCCCTTTCATCAACTATCAACACTCCCAAGGGCGCTGAGCATAGTTAAATTAAAAAGGAAAACGAAAAATCCTTCTCAAGAACCATGCAGAAAATTCTGGCCAGAGCTGTAGAGTAAACATAAGATTTCAATTACCGTATCATCCCTGACACTAGTTTGTCTCCCCTTTAATTATGGTGCCATGCTCTAATTTTCGATTGCAAGTCAACACCCGCACTTCGGATTTTAAAATTTGTAAACAATAGGTCGAGTTGGAAGCGTGTAAAGGCAGTGATTTCTCATATTGCGTCCTTGAGGTGTAAATATATACATCCCCTATGAAAGCCTACCCTCTCTGGAAACCTTGCTCGTTTCAGCGACAATGCTCAAGGTGCTTCGGCTGCTGCTAGAAATACGGCAGCAGCAGCGGGAGATAATGCAGAGACTGAGCCGGCTGTAGCAAGCTCGGCAAAAACCCAGGACTCGGTCGCCATCTCCTGTGAGCTCCCTCCCGCCACAGTGCTCTCAGCTGCCAGCCTTCACAGTTGAAGACTTTGAGGCGGCAGAAGCTGCTCTCAAAGATGACACGGTAGCAGCAGCCCTGGTAGTTTAATTTTTCATTCAATGTTTTATTACAGTAGTCTGTTGGATGCTTAATGTAGTTCAGAATTCTATTGAAAAATCTAAGCCCCGAAACTAGATGCATGCCATGCGTAAGCCATAATCATGCGGTTCTTATATGCGTTTCCAGCTAATAAGCTGGGAATGGATAAATTTTGAAACGTCCGCACATAGGAGGGTTACTGTGACATTGTTATTGGTCTGTTTTATTACAACTGAAAATTTCGGAAACAGTCGTGCCCCCTTATACAGAACATGATAGTTGCATAGATTGCTTTATAGTAAGTCTAATTCCTGTATTACAGTGAAAAATCCTAACTCCCTTACAGAATTAACATTTCCTTTTCGTTTCGATTCGAAATGAGTGCCTTAATTGTTTTTGCTTCTTTTACATTCGAAATGAATGCCTTGTTTTTGTTCCTTCTGAAATCGGGTTGATTGTTTCTTTAAAATAACCCTATTAATGCACTTTCTAAGCTCCCAAGCACAGTCGTGTGCTCCTTATCAAGATCCTTGGTGATAAGCCGACTGCAGGCACTATGTAATTAATCCCCATTGTAACTTTCATGGTAGCTGGTGGTAGGTCAGGCCTTTTGTAATTAGCTTCCGGCCAGTTCAGTGCTTGTAGTTCATATAGCATATTCGTTTAAAAGTATCAACTGGGGGTCATCACCTCTGGAAAAAAGCGCACAAGATGGTACACAGGAAAGAACTGAGCACGGACAGCCCTGCTGCATCTCGGGGTATATTGCACAATTTCAGCTCACGTAGAAGGTGCAAGTGAAACAAGGCGAGAATGAACAAAAATAATTAAAACATTTTACTTTGAAATTATATGCCGTCATTGACATAGCATATGCTTGGCCACATTATCAAGTTCTTTCTTCATCACTGATACTGATGGGGTGCTAAGGCAAGTTTTACCTGCTTGGATATATGGGGCCGCACCTCTGATGATTTAGACAAAAATCTCTGTTACCTTGATGTTTGAATTAACAAGAGTACTGTATCTGTGCCGCTAAGAATGCTTTCAAGAGATATTTTAAGGCTGCCTTGATTTATCTAATCACAGGACTATGTTACTCTACTGCAATATGTGGCACATCCCAACACAGTATTGAGCCTCATGTGAAGCTAGTATGCTAAGTCTATTCAAAGGTCTATATTTTGACACAAAGCTTGGCTGAGTTAGGGTTGCACACAAAAATATTTTAATTATTAGTTTGAGACAATTGACTGGAAGTGCTGTTTCGGAGCTCATTTTCTATATTATTCGTTGTTCTCCAATTAAGGAAACAGCTTCTTGCCGGGCTATTGCTTTTTATTTCTTTCCATATATGAAGTGCAGTACTCCCACCAGGACAGGTACAAGAACAATAGATGATAATTTTAGTTGCATATTTTCTCTGTAGTGATGCACAGGACATGAATTGCCATGGAGTATTCCCTTACGAGTGCTAAATAATTTAATATTGAACTTCTTGATGTTGTTACGGTGGTCAACATGCAAGAAGTGTTTGTCACGTGAGGTGTAAAAAAACTGCACTATAATTGCTGCTGTGTTGTAGCAGGCATTAATACGATCCCTTTGGAAGTCGCACCATTGTCTTGCTATTGCTTTCTACAAGTTAAACGGTTATAGAATGTGATTTTTTATGTGAAATATCCGTTGGACAACTGCAAATTTTTCCTTTCAGAGGAAGCAGCTTCACCGCTTTGGCGAGAGCAACCTAAAGGAGGTGGCGGAGAATGTAATGAGTGTGGTGATGGGGGTGGCAGTAGAGAGAACCAGCGTGTTTTTCGTGATTGGTATAGGAATACAGACCAGCTTACGGAATTCCTGTGGAACGTCGTCCGGTCTTCCCTTCACAAAGCCAAGAGGCGTTCTTCCGCGGGAGGGAAGCTTTTGGTACTTGGAGACATCGCCGTGGATCCAAGGCATGCACAAACTTTACGTCTTGGACCGATGTTTTGCCTAGAATCGGGCATGATGACCGTCGAAAGGCTGGCACTTTCACGAGATGTCTCTTCTAAAGCCCCAGCTGCAGACCGAACAAAATGCGAGTCAGAGTGCATTGATGCTGTCTCTAGATGCGTTAGTTCGAAGGGGAAGTATAATCAGTTTCGCTCATTAGTCGACTATCTGTACGATAACTGCTGGCGCACTGTCCAGTCGGACAAGGAGGGTTTCTTTGTAGTAATGTCAGGGGACCAGTGTTCTGAAAAGGCCCATGAAGCAGTTATGAAGAACTTCAAAAGTGTCACTAGAAACCCGGTGCTGAGCATGAAGAGGGCCGTGACTTTGCTTCGGAAGTTTGAGCTAGAAGGTATGGCAAAGAAAGTGAGGAAGGCTGAACACTCGGCGCTAGAAATTTTCTTTAGTGCTAAGACGCACAAGCCTAACGTTCCTTTCCGGGCAATCGTATCTGAGCGCAATTCTTGGCAGTTGGTTGTGTCTCCCTATCTGTGCAAACATTTGTCGTCACTTCCCGTAAAGGATCCGTTCCTCGTACCCAATTCTGAGGCAGTCGCTGATTTCCTCCGAAATGAGAGCCCAGCACTATGTGATGGTTTTAGCGACAATGTGGTTGACTTGTTTTATTCTCTTCCACACTATGAACTAATCCAATATGTTCAGCAATGTATCACGGAGGACAACGATGAATGCGTGTTTCAAAATGAGTGTTGTATCACGACAAGATCCTTTCTGGAACTGTTAACCTACTACTTGAGTAACAAGTTTGTTGAGTGGGATGGCCAACTTTATAAGCAAAAATCGGGTGTGTGCATAGGTGCGAAGGTAGCCCCCGTTCTCAGTAACATTTATCTAAGCCGGGTTGATATGAAAGTTGAGCCTGATCTAGCCGGTTGTTGTATACGCATTTTTCGTTATGCGGACGATTACCTGGTACTGGCTAGGTCCGTGAATCCAGAATCTGTGTCAAATGTTCTTGATGTTTTTACACGGAATGGGTCGGGGCTGAGGTTCACACATTATTTCCCTCAGGAAACAGTGTTGCAATTCCTTGATTTAAAGTTCTCTTTCGAATCAAACCATGTCTGTTGGCAGTATTCACTCAGTAGTGAAAAGCCTCTTTTGAATTACAGGTCCTTTCATTCAAAGCTTGTAAAAATCGGTATCGTTGCGGGATGCTTAGGCATGGCAGTAAAGATATCTTGTTATCATAATATGATTCCCAGTCTCTTAGCCCAGGCAGACAGATGTAGGGAAGCTGGTTTCCCGGACTCAGTTCTCGTTTCGAGTGCGGACAAAGTCCGCCGTTCCGTGAAATTGTCTGCAAGTACCTCGGGACTGGGAAAGCTTTCGGAAGAAAGGAGAAGGGTAGTGGTTATGCCATATGTCCACAAGCTGTCGCACCGGATTAAATGGGTGGGGAGCAAGCGTGGGGTAAAGGTTCTGTTCTCTGCACCTAACAAACTAGAAAAGGTGGGGGCGGCGGTTCAAAGAAGGCATGAAGGGCGCAGAAGAAATGCTTGCAGCATAAACCATGAAAATAGATATGTTCCCTGCAAGATGGGCGTTGTGTATCAAATTCCCCAGTCCTGTAGCCTAACATACATAGGACAGACTGGCCGCAGCGTTAAAGTGCGGCTCATGGAGCACGCTAATTCTGTAAAGAAGAAAGAAACTAACCTGGCTAAACATTGTTTTGCGTGCAAATGCACGCCGTTTTTTGATGACACTGATGTCCTGTTCGTTCATCCTCACCAGCGCACTCGAGAAGTAGCTGAGGCATTTCACATTATCAGAAAAAAAGTGAAGGATGCGTGAGTAACGCCATCTGTATCATTATCGCGTCTAGAAATCAATCTGCTACATAGTGGGTAGCGGTCCAGCGGATGCACACGTGCTTTTAAAGCGGTGTTTACGATTTACTCTCAGTAGGTGTCTTCTTGACATTCCGCATGTGCGCTGTTTTTTTTTCGTGACTGTATATATGACGTTCTTCTTCCCAATAAAAAACCAGTTGTAAGTTCAGCGTTGATTTGTGTGTCTCGTCTCCTACTTGGTCTGTGTGTGCTGTTGCGCTGTCGAACCGCCACTATGCATCACCAACTAGCCCAATCTGCAGTTCTTCGACAGTTTATTTCTAGTACATGGGCGTCTTTTATGTGTCACAATTTGGACTTGTCTAACCCAGCTGTCCTATCTCCGCTTAAAGCTGTGTGTATCTGCTGGGCACGCACTGCTTCGTGGCACTGTCGGCAAGAAATTTGCCCTCAGGTTGTACAGGCACTTTGCGGTTGGCTGAGACCTTCCACGGGGCACACGAAGAGGGTCTGCAAGATTCTTCGAAGTGAATGGATGTGCCAGGCAAGATTCTTCAAGGATGTGTTGTGGTCAAGATGCGCCAGCAGGACACCTCGCCAGAACCAGCGTGTTTTTCGCGATTGGTGTAGGACTACAGACCAGCTTACGGAATTTCTGTGGAACGTCGTCCGGTCTTCCCTTCCCAAAGCTAAGAGGCGTTCTTCCGCGGGAGGGAAGATTTTTGTACTTGGAGACATCGCCGTGGATCCAAGGCATGACAAACTTTACGTCTTGGACCGAAGTTTTGCCTATAATCGGGCATGATGACCGTCGAAAGGTTGGCATTTGCACGAGATGTCTCTTCTAAAGCCCCAGCTGCAGATCGAACAAAATGCGAGTCAGAGTGCATTGATGCCGTCTCTAGATGCGTTAGTTCGAAGGGGAAGTATAATCAGTTTCGCTCATTAGTCGACTATCTTTACGATAACCGCTTGCGCACTGTCCAGTCGGACAAGGAGGGTTTCTTTGTAGTAATGTCAGAGGACCAGTTTTCTGAAAAGGCCCATGAAGCAGTTATGAAAAACTTCAATAGTGTCACTAGGAATCCGGTGCTGAGCAAGAAGACGGCAGTGACTTTGCTTCGGAAGTTTAAGCTAGAAGGTATGGCAAAGAAAGTGAGGAAGGCTGAACACTCGGCGCTAGAAATTTTCTTTAGTGCTAAGACGCACAAGCCTAACGTTCCTTTCCGGGCAATCGTATCTGAGCGCAATTCTTGGCAGTTGGCTGTGTCTACCTATCTGTGCATACATTTGTCGTCACTTCGCGTAAAATATCCGTTTCTCGTACCCAATTCTGAAGCAGTCGCTGACTTCCTCCGAAATGAGAGCCCAGCGCTATGTGATGGTTTTAGCGTCGATGTGGTTGAGTTCTTTTATTTTCTTCCACATTATTAACTAATCCGATATGTTCAGTAATGTATCACGGAGGACAACGATGAATGCGTGTTCCAAAATGAGTGTGGAATCACGACAGGATCCTTTCTGTAACAGTTATCCTACTACCTGGGTAATACGTTTGTTGAGTGGGATGGCCAACTTTATATGCAAAAATCGGGTGTGTGCATAGGTGCGAAGGTAGCCCCCATTCTCAGTAACATTTATCTTGAGACTGATCTAGCCGGTTGTTGTAAACGCATTTTTCGTTATGTGGACGATTACCTGGTACTGGCTAGGTCCGTGAATCCAGAATTTGTGTGGGTACAGATTGATGGGTCATCTCTGCAATGCCTTGAAACGACGCTAACTTCTAATTCTCGAAGGGAACAGCGCCCTGACCCGACGAAAGCCGTGCAGGATATTAACCTCCCAAAGGAATTAGTTGGCGAGTTTGGACCTCTTTTCGATCCAGGCCTTGGCATTGCGAAAGGTTTTGTGCATCACGTCAAAACGCGATCCACGGTGCAGCCGGTGCAATCCAAACTTCGGCGCCTTCCGCTCTCGCTACGACCATTGGTCTCGGAAGAGCTCCATCGGGTGGAAAATCTGGACGTGATAGAGAGGGTGGAGGCATATGAATGGGTGTCACCCATTGTGGTCGTTAAGAAGAAAGAGGGAGGTATTCGCCTCTGTGTAGACCTTCGACAAGCAAACAAAGCTGTCGTAATAGACAGCTTTCCTCTTCCTCATACAGAAGAGCTATTGCATAGTTAAGTGGGGGCTACAAATTTTTCTAAGCTAGATCTCGCATCACCTTACCACCAGGTCATGCTTCACCCTGCGAGTCGCGATTTGACCGCATTTTTAACTCACGAAGGCCTCTTTCGTTTTAAACGAGTGTGCTTCGGACTGGCTTCCGCGCCTTCTGCATTTCAGAGTATGATGTCCAAAGTCCTGCAAGGATGTAAGGGCGTGCTCTTCTATACAGATGACATTATAGTCTTCGGGCGGGGCCGGCAGGAGCACATAAATAACCTTGCAGCAGTACTTCAACGCATTAAAGAGGCAGGACTCAAAATGAACAGCAAATGTATCTTCGGTACGCAGGAACTTTCATTTTTGGGTTACAGGATCACAGCAAGTGGTATTGTTCTGCTGGAGGAAAAGGTTGCTTCCATCAAGGATACACCGGCACTTACCAATACAGCCAGCCTTCGATCGTTCCTGGGACTGGTCGAATACTACTCTAGGTTCGTTCCCAACTCTGCCGATATGGTTGAACCGATGCGCGTTCTGCTTCGAAAGGGGCAACCATTTGTTTGGTCTGGCGAGGTAGACTCCAGTTTTCGAAAGACCAAAGAGGCACTTGCGTCCAACATAGTCCTGCGGATGTTCGATGCATCTCTTCCAGTGGTTGTTTCCACTGACGCTTCAGACTGTGGGCTTGGAGCGGTTCTCGAACAGGTGGAGGGAGAGAAACTACACACAGTCGCCTTTGCTTCTCGAGCGCTTTCATCAGCAGAGAGGAGATATTCAGTAGGAGAACGCGAAGCACTTGCGTGTGTTTGGGCGCGTGAGAAGTGGCATGTTTACTTGTGGGGACGCCATTTCACGCTGCTTACTGACCATCAAGCCTTGGTCGCATTGCTGTCTACTCAAGGGCCAGGAAGGCGTCCTTTGCGGATAGCACGGTGGGCGGAGCGCCTACTGCAGTACAACTATACAGTAAAGTACCGGAAGGGTTCGCAAAATCGAGTAGCAGATGGGCTCTCTCGCCTCCCTGCGTCACCTCCTCAGGAAGAAGAGACTTTACCAGATGAAACTGTATCAGTTGCCCTTATATCTTCTTGCATTACCAGGGAAGAGTTTGAACAGGCCCAGTCGGAAGACAGCGCACTGCAACGAATCAAGGACTACATTGAATTGTCCTGGCCTGCGCAAAAATCTCTGCCGGGTGAGCTTCAACCTTTCCTCAAACTTCGCGATGAACTGTCAGTGGTGGACAATTTGATTTTGCGTGGCGAACGCCTTGTGGTTCCCGCATCACTTACAGCGCGGATAATTACCGCTGCTCATGAGGCTCACCCTGGAATTGTACAAACGAAAGCACGTCTGCGAGAAAAATTTTGGTGGCCAGCCATGGACAGACAAGTCGAGCTAGCTATTCAAACGTGTAGTATATGCCAGGCAGCAGACAAGAGCACGAAGGTTATGGCTGCACCATTGAACCCGGTCCCCTTACCAAAGGAACCGTGGCTAACGCTTGGCATGGACATTGTTGGCCCATTTGAGACAGCACCACACGATTGTCGATATGCGATCACGCTGGTCGACTACTTTTCTAAGTGGCCCGAAGTATACTTTTGCAACCAAGCCACAACACGCACAGTAACAGGCTTCTTGGTGTCAGTGTTCGCACGTGAAGGTTACCCAGAGGAAATTGTTTGCGATAACGGGCCACAGTTTTCATATCGAGAGTTCCAAGCTTTTCTGCAGGATCGCGGCATCCGCTTGCGGCATTCGTCCGTATACTACCCGCAAGCAAACAGACAGGTAGAACGGTTGAACAGAGTTTTTAAAAGCTTTGTTCAAGTGGCTACACTCGAGCAGCGTCCCTTACGCCAAACGGTAACAGAATACTTGGGCATTTACCGTTGTACGCCGCATGCCACAACTGCAGTTGCTCCAGCACTTCTCCTGCATGGACGTCTACCAAGGACTCGGCTCGATGTCGTTGGGTATCCGTCAGCAATATTTGCAACCGACCCTACTTCAGAGCTCCACCGCCTACGCGAGCGGGTGAAGCAAAAGCAGCAATCCAGTAAACTATACACAGACGCTCGCAGGGCCGCAAGGGAAACCAAAGAGAATGTTGGTGACCTTGTACGAGTACGCAGACAAACTGCTTTTAAAGGTGACCTGGCTTTTAGCCGCCCAAGAAAAGTGATAAGAAAGCAGAGGCAATCGTCCTTCCAACTTGATGATGGAAAAACGTGGAACGCTTCAAAGTTGTCAAGGATGCCACGAGCTTCTGCATCTATCTGTGGGGGGGGGGGGGGGGGGGGGGAAAGGAGTGATACAAATGACACCGCTAGGGAAAGCAGCTCACCGCCTACCTTGGAGAGACCCGTTTAAGAAGCGCCAACCGGAACTTCAGCTGTGGATGCTGCGAAGCAGCCGCCTATGTCACCAGTGACCGGCTGTGAGCCGGAAGAGACTTCGCCTGCCGCCAGTGGTTTCTCAGAAGCATCGGGACCTCAGCGTAGGGTACAGCCATCAATGAATAGACGACCTCCAGACCGCTATGGACACTAAGTACAGAAAGACACGTTTTGCGGTGAACATGAACGTGTCACAATCTGCACGAGTGTTGAATTTGCTGACGTTGTGAAATATGGACATAAATGAAGTTGTATCTTGTTTTCCTCTTTTTGTTTTATATTTTTGTATTAAGTGCATAAGACAAGCACATTGTTGTTACTGTAAATATAATTCTGTAAAAGAGCACTAACGTACTACCACTACTAAATCACTAACCCATGTAGCTGTCTTTTTTATAAGGAAGGGAATATGTTGTATATGTGGTTTCGGTTTCGGTTTGGGGATCACCTGCCGCCAGAGGCACCAGTGTCGTTATGTGTATATATATGACTGTATGTGGCAATAAACCGGGATGGTTTTGGTTGCTGGCAGTTCGTGTACTTGGGCGGCACCCGCCGCTACAACAAAATGTTCTTGATGTTTTTGCACGGAATGGGTCGGGGCTGAGGTTCACACATGAAGTCCCTCAGGAACCAGTGTTGCAATTCCTTGAATTAAAGTTGTCTTTCGAACCCAACCATGTCTGTTGGCAGTATTCACCCAGGAGTGAAAACCCTCTTTTGAATTACAGGTTCTTTCATTCAAAGCTTGTAAAAAGCGGTATCGTTCCGGGATGCTTAGGCATGGCAGTAAAGAAATCTTATCATAAAATGATGCCCAGTCTCTTTGCCCAGGCAGACAGATGTAGGGAAGCTGGTTTGCCGGACTCATTTCTCGTTTCGAGTGCGGACAAAGTCCGGCGTTCCCTGTAATTGTCTGCAAGTACCTCGGGGCTGGAAAAGGGTTCGGAAGAAAGGAGAAGGGTATTGGCTATGCCATATGTGCACAAGCTGTCGCCCCGGATTAAAAGGGTGGGGAGCAAGCATGGGGTGAAGGTTCTGTTCTCTGCACCTAAAAAACTAGAAAGGGTGGGGGCGGCGGTTCAAAGAAGGCATGAAGGGCGCAGAAGAAATGCTTGCAGCATAAACCATGAAAATAGATATGTTCCCTGCAAGATGGGCGTTGTGTATCAAATTCCCCTGCCCTGTGGCCTTACACACATAGGACAGACTGGCCGCTGCATTAACGTGCGGCTCATGGAGCACGCTAATTCTGTAAGGAAGAAAGAAACTAACCTGGCTAAACATTGTTTCGCGTGCAAATGCACGCCGTTCTTTGATGACACTGATATCCTGTTCGTTCATCCTGACCAGCTCACTCGAGAAGTAGCTGAGGCATTTCACATTATCAGAAAAAGTGAAGGATGCGTGAGTACGCCATCTGTATCATTATCGCCTCTAGAAATCAATCTGCTACATGGTCGGTACCGGTCCAGCGGATGCACACGTGCTTTTAAAGCGGTTTTTACCATTTACTATCACTAGGTGTCTTCTTGACATTGTGCATGTGCGCGGTTTTTTTTTCGTGACGGTATATATGACTTGCTTCTTCCCAATAAAAAACCAGTTGTAAGTTCAGCGCTGATTTGTGTGTCTCGTCTCCTACTTGGTCTGTGTGTGCTGTTGCGTTATCGAAACGCCAGTATGCATCACTAACTAGCCCAATCTGCAGTTCTACAGTCAAAAAAGCCTGCAGGGACGAAAAGGAAAAAGGCCATTTGTCGGCACAAAGTTGTGCAGGGTGGCAGCAGGTGTATCTGATTTTGAACTGCTGTAGCTTTTAATTTAGAAATACTGTGATTCCTTGTGTTAAACATGTACAAATTTTTCCAAGGTATTTTTTGCTGCATTTTACTGTAATTTTGTATAACAGCTCATGAATATTCTGTTGCTGTAAGCGTTTACGTGATTACTTTGGGGGTCTTAGTCATATAAAACTCCATAAAAAAGCATCAGATGCCCCTCAAACCAATCATTTTCATTTGTCTTATTGTAATCAGTTGTCATGCACTTCCCTGCAATGGTCGCTTTGATGCAGACTGCAGTGTCTTCATGATAGCTCATTTTTTTGCATTTCACTACTGTACAGTCCTTGTGTTGTTTGTTTGGATACCATGTGTGTTGGTAACGTGTGGTTTTTCTGTGTCAAATCACTAACTTGAATTTTTATATGCCTGCAGGAAGTGTACCGTTTTAAAAGTTGCATTTCTTGGTCTTAATGCACACTCACCTTGCACAGATGCCATCTACGAGAAGCAGGGTGTTGACATCCTGCCAGCAAAGGGTTTTATTGGCAGGTGGCTGCCCGGTGCGTGCGACCGAGGGGGGCGGCCGAAAGAGGCGCTATGCCCAAGCATTCCAGTCTCCTCAGTCGAACACTCCTTCCGAAGAGTCATAAACTCCCTCCGGCTCAGCGCCACCCGTTAACTCCTGTGCTGGGGCAGTACCCCGCCCAGGCCAACGCCTTCTAAACTTGTTTAAGGCCTGCGCGTCACGTGTCATGACGTCAGCTACGTCATGACGGGCCGTCCGAGGCTGCCGCGGCGCTTCAAACGTGTTTTCTACCCAGCGAGTCTGTAGGCTGTGTCGAAGGCTTGCGCGTCGGCTGATGAAGTCTTCAAGCTTGCGTGTCGGTTGATGATGTCTTCCTAGGATTAATCCATTTTATTAGCTCTGCTGCTTGTTCTGTTGCAAGCGCGTTGCTTAGTGAAGAAACACGCTGTAATTCCGGTAGCGCGTTGCCTCATACGTTTGGTGGCATGAGTTTATTTACATGTACACAAGAATAAGCACACAAGAGAGATGAACACTACATAAACAACACTTCATTTCGTGGTCAGTGTCTTCAATTTTCGCGCTTTAGCGTCGACTTTTGCAACAACAGCCGCGTGATTGCGTTGCCTGCAATAGTTGCTTAACATTATATTTGTTGAGCACTTGGTAATCATACTAATTACCAAACCTGGGTCGTGCCCATTCAAGCACGTCACAAGGTCGCCGAAGTCTGGCAGCAATTCGATAACCAGTTTTCGAACAACATTCCTCTGGTTTTGGTGTTGGAGAAACATTTTTTTGGTGTTTTGGTGTTGGAGAAACTGTTTTTTTACAATTACCTCGGTGTGCATCACGACATTGACGACACATGCACTGGGGAATTTCAGCCCGCCTCGATTCAAGCTAGATAGCAAAGAGTGAACATCGGCATCATCATTTTCTGTTGTTTCGCAGTCCACAACAAGCTGTTCTCGGCAGAAATCACACTTCAGGGCTTTCATTACAGAATGAGCACAGAAGCCACCAGCATAGCCAAACACAGGCGCGCGTGAACAGATCTTCTGAAAACACAGACATTTTGAAGGAATGTGCAGCACTTGACAAACAACTGTCCACATCGTCATTGAAGTCACCGGCGCACATCACAGGAAGTGTGTTTTGGAGGCGAATTCTGCCTTCGCACTCGTAAAGCTGTCGGATGCTGATGTGGTAGTTACCTCCAGCCATTTGTCTGTACTGACCAAGCCTGTTCTCCAGGCCGTCTGTCTGCACTTTTCCGAGCAGCACGTACTTAAAACTGAGCTCACAGATGCAATACTTTGAGAAATCAAGTAGAGCCTCTGCTGAATGCCTCAGAGCATTCAAAGTTTCCTTTGTGAGTGTGCCGTTGTCGTGTTTGTAATATTCCCATACGTCATGCCAGGTCACGAAGGCGTCAAAAAAGGATAGCTTGGGGTCATCATTCAACGATGAAATTGGTTCTTCGTACACGTCGCGGTGGTGATAGCCCTTATGTGGCGTCTTCACATTAACTACCGTCCACCAACGAATAATTATTCTGATGAAGTTGGCAGTTTCTTTCGCACGTGAAAGTACGGGAAAATTGCAGTGCGCGTCTAAAGCCTTAGCCACAAAGGCGTTGAAAACCTGTAAGGCTAGTGTAACATTTTGCCTTTCTAAATTGCTTGGGTTTAAAGCCTTCGAAGACAGCCGATAACTGTACTTCAAGAGCTGAGACGCTTCAAGTTTGTGAAGTTCCCTGAGATCCTTAAATGATGCCCACTGTATAATATCAGGGTGGACGGAAGGAATTGTCAGTGAGGTTAAACATGGGGAAATAAAAGTTGGTTCCAGGATTTCTTTGGTTAAGCCAATTATTTCTAACGCACTTTAACAGGTGCACAGCGTCAACGATGTAAAACATGGGTCGCGCTGCATCAGCTGGATGTGGGTAAACAATCCTCACCTTATGCGGCATCGTAAAAATGTTTAAAGCCTTCCTATTGATTGAGTTATTATCTGTTACTACAGCTAAAACTTTAAAACCAATTCTTTCCAGCCCAAGGATTACCTTTTTTAAGACAGCATGAAGTGACTCCGCATTTAACTTTCTCACGGGGAGAATGTGGACAACCTCTCGAAGGGAGCTCAGCATACTTTGCACCATGCAGAAGTTGCAGCTTCATCTGAGTTCACTGCTGCCCCTGCAATCTTTCCTCCTGTGTAGTCCATAAATGACTGAATGTGGATCTCGTCCACCATTAAGGTAACAGCACTCTCATGCGATTTCAATTTATTAAACCTCTGGCCAATGTATTTAAGAAAATTCTGGTCACCTGATTCGTTATCAGGTGATAAGCGGAAAGATGAGCAGACGTTCCTAATTGCACTCGGATGTGGCAAAGTCAAACAACCGGAGCTCCTCAAAAACTTGTACCCATGAGGAGATATAGTAAGCAGTATGCAAGCAAGCACCATTGTTTGAGATGAGTAATGTAATCGCTCTTTCTCAAGCAACAACACTTGTTCCCTCAGAAATTTAAAGGAGACTTTTCTGTTTTCGCAGACGCTTTCCTCATTCTTTTCCATGAGGTTTACTATCAGGTCAGTAACGCTATCAGAGGAAGCTTTGTCGTTAGTAATCTGCTGCAGCTTATTTAATATATCAAGTAGGACATTGATATCACCGATTTCGTCAGACACGACAAAATCTCCCAAAGGTTTCACGGAGTTGCCGTGAAAACACGCAGTGATACGAAGATCTGCGAAAACAGTAACAGAGTACTGTAGGACCGGTGCGCTTTCATTTGCGATATTCAAGAACATGCTGCAGTTTGGGCGATTAATAACAGTCCATTCAACTGGAACACACTTGACTTTTAAGCACTCCATCATTTCATGCAGTGATGAAAACTTGCAATGCATTTGTTCTTGTCGATAGCAGGCTGCGGACGCTTCAATGGCACGAGCAAGACACGTTGCCTCCCGGCGCATTTTTTGGGCATCTGGGGAGCCCCTTGCTAGTAAGGCATCTCTCCTCGACAGATAAGATGGACAACCAGGGAATTGGGATGGCACTGATCCAAGACGCAAGCGTGGCACTTTTAGTTGGACATCGAGCACCTTTCCTGTCCGGGGATCGGTGTACGATGAGGAATGCTCGAGACAGGATGCGTGGAAATGTACGGCGCACACCTGCATTACAATAGCAAAAGTGCGACGCACCACATTACCGACGCAGTACAATCTAATACCGCGGTAAAGCTCAATTTTTTTCATGGCTCCCTTAAATACCATACATTTCTCGTAACAATAGAGAAAAGGACTTCGTACCTTGTTGTTGGCAGTAGGCACAAAATCCTTTCGGGGAATCGCACTGAGCCACTTCTTGTAAAGCTCTTCATCCTTTGGGAAAGAAAACTCTTGGACCTTGTTCCCCGTCTTGTAGTTGCTTGAGCACATAGGTACACAACACTTGTTAGGCCTGTCGAAGCCTGCATGCCGCAGAACCGGAGCAAGAAAAGCAGCACTGAAGCTACCACGAGGCAAATGGCTCGACAAACTAGCTGCGTGCAACAAGAGGGGGAAAATGTGCCGGGGGGCGACGGGTCGGAAAGGCCGGTATGGGTCGGAAAGGCTGGTACGCGGAACCGGAGGCACCCGCAGGGGTAGATCAGTGGCCGGGTAGGACGGCGGCTGCTGACGTCACCAGAGAGGGCGCAGGCCTTGAAAAGTTTTAGGAGGCGTTTCCCAGGCGCGCCCTCAGCCTCCTGGACAGCATCCCCTTCAGGCGCGGCCATCACCTCCGGTAGTGTCCCACCCAAGCTCTGCCCCTTCCCCTGCTGCCACCACAGCCTCCTCCCCACGCCCAGACGCCCCACGCAGCACGCTTGCCACCTGGATGGTTGCCCGGCCAAGATCACATGACAAATAAAAGCCACTAAAATAAAATAATTTTCTAAAATTCCTGCTGGCTTGTTTTATTTGCTGGCTGCTGGACATTAAGTAAAAAATCAAAATCTGCATAAAATATTTCTTGCAAATCAAAATACATGAAATGAAAAGACTGTATGCAGTTTTGAAATAATAATGGGAGTTCGAACCAATTGCATATACAACTAGAGCTCCCACGGTATTGAAAACCACGGACGGAACCTTTAAATGCGTGCGGTAATTCTGCACTGGTCTCGGCAAAAATACTGGAAATGCCTGAAGGCAGCCAAGCTTTGCCAATATCCGAAAGGCTACTATTCGGCCATATTGAGCCCTATTTTGGCAGTGATGTTCGCGCTATTGTTGGCATTCAGATTGGCTGAACATCAGTCCAATCTTGGCGGGATTGAAGGGTCATGCTTAGAAAGAGTTGTGATTTGCCTAAACGCCAACAAAGAGCCGATATTTGCGCCAATTTTTGCCAACGATATGCCATGGGTTGGCCCTTATTGATGTGCTGCTTGGGAATGCACTCTGCTGCAACTTGTAGTGCTTCAACATATACCCAGTGCATTCCCATCTGGGCTGAATCTGTGTTGGTTTAGTGGAGTTTTATTATCAAAATTTTCCAGGAACAGACAGGAGCGCAGATTGAAGATGAAACTGCAGACCTACAGCAATAATTTTTAACGAAAAGTACAGAGTGTTTCAGTGAACCTTTCCGAAACGAGTAATTAGTATTTAATTTTGCGCGCTATCAGGTAAAGGTAGTTGACCACGATGTAATAATAACAGGGCGACGCTCTAGTAATAACCCTCTCCGAAATAAAAAAAAGAAATGAAAGAAAATGTAGGCTAACTCTGAATGCCGCGCTTAAATTGGATAACAAACAAAATCAGCCAAAGGCGAAAAATGTAGACAGCCAGGAAGAAAATTTAGAGATAAACCACTCTGCGCGCTTGTAAAAGAAAGAAAATAAGCAGGAAGAAATAGATGTGCAGAGATCGTCGCCAAAATTGCGACGAAATGAGGGTGACTAATAGGATGATGAAGATTGGTTTATGGTTTGGTTTATGGGGGTTTAACGTCCCAAAGCGACTCAGGCTATGAGGGACGCCGTAGTGAAGGGCTTAGGAAATTTCGGCCACCTGGGGTTCTTTAACGTGCACTGACATCGCACAGTACACGGGCCTCTAGAATTTCACCACCATCGAAATTTCGACCGCCGTGGCCGGGATCGAGCCCGCGTCTTTCGGGCCAGCAGCCGAGCGCCGTAACCACTCAGCCACCGCGGCGGCCAGGATGAAGAAGAGCTGACGGGAGAAACAGAAACAGAAAAAGTAAAGGCGATGCCGAGAACAAAGCGCAAAGGAGACCTGAACGATTATAAAGCAATGAGCATTGAGAAAGTATAAATAAAACATGAAACAAAGATATTTGAGCTAAAAATATGCCTGTATGTTCATATATTTGCAGAATGAAGAACAAAAGGGCAAGGGACAGTAAAAGACTCCACCATCCAAAGAAAGTGGAGGACAACAATATAATACAGAAAGAACAGGAAGGAAAAAGGAAAGAAAGAAGTTGAAGAAAACGAGAAAAACAATTAGAAAGGCAAGATAATTAAATTTTAGAAGTACAAACGAAATAAGGCCGTATTTACCTTTTAAGTGGATAGTAAAGGAGGAAAGTTCTGAATAAAACTAATAAATCAGATTTGGCGTGAATACACAGTTATACAGCCTTGTCGTATATAATGATAGCAAAGAACATATAGAAGAGAAGCCTAGACACGGGAGAAAATAAAAGGCATACAGGCACAGCACAGAAAAAAGCAAAACAATGGTGGCAAAGGAAACTGTCCCACAGAAAAAGAAAGAATGAAATGGGAATGGTACCGGTTACCGACCTCCCTTTTAAGCAATTTGTTGCTTCTTTTTGGGGCATTATAGATTGTAGCATGCAGGTGTGGCACTGCGGATGGCCTGAGTGGCATGTACGCATATATTAGAGACTCGTCACCCCCTCTTGTCAAAGTCCTCCACCAAATTCCACTAGCGGATTAAAGCGCTTTATGGCACATTATCCCGATTTACATGCCAGAGATACAACACAACGTTGATGCGTTACGCTATAGGGGCATTCATGTACACGCGGCTTCTCTTGCTGTGCTGAAGCGCAAATATCGTCTGCCTGCTGCGGTGGTGGTGGTGAAAAACATTTATAAGCAATTAACGTTTTACAGAAAGGTGATTGGGGTAGGACCCTATTGGCCCTTTCCCCTCACAGTACTAGGTGGAGCCCCTATTCCGGGGCCCCATTGGCAAGCAACGCCGCCCGCGTCCGTTGAACCAAGGCCTTTTGGCTCTTCAGGTCTTGACAGCCGAGCAGGGCCGCCTCCCAGTCCTCTCTGGTGGGGTTGGGGTGGGGGGGGATAGATGGGTTAGATTGACACGCCCAAACCATGTGGAAGGTGTCAGACACCTCCCCACAGAACTGGCACGTGCCATCAAAGGATGTATTGAAGTGTTTAAGCACCGCCGGGCACAGTACAGTGTTAGTGAGAATTTTGATGAGGAGGCGCTCGTCAGCGCGATCCAGACCCTTACAAGGGGCCGGGTAGCGCCGGTGCTCCTCCTTGTAGTAATCGGTGATTTGTTTGAATGTAATGGCCAGATTGTCTGATTGGGAGTACCCTTCCAAGGACAGGGAGATAGCCCGGGGAGAGAGTGCGCGGGCGGCCTGATCGGCCTGTTCGTTTCCCTGGAGGCCCTGGTGACCGGGGGCGCAAATCAGGTTGCGTGGAGTTGGATCTTCAGATTGACAGCTATATTCCAGTATGCGCCAGGCAAGCGGGGGAGCCCAGCCCAACTCGTAGTTCCGACATGCCCCTCGCGAGTCGGTGATGATGTGTTTTGACTTGGGATTCGTGAGAGCCAGAGCAATGGCAATCTCCTCCGCGTGTGTTGCGCTGTAGGCTTTGAAAGTGAGCCCGTTAACTGTGTTTGTGTTGTGTACGACTGCGGCCGTGTACCACCCCACGTGGTGTGGGCCGGCAACGTCTACGTAATACACATGTTCTTGGTTACCATAGTATCGCGCCAACGCTTCCGCGCGCGCCTGGCGACGACCGCTATGGTCTTCACTGGACATGTTGCGGGGAAGGGTTCGGACCCGGAGGGCGCGTCTCCAGGGTTCTGGCACTCTCTCCCTTTCCTCAATGTGGTAGTCGTGTTTGATGTGTAGCCGGTCCAAGAGGCGGCGACCGGACGTGGTCTGTGCAAGATGCGTGTATTGGTTGCATAAGTGGGCCTCTCGAAGCTCCCGAAATGTGTTCACCACGCCCAAGGCCAGAAGCCTCTGGTTTGACGTGGTGATCAGAAGATCGAGAGCCCGCTTGATGACTTTCCGCAGGATGACCTCCAGTTGGTCATCATCATGTTTGCGCAGGTGCAAGTAGGGAGTTGAGTAGAGGATTCTACTCGTTACGAAAGCATGGGTAAGCCGCAGTGCATCCTTGCTTCGTAATCCGCCCCGCTTGTTTGAAACCCGGCGGACCATTCGGCCCACCTGGTCTCCCACCATGCGAAGTTTGGCTATGGTGGTGTCGACTCTGCGTTGGTGGTGTATGAAGAGGCCAAGGACGCGGATCTCCTTGGCCTCCCGGATCGGTCCCGAGGGGAGACTGATGCGAAGCGGAGTTGTGTCCCGGGGGGAGGAAGGTAAGTGCACAAATTCTGATTTAGCTGGGGCGCACTGGAGTCCGCAGTAGGCCGCGTAGTCGTCGACTAGGGTCGCTGCTGCTTGCAGGCAGGACTCCATGTGGCCCAGGTTGCCTTGCGTGGCCCAGATTGTAATGTCATCCGCATAAAGAGCGTGATGTATCCCAGGCAAAGAAGATAATTTGGAGGGAAGGCGAAGCATTGCCAAATTGAAGAGCAGGGGAGACAGGACCGCGCCTTGAGGTGTTCCCCTCGAGTCGATGGTGTATGGCCCTTGTATGCCGTATATAGGCTCTTGTATGCGTATATAGGCTTGACGGTCTGTAAGAAATTGACTTATGTAATGGAATGTTTTGTGGCCACAGTTGGGGTTACTGAGGTGGTCCAGGATTACTGCATGTTTGACGTTGTCGAATGCGCCTTTAAGATCCAAGGCCAAAACCACCTTGTCGTTGTGGGGACATTCGACAGGATCTTAAATGTCGTGGTGGAGCTGCAGAAGTATATCCTGTGCTGACTTGTGAGGACGAAAACCGAACATGGTGTCCGCAAAATGTGCTGTGTTTCGAGATAATCGGAGAGTCTGTCGCGCACCATCGTCTCCATCAGCTTGCCGACACAAGACGTCAGAGAGATGGGGCGAAGGTTCTCCACATCGATAGGTTTGCCGGCCTTCGGAATGAAGGTCACGAGAGCCGATTTCCAATCGAGAGGAAGAGGAGTCTCTCCGTCCCAAATGCTATTGATGTATTTGAGGAGCGCGGCGTAGGCTGCGTCGGGAAGGTTGGCCAAAAGCTTGACCGTAACCTTGTTGCGCCCAGGTGCAGTGCCCCGCTTCATCTTGCTTAAGGCCGCCCGGAGGTCGTGGAGCTGGAACGGCTTGTCCAGCTCCGTGTTCTCTTCGCCTGCATACGAGTACGCCGCCTGCCGGGGGTTCTTAGTGGTGCAAAGTTATCGATCCCTGAGCGTGTGCGCTAGCTGTGTTGTCGTTCCTGTAAAGTTGTGCAATGCCCTATGTAAGTGGCGTTGGGTTTCCGTGCGTGTTTGTATTGGATCGATGAGAGCGCGGAATAGGCGCCACGTGTTGCGGCCAGACATCTGGCGCGCAGCCGCGTTGCACCGGTCCACCCAGTTAGTGTCGGCTAGCTGAGTAGCATATTCCGCTGCTTGTTGTGTGAGTTCAAGGATGCGTTTCTTTAGGCGTCTGTTATGTTTCTGTTTCTTCCATCGTTTGGTGAGGCTGCGGCGGGCCTCCCAAAGGTGGAGCAAGTGGTTGTCCACGTCCGTTTGTGTTTCTGGGAGCTGTATCTGCTTCTCGTGTTGCGTGAGTGTAGACGTGAGCGATTTGGACCATGCGTCGTATCCAGACTGGAGGGGATCTACGATAGGTAGAGATGTGCGGAAAGTCGTTCAGTCCGGTACACGAGCTTGTGTTAGTGGGCGTTTCAGGGGACGCATGTAAATGGTGGTGTTGTTTATACAGTGATCACTACCCAGAGTGTCCTCTGTATTCAGCCAGTCGGCATGGCGTATGTTGCGTGTAAATGTGAGGTCCGGGCAAGTATCTCGTTGAATCGAATTGCCGACACGTGTTGGGTTGGCGGGATCAGTGTGTAAAGTTAAGTCCAAGTGTGGAAAGAAGTTCCGCAAGCTTCCGCCCACGTCTGTCCTCCCGGGGTTACCCCCATAGCCTGCTCGGGGCGTTGAAGTCGCCGACGATCAGAAGGGGATCCCTTCCCGCCACCTGCATTGCTTGGGTGAAAATTTCATTGAAAGTGACGTTCTTAAGTTTAGGTGGGCAGTAAATGTTTAGAATGTGTACAGGTGGGTCAGACCGCTTTAGGGGCAGCACGGACACCATCGTGTATTGGAAAGGCGGTGTTGTGGGGAGCGTGACTTCCTGCGCAGTATACTGCTTGTTAACAAGTATACATGTCTGCGGGTTGTGTTGAAATGTAGTGTAGTTTGTGAGTATGGCACCGGCGCCGGGTTCCTGAAGGGCAACCACGGCGACGAGAAACTCAAAGGTCTCAAGATAGATGCGGAGATGAGTCCGCTTCGTGCGGTTCTTGAGACCTCGGCAGTTCCACTGCGTTATTGTAAGCGGCTGAGGTGCTCTTGCTCGCGACTTAGGGTTGGGGGCCATGGTCGGAGGCAGAGGGTGGGGTTACGTTGTTAAGACTCCCCAGTCCGCTAGTGCCCGGCGCAGACGTGGAGGAGTCTTCCGAGAAGTCAAATTCATCGGGAATAACTCTGCTGAATTTGGAGGGGCGGTTATCGTCCCTGATGGGCCCTACGCGTTTAAGGACGCGCGGATTGTCTTTTATCCATTTTTGGATAATGTGAGTTACGGCTTGGGTCACCTGTGCGATGACACTCTCCACCTGACGCGCAATGGTATCGTGGATAATTTGGGGGAGGTCAGCCAATTGTGTTTCAATTGCGGTCACCCGGCTCTCCAGGGCCGCGGCGCGACTCTCCACATTAGTAGGAATCTCCCTGTCTGTGATATTTTCTTCCTCGTCGCTCGACGCGGGCTGAGTAGGGAATTTGGCTTTGAGCGAGTTGAGCTCGCTGGCTAGTTTTTCGTTTTGAGCTCGCAAGAGGGCGAGCTCGCGCTTGAGTTCTTGCGTCTCGGCGGTGCTGGTGGGGGAGGAGGGAGGAGGGGAAGAAGAGGAGGCGGCCCTCGCCCAGTTGCCTACCTTGGGTTGGTTGCAGGCGGCGCCGCCAGGTGAAGCGCTGAGAGCTTGGAACTCCGCTGCTCCGGGTGGTGGCGTTACCGTTGCTGTCTTGCCTGGGGGAGGCATCACGCCACGTCGTGGCGTCTTCTGGTTGTTTTGCTGCCGCCCTCCCCGTGTAGCGCCGGAATTGGCTCCCTTGGATGGCGTCCTGGGCCCTGGCTGCGGCAGCTTGATGAATTTGGCGGGGCATTCGCGGGAGCTGGTGAGGTGCGGGCCCCCGCAGATTAAGCACATAGGATTGCAGACGTGGGGGGCCATCCCCTGAGTACCAAGCCCCACGTTTTGACCACAAAGGCCGCATCTTTCCTTGACCGGGGTGGGACAGTTGTCCACCCGGTGCCCCAGTGTGCCGCAACGGTAGCACGCGGGCACCGTTTTTTTATACTCCTTGACGGGAGTCAGTTCTGCATTATAATGGACGTAACGCGGAACGCTGCGTCCCTCGAAAGTCAACACAGCTACATTCGATTTCCCCAGCTTGCGCACATGGACTAAATCACCACCGCGCCACTGCACACTATGTTTCAAGGATTCGCTGGTTTCAAGGTTATGCACAGAAATCACACCACGACACACATTACCGGTGAGCTTGAGGTGTCCGTGAAGCGGGAGCGATCCTTTGCTGGTTGTAATTTGGATGTCCGTCAGAAGCTTTTGAGCTACCTCGGGGTTCTGCGTGCCGCAGACGATAATGTTTTGCTCCAAATTGGGAGAAATTGTAATCGCATTCATATGCTGTCTGCCGATGAGTTCCGAAATGGCAGCGCCGAGCTCACCTTGCTGGAATGCTGTCTTGAGGGCGACCGTACTGCGTGGCCGCAGCACGATCACGTAATCGCCAGGGTTCATCCTGACCGTCGGCTTCGGCGTCCACTTGGAGACTGGTGAAAATGACTTTTGTGGACATTTAGAAGACGGAGCGCGAGCGTCTCCCGTTGCTGATTAGTCGAGAGGAGTCTTGGGCGTTGCAGCTGCTCGTGCGTTTTGCCGGCGGCGGCGCCGGCTTTCAACGACTTGAAAAAGGGCAGCTTGCTGCGCCGAAATGGTGGATGGGCCCTCCTCTGGTTGGCTTGCAGGGACAGACGACCACGACACAGTCGTGGGGTCGTATCCGCGTTGTTCAGGCAGAGCCATGTTGAGCGGTTGACCGGCGGGCGTCTCCGCAGCCAGCGGCGGGGGAGCCGAAGACGTTAGGCTTAGCTCGACCGCTACGTGGTGATGCGGAGGGTTGCTCGAAATGGCCGAAAATTGGGCGTACCTGGGTCAGATCGGTGTCTCCAGGATCCTGCTGACTTCACAGATGCAGTCGCACAGGTGTGATAGGTGTTACATCAGATTGCCGCGGTTCCAGTCGAAAATCGACGGAGCCGATGTGCCACGCGTCCGATCGCTGCGTCTGCTGTCGCGTTGGCTTAGTGGTTTAGCGTTCGGTTGGTGATTCCATAGCCGCGGGGTCAAATCCTGGCAAGGACGGCCGCATTTCGATGGAGGTGAAATTTGAAACGCCTGTGAGCTGTGCGATTTCAACGCATAACAAACCGCAGGTCGAATAAGTAACCCCAAGCCTACCACTCTGACATCCCTAGCGCACCGGCCATTTCTATCTTTCGAACATCAAAGCCCACATATAGGAAGCACTTCTTGTGAAACATTACCCACGTTACAATTTAGTGCCTTTTGCTCGGTAGAAAGTCGCTCGAACGCTGTAGACCAGTGTGCCCATGACTATTTACAGACATGAGCGCGCTTGACTGCAGCGCTGGAGCGATCTTCGAAGAGACAAACAAAAGGAAATGCTGTACCGCATCTGCTTTGTTTTGAACTTAGCACTTCGGTCTTCGTCGTTCACACAGCTATGCGGAGCTGAACCATTGCAAATGCAAACGACAACGCATTTTAAAACATCGCAGCTTTAGTCGCGGTCAACACAGTTCGAACGCTCGAACGCACCGTCATCTCTCGTGGTAAGAGGCAAAACTGTACCTTTCAAGGGTGTCGCAGGGCTAATATTATATATTTACAAGCTACGTACTTAATCCCTATTACCGCTACAAGCAGAAAATATCGACATGCAATCTACGCCACTTCTAACGTTTATCGCGCTCGCTTTTGCGTTGGCTTTCTCCCTCCTGTGCTCCTTCCTCCACACAGCCACTTCATTGTTTTTCTGCGCTTAAATCGAGAGTTACAGATTATCTGTGTATTCTCATTCCACATCAATGCGCTTAGCAGCAACGGCAACTTACCCTCAAACGGATGATGCAGGCATTGTAGATAGCCGTTGCGCTAGTTGAGACCGTTCCAGAACACTTCAT
The DNA here is from genome assembly GCA_030143305.2 of Amblyomma americanum. Lineage (NCBI taxonomy): Eukaryota > Metazoa > Arthropoda > Arachnida > Ixodida > Ixodidae > Amblyomma > Amblyomma americanum. Next base: position 263,362 of record JARKHS020025515.1, read on the forward strand.
TGTTCTGTCCAAATCTTCTATGTCTAATGAGAAGTTCAGCAATGCGTCTTCGCGCACGCCTTTTGCCGCTTGCGCCCACTTTGCACACTGAATAAGCGGAAACATGTCCGTGGCACAGCACTAACACACCACTATACCGACGTGCAAAACAAAGGGCGCGCTACCGCGGCCCCCTAGTCCAGCAGCTCATCCGCCCAGCTGTCCCGGCATCGATCTTGCTAAACGGCGTTTGCTCGCAGAGAGAGAGGAGGAGAAAGAGTGAAGAGGGCAAAAGCAGGCTTGGTGTAAGTACAGAAGAGGCCATAGTGGTTACCAGCGCCATCTACGTACTCGGCCAACGCCGGTGAGCTGAGATATACTGAAGAGCGGTGACCATAACGCGATGGCACCCGATTTGCGCATCGCGATGTATGCGATGTAATGCAAATAAATGTACGCTGCAGAAGCGCTTTTGTTCCTGCTTTTAGCAGTAGCCTCCGAGAAAGGTTACTCTTTCGGAGGCCATTTTTTCTTCTCAGGCAAGCTCGTATCTGCACTCGCCCCTCTCCTGGCCCCCCTTCCCTTTCACGTTCACCGAAGCCCCTCTAAAAATGTCGAATAAAAAACATTTCCTCGCCACCTGGCAGCAGCGGGTCTCCACCAAGACAACCCGTCCTCATACATTGATTGGACGCAGGGGCCACATCAACGCTCCCTCCTCGCCTTCATTAGATCGGCACATCTTTCTTGCTTTATTTAACACCCACCCATTTGTTTCTTTACTTTCTCTTCTCTTTTCTTCCTAACCACCATTATGCCCAGAGGCAATAAACAACGCTATAAAAAAAAAACAATTCCCTTCCCACCCGCAACTTCCCTTTGCCTTGCCCTCCCGTAGGCTTTCAGGTAATACTGCTGTTGTCTTAACAGCGAAGTGCAAGACAGGAGGCCTTCGCGCCGCCATTAAAAAAAAAGGCTTTATGAAACTGGGTACTTGTCCACAATGGACAGTGTCACAAAAAAAGGTTCACCACTTGCAAAAGTAATGAAGTTCATTGTGTTCCACTGCCTTATGGCAGCAGCTACTATGGGCAGACAGGCAGGTATCTGAATTTGCACCTGACTGAGCACTTTCACTCTAGAGGGGGGAAGGCAAATTCTAATCTGGCACTGCATGCTCAATCATGTGAATGCAAATCTGAGGATGACCTGTCTCTTTGCACGCCTAATTTCTACGACACATCAGTGATTTACGGAAGGGATAAATGTGTCGGTAGATAGTTGAGGCTTACTACATCAGTAAGGCTAAGGACACGTGCGGCTAAGCCGTCGGTAAACCTTCACCGTAAGGAATTTGCTTTTTTAGATGATTTATTTATTTTGTTTATGTATTTTACCCTCAGGGCAAAGCATTCCAGAGGGGAGTGGGTAATACATAATAACACTGAAAATACAAACAACAGCAGAAAACAATAAATTATCACAACATAGATAAGTTAGAACAAGTGATCAACACAATATATCATTAAATAGAAGCGGTAACAGCAGACCTAAACAATACAGGGTCAGGAATTGTAGCAACTGAGGAAGGAAGGTGGTTCCAGTGATATGACGTGCGAGGAATAAAAGAATCCGAGAATGTTTTAGTTTTGCATATAGAAATGCCTACCTTATGTATGTGATCTGTGCGGCGTGAAATATATGAAGGGGGAAGAAGTAACGCGTAGCGAATAGACTCATGATGAAATATTTTGTGAAAAAGGCACAGGCGTGCAATTTTGCGTCGTGACGCAAATGAAGATAGGCCTAGGGTAGTTTTCATAGCGGTTACGCTGGATGCACGCCGAAAATCAGAGAGAATAAACCGCGCCGATTTGTGTTGTACCATCTCCAGTAGGTCGCTCAAATTCTTAACACCAGGGTCCCAGATTGATGAAGCATATTATAGTTGTGAACGTACGAGTGTCGTATAGAGTAGAAGTTTGATGTTAGTTGGGGCTGCGTGAAAGTTACGTCTCAGATATCCGAGCATGCGATTAGCTTTGTTAGTGATGTGCTCAATGTGCGCATGCCAGCTAAGGTCAGACGTAATATGAATTCCGAGGTACTTATATCTTGTAACTGGATCAAGCAACACATCATTAGGAGTATATACGGGCGATGCACTATTAACACGAGAAATGCGCATTAGTTTGCATTTTTCAGCATTTAAAGTCGTATTCCAAGCTTTACACCATGTTGAGATAGCGTTAAGGTCAGACTGAATCATGTGCTTGTCACCATCATTTGTTATTTCCCGAAAAAAGACGCAGTCATCGGCAAAAAGATGTACAGAATAAGAAAGGTTACTGGGTAAGTCGTTGATAAATATAAGAAAAAGCAGGGGCCCCAAGACGGTGCCTTGGGGCACACCAGAAAGGACAGGGTGAACGGCGGAATTAACATTGTTAACGGCAACAAATTGCTGACGATGGGTAAGAAAAACTTCGAGCCATTTTAGAATGTTATTGTCTAATCCCACCATGCGCAGTTTTAGTAACAAAAGATGATGGTAAACCTTATCAAATGCCTTCGCGAAATCTAGGAAGATACAGTCGGCGATCAAGCGGCAATCTATAATTGCGTGGAGTTTGTGCGTCAATAAGAGTAACTGTGTTTCGCATGAATAGGATTCCCTAAAACCATGCTGAGAAGGTTGGAAAAACGAGTTTGATTCAAGGAAAGTGACAATATGTGAAAAGAGTATGTGCTCTAAGATTTTGTATGGGATGCTGGTAATAGATATGGGCCAATAGTTAAAGAGGGAATGTTTATTACCAGATTTATGCACAGGAACCACCTTACCTATCTTCCAATCGGCCGGTAGTTCACCGTTTTCCAAAGATTGCTGAAATATTTTAGTTAAGGCAAGCGATGAATACAATTTAGTACTTTTCAGGAACTTTGTATTAATGCAATCAACACCAGCACTGGAGGATATCTTAAGATTATCAAATATTTTAACTATACCGTCAGGATGGATGAGGACAGGGTACATTGGGAGGAAGTTATTATGAGACAGTTGAGGGAAATCCGTAGTTTCACTACTTGAAAAAAAGCTCGAAAATACATCACTCAGTACATTTGCACAGGCAGTGTCAGATATAGGTTCGTCACCTGAATTCGTTAGTATTATTCTAGACGTTTCAGAGGGGTTAATGACGCTCCAAAATTTTCTTGGGCTATTGAGCAACATACCCGGTAGAGTGCTATTCTGGTAATTGGCTTTAGCGTTCTTGACCGCAGAATTGTAAGTGTAAGCTGCAGAGCGGTAACGGGACCAATAATGTTCAGTGCGTGATTCTTTAGCTGAACGGAAGAAGCGTTTCTTACGGTTAGACAAGCTCTTAAGATACGCGTTATACTATGGCGCATGCTGCTGATAAGATATTACGCGAGTGGGTATGAAACGGCTGGTGAGATCAAAGATTCATTAGTATGCCAGTAATCCTTGATTGCACTTCGCCCTTTCACTGCTCTGGGTTATTGTGCGCCCGTATCTCTTCGCGGGTCTTCTTTTGCGGCTTTCCTTCAATGATGCCGCTGCGGTGGCTTAGTGATAATGGCGCTCGGCTGCTGTCCCGAAAGACGCGGTTTCGATCCTGGCCGCGGCAGTCGAATTTCGATGGAAGCGAAATTTTAGAGGCTCATGTACTGTGCGTTGTCGGTGCACGCTAAAGAACCCCAGGTGGTCGAAATTTCTGGAGCCCTCCACTACGGCGTCCCACATAGCCTGAGTTGCTTTGGGACGTTAAACCCTCACAAATCAAATAAATAACCAAAATCTTCAATGAAATGTTTGTTAGTCCATCCTCTTGAGCTCATGTCTTCTGGCTGGTTTTAAGGTGAGTCAGTACCAACTTGGCCAGTCATAAGCCTTGTTCAGTATTACAACATTTTGAATAAAGAGAACTTTACTAGGCTATGTTGCCGGGGATCGTGCCCGCAGCAGTTGTGGGCAACTCAGAAGAGATAGCGTCATACGATTGGTTGTGTAATTGGAAGAGGATGATGTGAGGATGCTGCGCGAAAATAAAATTTCGTAATCGGATAATTATTTAAACCAAAAATGTCCAAAAAGTGGCTGGGCCAGAGAAAAAGTGCCGCGAAATTTGAAAACGCTGAAAGTAGGTGGAGCTACAGCATAGCGCCAAGTTTGAAAAACTGGAAGTATGGACAAAGCCAAAGCTTGGCGCCAAGTTTGAAAACTCGAAATGAGCAATCACGTGACCAGTGATAAGTGACCTATACGTAACCAGAAGATAAGGAAAAGAATGATAAATTAGAGGCAATTAAGTAATTATTAAGAATCAAAAGGCAATGAACGGGTGATTAGACTGGGCGGGTAATCAGTGAGTGGGCAGGAACGATGCATGGAGGAAAATTTGAAAACTCGAAATCGTTGCTGGGATGAAATGAGGGTAAAATAAGAGTTAATTGATAACCAAACAAGTCTACGAGAAAACAACCATGGCGCCAAATTTGAAAGGCGACCAGTTTCGAGGAGGCGTCAAAGCTTTCACATTTCTTTTGTGCAGGTTGCAGCGGTGATCTCTAGTTTTTCTTTATTTCAGCCAAGACAAAGACCACTTTTCTTGGCTCATGGGCGATGTATCCAGGATTCTGCGGCCAGGACAACGCTGGACAGCTTGCATCAGCAAGCTCGAAAAGAAGCACGAAACAGTAAATAAAAATTGATCATTTTCATTTCAATTCTAGTGCTTTTGTGCACGAATTACTCTGGAATGCACAAAGTTTGCGTTAATTGACAGGCGACCATTAACAAGCTGTGCATTTTTGTGCATTGCCTACTCCAGAACACAAGTCCTGTGTTAATTGACAGGTGGCACAGTAACGACTTTTACACAGTGTACGAGCACTACACTAGACACACTACAGAAGACAAAGCAAACTACAGAAGACAAGACAGACTACAGAAGTCAAGACAGACTACACAAGACAGGGCAAACTACAGAAGACAGACTATAAAGACAATAAAGACTACAGAAGACAGGACAGACTACAAAAGACAAGACAGACTACACAAGACATGCCCAAAATACCAGAAGACTACAGATTACAGAAATTTTCTGTCTTAGAATCCTGTAGTGTGTTTTGACTGGGTTACGCTAAAAGTACCTCTACGGAAGCGCCTGAACCCGATGCTTTCTGTAGCGTTCAACATTTTTTCGGTAACATCTGATAATTTAAATCCATGTTAAAAAATTATTTATTTTTTATTATTTATTTATTTATTTATATTTATGAATCTCTGTAGTTGGATGAGCTGGAAAGTTAAAAATATTCGGCTAAAACATCTGCCTGTTCTTCAATACTTGCCTGTACTCCAGGAGCTGTCAGAAGGGAGACGGTGAATGGAGAGTAGCTGTCATTTAGCTTTCTGACCTTCTCCCACATTTGTTTTCATGTGGATGAGCGGTTTATCGACGACACGTAATTTTTCCACGAACATCTTTAAAGGTCACAACGGATATACCGACCTTTGACTCTGGACACTATAAAATTCATGTACTGTCTTGTGTAGAGTATTTACAAAAAATGCCCCAGGCTTTGCTTTGTTCTTTTTTGCTTCTTTACATTCTTTTGTGTATCTGTGATTGTGATTATGTTTTAATGTTGCAGAGGACTGAGCGACAGCTTGACGCGCAGCGATAATAATACAATTTGTGAAAAGGTCGTTAAGTTCGTCTACAGTGAGGTTATCCGAAACCATTTTATCTAGGCTGGCCTTTTCACGAAACACTGCCCAGTTGGCCAAGCGCAGATTCCAATGTCGTGGCTTAGCTGGGATTACTTCGAGTGAGGATGTTAAGCTGATTAATGTAAGTAGATCATCGCTTCCATTTGAGCTAAGACGTCCGAATTAAAATCGGTTACCTGTAGTATGATTTAAAATACAAATTTATACAACTCATATTTCCTGAACAAGGAGAACGATAGGTTTATTTTACAGTGTTCAGAAGGCAAATGTTATTACAGAGTATAGTATCCTCAATAAGGTGGCCTTTAGTGTCATTTTTGCCACTGCCCTTAAAAGTGGAGTGGGCGTTAACATCTCCGACTATCAAAAATTTTTATGGTGATGGCTTAAAAGGTCTTCTTAGTCTTGGATTGTTATTTTAAGATGTGGGTCTATACATACGTAGCACACTGTGATTGTTTAAATGTTTGAAGTATGGGTGACGCAGCTTCTAATCTAGTTTTTAGCTTGTGTTCTCGAGCTGCGACTCCATTTTTAAATATGATGGCTACGCCACCCGAAAACCGGCTGACCTGCTCTCGGTCTCAGTGTAAGATCTTGTAGTGTTTGAGAATGTTTTTGTGTCGAGGGCCTAAGTTTGTCTCTTGTAAACACAAGGCGACAGGTGAGTGTGAGCGCATCCTTCGATACTCTGGACGCCCGTGCAGTACGCATGGTTGTTTTCGTGTTAAGGCTCTCTGTGTAGGAATGGTCCTTGGAGCCCGCTGACCTAGAGTTCCGCGCGACCTGTTTTGTGGGGGGTGGCGCAGGGCGAACTGCTTTTACCAAGGTAACGGCTGGGCCTGCTCCAGGCTCAGTGTGGGTGACATGGCCAGGCGTCGAAGGCTGTTGTGATGCTGTGCCCTGTTGAACCACAACAACAAATGTAGGTTTGTGCATTGACGTAACTCCTTTCTGCGCTTCCCTGGAGATTGCTTACTCTCGTTTCGACTGTAACAATTTATTATTCTTGCTTCCAAACTGGGCATGAACGCGAGTACGCAGGATGGCTGCCCTCAAAATTTACGCATAGTTGTGGTACAATTTCACTTTTCTCTGAGTCGTGTTCGTGGGATGCACATTTGGCTCATGTTAGTTGGCCCCGGCAGCTCCGAGAGCTGGGGCCGTATCGTTGGCACTTGAAGCAGCATGGTGGATTTTGATTATATTGTCTGAGTTGGCGTTTCATGTAGCCTATTTCAACAGAGTCTCGATGAGAAAGTAAAGACATTGTGCCTTGTGGATGTTTCTTTATGGTCTTTTCTCATTTTTTGACCCGTATACATTGGTCAGATTTTGTTCTTTTAAGCCTTCCAGACGTTCTGCGGTTAGATATCTCAGGTTATCTGAAGTAACTCACCGCACAGTTTTCAACGAATGGCGTGGACTGATTTTGATTGGGATGTCTCCAAAGAATTTGAATTTTAACAGTTTTCTTTTCGGTAATTATACAATATTTCCAAGAGCAGGTCGCCGTTTTCTAGCTCTTTGATTTTGTCTTTGTCCAATGGCATCAGGGAAGGTCATTTTAACAAGGAATGGAGATACCAGTCGAGCAATGTCTTCCTCACCTTCGCTGTTGACAACAGGAAAACTTGGGAAGGTGGCTGCATTTTCTTGAAGAACTTTGATGTCTCGGTGCGCCCTTTTTTTTCGGAGGGAGAAGAGAGTGAAAAACTTAGCAACCATAAAATTTTTGTTCTTCGGCAACAGTGCCAGTCACCCAGCATGGGGATAGCCCGATTAACGCCAGTTTTGCACTATTTCCCTAATCAAATATGGCGAGACACAATTTTGTGTGCCACACAAGGTTAACCTTAGCCGCCAGCAAAAAGGGAAAGACTAAGAAGATAGTAGTAGTTAGAAGAGCTGTGAGAAAGAGATAGGAAAATGAAAAGTGGAGGGGAAGAGAGGAAAAGGCGACTGCCGATTTCCCCAGTCGGGTCAGGCCGGAGGTGCCGTCTACAGGAAACTGGGGCCAAAATGGTGTGTTGCGTGCGCCGAGGGGATTTAAAGGTACAAACGCTCGGCATTGGCTGAAGCACCAGGATGCGCTTTTCCCCGGACTTGGTGATGCCAGGCACGGCTAAGCGCGGGTGCTCAGGTACGTATTGACGCACTGTTCACCATCATCCCCCTGCAGGGATATCCCTGCTGGTGCTCAGGAACCCGTGCCGTCACCACTCACCAACATCTGCCCCCCCCCTTTCGGGACAGTATCGAAACGTATATTTGATTCAGCAGTTTTTCTATAAGTTGGAAGGTTAATAAAAGATAGACAAATTGTAGTGCACGCTTCCTGTTCAGTAAAATTTATATGTTGTAAGAGATGCTTGATGATTGCAATGCTGTAAGGATAAAGCAAAAGTTATGTAGGCTGCCACACCATGTCAAGCACCTGTCATAAATTGTGCTTGTCTGATGTTAAGGACGTAATTACATAATAAGCAGGTGCTGAAAAATTTTACGGGAATACACAGAACTGTACTCTGCAGACGTGGTAGTTCTTTTAATAAAGACAAAGTTAACTACAGGGCTCATAAGGGTTGCGCACATAGGGTTGGTGACCTGATCTTGCAAGGAAGCTATATTAAAGAGTTCATTGCTTGGGAAATATTTATTTATTTATTTATTTACCCTAAAGACCCGGAAGAGGGCATTGCATAGGGGGGAATGATGAAAAGAAAGCACACATAACAAATCAACTCATAACAAATGATGGTAACTAAACAGAGGGCAGAGTTTGGGTATTTGGTTAAGTGCAGTATAACATATTGAAACCACAAAATTCAACACGTTCAAACAAGTGAGAAATAATTAGGACAAAATAAGTAACTAAAAATATAATGGCACATAAAAGAGGCTCCGGAGCTGTTCAGCACACAAGAAATGGCAAAGCAAGAAAGGACCGCCAAAAAGTCACGGACACGGTAAATCATTCAGCACTCTATGACGCATTTTCCGTGTTCAGAAATGTTAGTAAAGCTGTTTGAAAAGATGATAATTCAGTATGGCCGACAATGCTGGGTGGCAATGAGTTCCATTCATTTATTGACAAAACCAGCGGTGACTTCTGATATTTTAGTGAGCGAGCGAAAATCGGACGTACCTTATGCGCATGATCCAGGCGAGCTGAACAATGAGGTGCAGGAAAGATATGATTTCGGAGAATGGCGTTTCGCTATAGTATAAGGTGTGAAATAATGAAAACCGGGCGAATTTTCTACGTGTAGCAAGAGGTTGAAGATTCATGGCTTGCTTCATTGCTGATACGCTTTGATGACGTGAGTTGGATGACAGTATGAATCTGACGGCTTTATTTTGTACTGCTTCTAGAGCATTTGTAAGAATCGCGTGGGAGGGGTTCCATATAACAGAAGCGTATTCAACAGATGATCTGATAAGCGTTGTATAAGCGCTGTGCCGTGTTTCAGCGTTCGCAAGGGGTAAACGGCGTTTCAAGAGACCAATTTTTTTAAAGGCTTTATTAGTTATGTATTGAATGTGAGCATCCCAGGTTAAGTTCTGACTGAAAAACACTCCCAGATATTTTATACACGACACGGTGTCAATTCCACTATTATTTAATCGGTAATTATTCTGTGATGTTTCTGCTACGCTAGAGAATCTTACATGCTTAGTTTTACTGACATTAATATCCATCTGCCACGTTGAACACCATTCAGTTAGTTCTGTTAGATCTGATTGGAGAGCTAGTGCATCAGTCGGAGTGGTTATCTGCCTGTATATTACGCAGTCGTCTGCGAAAGCCGTATTGATGAAGTAATATTAGAGGCTATGTCGTTTATATAAATTAGAAAAAGTAATGGCCCTAATACTGAGCCCTGTGGGACACCGGATAATACGCGAGTGGGTTTAGAAATGAGGTTCTCAATTTTGACCGACTGGTAACGATCGGTTAGGAATCGCTCGATCCATGTAGTTGTTTTGTCGTCGAGCTGTAAATTTCGGATCTTTAGCAGAAAGCGTTTGTGTGCAACACGGTAAAAAGCTTTTGTGAAGTCAATGAAAATGGCGTCTGTGAGATGAGACATGTGTAGGGATTGATGAAGGTCAGTCACAAGCTCAAAGAGTTGCGACTGGCATGATCGGTTTTGCCGGAATCCGTGCTGGGTCTCCAGAAGTAAGTTATTTAGGTTCAGGTGGTTCATGATGTGGGAAAAGAAGATATGCTCTAGTAGTTTGCAGCAGATACAAGTAAGTGAGATAGGCCTGAAGTTGTATGGATCGGTGTTACTTCCTGATTTGTGTACGGGAATGATGTGTGCTTGTTTCCAGTCGTCCGGGAGCTGTCCTGTATCCAGAGATTGTTGAAATATGAGCGCGAGAAAACCAGATGATTCGTGACACCCTTATACGCATAATATTGCAACTTGGAGTATCTAGTAAGCATTAAGTAGGTTCAACAAGCAATGGTGATGTTTCTACTGCAGTAACAAAAATGATCTGAAGAAGCCGCTGCACAGTCTTGTGCACAGTTATGCCATAGAAATAATTAAAGCGAGCGGTTACTAGAACTGCGAAGCCGCTGTGAAACTATAGGTTTCTGTAAAGCTGTATGGCTGTGTTTAATTGTATACTAATGAGTAATTGCTCCTTTATTATAAATTTTCTCCAACTTGGAAGATTCCCCTAAAATACATTACACTTATCGCATTCCCATTTTCAGCTTGTTGATGAATTCTGCCTCGCCCTGCGTTTCGTCGCCTTCATGGTCAGCTTAGTTAGTACAGCGACTGCTGCGGAAAGGAAGTATTCTCAGGTTCAAACGCCGGGCCAGGATGATTTTTTTTTTCAACTGCGAAGCTTCTGTCATGGCTGTATAGCTGTCCTGCTTAGCTTTGTGACTCTACTTGGGTGGATGCTAATGAGTGATTTCTTCCTTATTACAAATTTACTGCACCTTTAGAGATATCGCTAAAGCACTTTGGGCTTGTCAGAACACTGTTATACTGTAGAAACTAATACTGTAGACAATGATACTAAGAGTCACAAAGGATAAAACGATGATAATGATGAATTTGTCTGGCTCAAGGGCATATGTGGTCAAAGAGTGCCATGCTATAAAATGTAGTTTTCTTCTTCATGTGGGATCAAAGCCCTATTTCTCAGTCTTTTTCCCAAAAGGACCGGTTCAGGATCTTGAGAGTGGCTGCAACATATTCGTTCCGTGAATCGGCAGATATGTGTTGCGGAATAGAGGTGACGTCTTTCCGGACTGCTAAAAGAACTTTGCTAATGTCAGCACCTGTCATTGAGTTCAGAACGGTACAGCCTTTAAGGCGGATAGTAGCACGCTTACGGAATTCTGAGATAGGAATGACCGGGAAACGGTGCTGTGAAACAAATTGTCGGAAATCAGACAGTCGTGGATGAAGGCTGCAGGCATTTCATTGGAAGATGGTGGCCTTGTTCCGGACGCTTTGCAGGCTAGGTAATGTAGCTGGTCTATTGATTGCTACCACCATTGTGCGAGCAGAGGTGAGATGAAATCAAGGATTTTTAGGATGGCCTTCACTACCGGACCCGCCGCGGTGGCTCGGTGGTTAGGGCGCTCGACTACTGATCCGGAGTTCCCGGGTTCGAACCAGACCACGGCGGCTGCGTTTTTATGGAGGCGAAACGCTAAGGCGCCCGTGTGCTGTGCGATGTCAGTGCACGTTAAAGATCCCCAGGTGGTCGAAATTTTTCCGGAGCCCTCCACTACGGCACCTCTCTCTTCCTTTCTTTCACTCCCACCTTTATCCCTTCCCTTACGGCGCGGTTCAGGTGTCCAACGATATATGAGACAGATACTGCGCCATTTCCTTTCCCCCAAAACCAATTATTATTATTATTATTCACTACCGGCGAGGAATGTGGTGTAAGGAAAGCGCGGACAGCCTCAACAAGCGAGCACAGTAGGAAACTAGTACTACCGTAGTTTTGGCGAATAGATGCTTCGCGCGGGTGGTTCCAGGTTTCATATTGTGACTGCCGCGGAGTGTTCACTTTTGTGCTCGCTACGGGAGGTGGCTCAACATTTTGGTGTGGTGGAAGAGGAGAGAACTCAACCAAATCCTCAACACGCAGGTGACTGGCTTTATCTTTGTCCGGTGGTTGAGGATCTTTCTGCCCTGGCGATGAATTTTTTCTGCGGCGACTTCCCCGGATATGTATTGCTCAAGTAGACCAATTTTTGTTTGCTTATCGTCTGTATTGTTTGAGTTGTTTTGCTTCTTGATGGTCTTCGTCTTTTGGTTGGCAGCGCCGCGGAAAACTTCGCCTCATGCTGCTTAACGCAGTTAGGACCTAGGGGATTATCACTTGCACTTTCATTCACGCCATGGCTGCCCCCGCAACGAGACGAGTGCAAGGCAAGTAAGCCAGCGCTAGCTGCATGGTCGAAGCGTGGGCACCTGGTGCATTGCCATGGTGTTTGAATCTACTCGTACACACGATACCTTGTATATGCGAGAATAGAGTATCGTAGAACAAATTCAGTCACAGATAAAATGCGGATATTTTCTGAGTTTCCTAGTCGGCGGGCGGATTTAATCGGAGCTCTCCGTAGCAGCGCTGAGTAGATATCTGATTGAGAAAGTTCCAGGGGGACACCCTTAATGACACCCACGCCGCAGTTGCTGGGACAAGGCTCGTAGGCTTGAACTGCAACTTCAGCTATGCTTGCTACTTGCAAGAAGGGTTCAGTTGCGTGCGCTGTAGGGTGTGAACTGCCAGAAGGTTTAGGCGCCCGTTGGGACGAATTTAAAGAACGCCGTCTCGAGCCACTCATGCTAATCCTTGTCTCAATGTCAGTGTATTGTGGCGGGTAATGCGGTGCCCGGAATAAAATGGCTTGATGGCAACCTTAAGGCTGTACTTAGGTGTTTGAGGTACGTTTCGACTATCTGCACTCAAGAAAGACCGCGTTGAGCTGCGACGGCGTTTTGAAGGCACATGAATAAATCTCTCTGGCACTTATCCGGACTTCCCAGTAGTGTCCATGTAGATAATAGAAGAATGTGACGAATAGGAGAAATCTTCCTGATCTGAAGGTACTAGCAGGTCATGCCTTGAGTTGCAAGCATCAGAGGCGCGTTGTGCATGAGGATCTAGGAATTATTGTCCTGATGCAGCTGGAGCAGAAGAGTGAGTGCAAGACACCAGGTTTGAGGCTGCAGGTAGGGCATGCACAGCAGATATGGCATGCTGAGTTAGGCCTGATGTAATTCCAGGCCAACAGTCAGGTATTGAGGCAGGGTGCGGCACCTGCGGAGCCGCACCCACCGCAGGAATCATACCAGGATATAGCACTGCAGGTTATCTGATCATAAATGCTGAGCACCGATGAGAAATTCTTCACCAAGATTGGCAGAGACAAGCGGGACAAATGTTGTTGTTGTTGTTAGCCTATCAAAAGATGGCACATACCCACACTGGGGGATCGGCCAAGAATCGGGTGACTATTCACCTGAACGCAGTTAACAAAAAGGAAAAGCACGTGGGAGCGCAACACCGGTGAATTTTTCGTCATGAACAGAAAAGGGATGAGTGTTTTGATTTTAAAATTTAAGAATAATCATAAACAGAGGGATTAAATATTATTGATTTAGTCGAAATGTAATAATTGATAGAAAAGAAAAGTTTGGAACACTTAGCAAGGCAGTCGGTGAGATTCTATCAGGAAATTTAGAACAGCGGTACAAAAAGAGCTGTGGCTGAACCCAAATGTGGTGGCGCCAAATGATAGCAAGAGCGGGCTGCTCAAACTAAGGCCAAGATGCTGCAAGGGCTCCTCCAGCAATCTTTTTCGCAGAGAGTTGAATCGGCGACAATACAGCCAAAAATGTTCAATAGATTCAGGCTCACGGCAAAATGCACAAAGGGAAGAGAGCGCCAAACCCGACTTGTGTAAATAGAAATTTAGAGGGGGGATGCGGCAGCGTAGCCTCGTCAGTGATACTTCAAACTGCCGAGAGCAACACATTTTCCTGTTCTAATAATATTTAAGGTGCTCATAATCCGGCGATGTTAAAAGTGATGTGTCTTGCGTGCTTAAAAACGCACGTCGCCGAAATCCAGATGCTGTAATATAGGCTGCAGCCGGGATGATTGGCAACACGGGGCCGCTGTGGGAAGCGGGACAAATACGACAGCTCTTAGACTTCTTCGTCTTCTTCAAAAGAAGCCAAGCACAAGGCCTGGGGAAAAGTTATGCCCATTGTATCACCGGTGGGTGCACAGCTGCACTGGGGATCGAAACCCGCACCTCCCACTCCCGAGGCGGATACCCAAAGCATTAGGCTACCACTGCAGTCGGGTAATGAAGACACAACACTAACGAACTGCTACTGTCTACGAAACAGAAAGATTACCCGAGTCACTAGAAAAGCTAGACCAAACAACGTATTAATGTGTTTTGGTCTCGCACGTCGACAAAGACGTATTTTTTATGGCAGACTTCAACGCTGAGTAGGAATTCGGACTCGTAAGAAAACAGACCAAAAATGGGGAGGACACACTTTAATTTACAGCGCACTACAGTCAACCGCAACATTTGATCACTGACATTGAAGACATGATCCAAAGGCGGATCTTCCTCACAATAGCCATTCAATGCCTTTTTTGTGAAATTACATAATGGGAAGTTTTGAACAGGCAGTCTACTGTCGAAAGCGGATTTAAAACTACTAACATATCATTGAATATGTTTCTCTATGACAACAATAAGAAGGCTAGTACTCAAGAGTTTGGAAAGAATTCATATAACAGCAAAGCAAGCCAGGCTCTAGCAAAATGCAGTTCTAACCTATGCAGTGCCATACTATGTCCAAATATTAGGGTATTGATGGATTACGGGTTGCATCGTCTCGAGCAGACATAGTACACCTTATGGATAAGACTGAATGCAACACGGAAGGTTAATGTTGTTAGAAGATGCTTCAGACACAGAGGAGGGAAGAAGACAAAGTGCAGCCTTGTGGAATGCTTTCAGTCAGTCTCCAGCTTTTTTTTCTCTGATTTTGCATGATTACTGCGGGGACGCCGTCCCAGTCATACGTCGATGGATCTGAATCTTTCGGACATTCGAATGGCCGGGCGGCCTCCTCCTCGAGCTCGTCGAGAAAGCGGTGCAGCCGTCCGTCCGAGCTAACCCGACAGCGAAGACATCATCGAGTACTTCAGCGAGACCAGCAGTGAGGACGGCTTTGAGACTTTCCTCCGCCGGTAGACCAAGAAAATACTTCTAAATGCCAGACGTCATCCCATGAGTTCACTGTAAAAAAAGTGGCCACACACCGGCACACACCATCCTCGTCCTTCCTATGCAGCCAACCGACAACATGAGGCGGCTTAACAGGCAATTCGTCTCTATAGAACTCGCGGCCCTCCTGCCTAACGAAATCAAAGACGTTCGAGCGAATACGCGGACGAACATTTTATCCGTTGACGTTCATCGTGCGACTCCTTTGGAACCGCTGCGGGCCATAACTCAGCTCGGCGGTTTATCAGTACATACTGTTATCCTGCTCGGTGCGGATGATGTCCTCTTCCGGCGTAATCTATGATGTCGACGATGCTATCACGCAAGATGATTTGCCCATACTCGTGAGACCGCCACATGAAGGCACCATAATTCTACGGGTGCCACGTCTGGGCTATTCCTGTTGTGTGAAGGTTTTGTTCCAAGGCGGCAGCCTTCCACCACACGTGATGATTAGCAATTTTCGTCATGCTGTGCGGCAATTTATTCCAGAACCCCTGCAATGACACAAATCTTTGGAACTTGTTCATGTGAGTGGCATCTGCGACAGAACGAGAGTGTGCTCTCGTTGTGCCAGAGCTCAAAGCGCTGAGTCCTGTAAAGCACAAGTGCTTAAGTGTTCCAGCAGCAACGGGCCTCATGAAGCCTCATATAAGAATTGTCCGCGCATAAAAGACGAGCATGCCGTTCTAAAACAACTGGTTTGAGGCAATATTACACACTGTGAAGCTGTCGTGACTGTTCGGAAAAGGCGTTCTCGCCGCAAAAAGAACTCAAGAAAGTCTGTTGGAAAACGCAACCACACCGACGCGCCCACAGCACCCCCTTCTGATCCTCCTCCCGTGCCAACACGTCCAAGTGCGTCCAGTCCGCGAAATATCGCCAAATATAATCAGACCTCTTTGTGTGCGGATGCTTGGCCAGCACTTCCACCGTTACGTCCTGATGAGCCTCCTCAGCGCAACCTCCTATCGCCGAGCTCAGTTGTCGTTAGAGAAGGGCTCCTAGAGAAAGATCGCCAAGCCCCCATGATCCTTATCACGGTGGTCAACGCCATTCGCCCTCTGATACGAGCCCTACAATCGTCAACCGCTCGAAGCATCTTACTGGTGCTGGACTACCTGGTTCCTGCCCTACAAGATCTTTAAAACAGAATGGCTGGCCAGATTAACACGTTTCGTGAGGAAGTCAGGGGCGCTGCGATCTTCCAGTGGAACGCAAGAGGCGTAAAGTCACGAATCTCAAGTTTTCGGCAAAATGTCTTTAACAACCACTTCCCGATATTAGTCATCTGCGAACCCAACTTCTCCCAAGCAATCAGGCTTTCCGGGTACGAGCCTTTATTCCACGTTCAAATTCTTTATCTATGCAAGAAAATACAATAAAAGTGCGTCCAGCACTGTTTCGACCCGTAGCCGTAGGCTAGTTATGGGTCCAAAAAATGAAATTCTGTAATGGCCTGACGTCACATGCACATGGCCTTTCGTCACATGCACAATAAAAACTTGAAGGATTGAACAGAGGGATATTTAAATAATACAAATGAGAAAAAGAAAGCGTACCAAGGAACAGTCGCTTCAATTCAAAAACTTCGCGCATATTCAATTACAATAATAAAATGGAATGCGAACAGCAGCTAGATGTCCTTTAACATAATGCATGCGTTTAAATAATTTTTCAAGTGTAAGTGCACAATTTTCAGCGTATTTTATTTCTTATGGAAGAATATTCCGTATCTGAATGCCAATGAAAGAGAGCCGTCGTTCTCGATAAACGTGCGTGGGTGGTGGATTTGAAGTTGCCTAATGCTACATTTCGGGTAGTACGCGATGATGTATGTAAGAGAGACATATGGAAGGGGTAATTGTTTCTTATTATACAGTTTACGACAGTTGCTGTTCTTAGGAGGCGTAGTGAATCTAAGGGTAATATTCGTTGGTCGAGGAATAACTGGTTGCTGAGTAGGTAGGTAGGTAGAAAAAACTTTATTGCTGGGTTATCCTGCTTATAATGCGTTATGATTCGTAATGATCGTTTCTGCAATTTTCTGATTGGCTGGAGATAACTATTTTAGGTCCGGCCCCATGATTCCAGAGAGTATGAGAGATGATGTTGCTAAAGGAGACATATCAAATACGTAATGTACTTGTGTCAAATGAGTCACGTTCTTGAAGCAGTTTATAGCACCCGGATGACACCTTCACCCCACTGCTAATAAATGGTTTTGTCAGTGCCGGTGTCTATCAAAGATTGCGCCAAGATATTTAAAACAAGGAGCATATTCTGGTAGGCAGTTGTCAATACTAGAGCTTACAGAGTTAGCATCTACTTGTTTTCCACGGGAGTGAAATATAGTATATTTTGTTTTCTTAACACTCACAGCAAGCTTGTTGGCTGAAAATCATTTAGAGACGTTTACCAAATCTACGTTTTCCTTGGACTGCGTTTCCTCGATGCCATTGCCTGTAAATAATATAGTGGTGTCATCTGCGTACATCAGCATTTCTCCGAATTTTAATACAAGTGAAGGTCAGAAACGTATATAGAAAAGGCATTGTTCCCACAACAGACCCTTGGGGAACGCCTGTATGAATACGTTGGGGTGACGATCAGACATTATTTATGACAACTATCTGATGATGTTCATTGAAGTAACTAGAAACCAAATCGAAAATCCGTTCCCTAAAACAATGGTGCTTTAGCTTGTACAAATGAATAAAATGGTCGACCATATCGAAAGCCTTTTTTTAGAACTCGAGAAAGACTAGAGCTACAAGTTTGTTGCCATTTAAAGCACAGTTATTAATACGATCTAAAAACTGCACCGCTGATGAGGTTGAATGGTCTGGCCGAAAACTATGTTGCTGAGGGAAAACAGTGTGTGTATTTTATGCGAAGCATAATAGGGACACTACTTAGCTCAACCATAGCCAAGCCTGGCGCGGCCCCGACAACGACTCCTGCTCCTCCCGCTAGGGGCGCTGCAGCCGAGCACGTGGTCTGACGTCACGACAGCTGAGGAGAGACGGGGCTCAACTCGCGCGGTCGCCGCGCGGCCGCGACCACCAAGGCTAACTCCCGCTCCTCCCGCTAGGGGCGCTGCAGCCGAGCACGCGGTCTGACGTCATGACAGCTGAGAAGAGACTGGGCTCAACTCGCGCGGTCGCCCGCGCGGCCGTGACCACCAAGGCTAACTCCCGCTCCTCCCGCTAGGGCGCGATTATCGTCGCGGCATTGTATAAAAGAGCCCCACTCCCCATGCCGAGGCAGTCATACAGCGAGATGCCGCCTACAGACAGGAAAGCTCGGCGGAATGAAAAGCGTAAGCTTCAGCGAGCCACCGAGACTGATGAAGAACGAGAAGAACCAAGTATATCCAAGCATAAACCAAGTGTATCCAAGCATTACCAAGTATAACCAAGTGTCACCAGGCTATACCCTTTCACAAATCTATTATGCTTCGCATTCTAGGCTTAACCTTAGCTAAGCCAGGCCATTTTTTGTGTAAAGCTATTGATTCGATTCGCAAGGATTTTCTCGAAAAGTATATTATTGGCACTGAGCAGAGATATTGGTCGATAACAAGAAGAGCTTGAGCGATCCCCGTCCTTGTGTATTGGGAAATTACGGGCTATTTATAGCGACGTTGGGTACGTGGTGGTTTGATGTAATTAAAGACATGGCATTGTATAGGACCCAGCATATCAATATTTTTTTTAACATACGTACAGTAATTTCTTCTATACCTGCAGCTTTATAACTATCTATGGTACCTAATGTTGAGTATATCTCGTTAAGTTCCATGTAATCCATACTAGAGGGGTGTGGAGTGCGCTTGGTAACGAAGAGTTTATATCTGTGTTATTTACATTGGTACCTTAAGATACTCCTACGGCAGTATAATATGAATTAAGCCTCTTTACATTCTAATCAACCACTTCAGGAAGCGTCTGTTTGTGCGGCTTGCCTATAAAACTAATCATGATTTCCCTGAGTTTTTTAGAGTTACCGGCACTCTGTTCAATTAAACGTGTATAGTATTCTTTTTTTATGCACGCTCAAGTTCCACGGATTTATTGCGTATCTTTTTGTACTGACCCAAGTAATAGCTGTTATCGTTAAGCTGCTTTCATTTATGACACCAAATGCGCTTCTGCTGCAATACTGATAAAATCTGCTCTCTCATTCAGGGTAAGACGGGCACCCTATATGACCGAACCGACGTC
Source organism: Amblyomma americanum (assembly GCA_030143305.2). NCBI lineage: Eukaryota > Metazoa > Arthropoda > Arachnida > Ixodida > Ixodidae > Amblyomma > Amblyomma americanum. The sequence continues at coordinate 282,635 of JARKHS020025515.1, forward strand.
TTAGTACTGCTGCTAGTTTTAACGCGAGTCAGAGTGTCAATTAGATTAGAGAATTCAATGTATACATCGTCGTGTCGATTAAATAGATATTTACTTCAGCAAAACGTAGTCAATCTTTGTACTTAATCTGGCGTGCTTTAATTCCGGTTTTATGACGTTTATGACCGTTACATAGGTGGGGAGATGATCTGAAATGGGATGGTTGCATACCCCGGCAATAATATATGACTTTATATTAGTTATAAAATGATCAATGAGAGTTGCGGATGTGCTTGTTATTCTATTGGGAACAGTCATCAGATTTTGAAAATTAAAGGACTCTAGGAGATACGTGTAGTCGATATGGTTTGTCCGACTGGTGTCTATATTAACGTCACCACTAATTATAACGGGACCTTTGTGTCGTGATAATACAGTGAAAAAAATAGATTCACGTTTTTGAACAAATAAAGATAGAGCTCAATTATGTGGTCGATACACGACACCAATGATAAAAGAGTTGTCCAGTATAATAAATAAGGCTTCGATATCAGATGTGACGACAGGAGACATTGGGCACTGCTGTGTAGGTGCGCCTATAATGAACAAAAAAATGCTACACCACCGCCGCGCGAAAGTGAATCACGTGGAAAAAAATTGTAAGACAATCAGGAAGAACAACATCTTCACGTTTTTTGACCCAAGTTTCTGATATTGCAATGTCGTCATAATGTTTTTGGTACTGAAAAAGATAAGCAAGAAGCAAGTTCAAGTTTCTTCTTATACTGCGTATATTGCTGTGGAAAATGTGCCAACTACTTTTCGCATTCTTCCCGAACGCCATGTCTCTGCCATGAGGTGGCTGCGGCTAGGAAAAGTTACTAGACAATTTTTGAAGGATAAACTTCACATGTCACATGGACGACTTTCTAATTGTCTGCTTTCCTCGCCGGGATTTTGACATTTGAAACTCAGGCAAATTTCCAGCCTTGTTCATTTTTCAAATGAATAGTCTTCCCTAGCAAATTTTTTTTTAAAGGCAGAGGTTGTCATTCACAAAGATTGGACCGTTATCCTCAATGCCAAGCATCGTTGTGTTCGATCGGTTTTTCTTAGATGCTTTAAAGCACTTGTCCCGCGCACACTTTGAGTTGAAGTTCACGACTGTATTTGGCAACCCTGATCCTTTAATCTGAACTCTGCGCGACATCTATATATGACAAGCAGAGAGATCCAATTTCAGGCACTTGGCCACCTTCTGGACTCTATCGTGTAAGTTCTCGTTCTCTGTCACTCCTTTCAGTTCAATATTGTTTCGCCTACTGTATTGCTTTAAATCAAAAGGCTCCTTTTTTAAGTCTCCCATGCTTTTCTTTAGCATCTGGCATTCTCTTTCACTGTCTTCACTTCGCTTGTTCACCTCAGTGAGCTCCTGGCGTAAATACCGGATTTTGCTCTTGAACTCATCGAAGCCCTCAATGTTGAACTCAACGGATCATTTCATTGTCATTACGTCAATACTTAGTTGGCCTACGGCTTCGATAAATTTCGCTGTCAGTTCAATGAACAGCTTTCATCACCATCATCATCATCATCATTCATCATCTGCCTTACTACACCCACTGCAGGGCAAAGGCCTCTCCCATGTCTCTCCAATTAACCCTATCCTTTGGCAGCTGCATCCACCCTTTGCCTGTAAACTTCTTAATCTCATCCGCCCATCTAACCTTCTGCCGCCCCCTGCTACACTTACTTTCTCTTGGAATCCACTCCGTTACCCTTAAGGACCAGCGATTATCTTGCCTTCGCATTACATGCCCTGCCCATGCCCATTTCCTTCTCTTGATTTCGACTTAGGATGTCATTAACCCATTTTTTTCCCTCACCCACTCTGCCCGCTTCCGATCTCTTAACGTTACACCTATCATTTTTCTTTCCATGGCTCGCTGCGTTGTCCTTAACTTAAGCTGAACTCTTTTCGTTAGCCTCCACGTTTCTGCCCCGTAGGTGAGTACCGGTAAGATTATGCTGTTGTACACTTTCCTCTTGAGGGAAATTGGTAAACTGCCACTCATGATCTGCGAGAATTTGCCACATGCGCTCCACCCCATTCTTATCCTTCTAGTTATCTCCCTCTCATGATCCGGATCAGCTGTCACTACCTGCCCTAAGTAGACGTATTCCGTCATTATTTCTAGGCTCTCGCTGCAAATTGTAAACTGTTGTTCCCTTGCTAGGCTGTTGAACATTACCTTGGTTTTCTGCATGTTAATTTTTAGACCCATCGATCTGCTCTGCCTGTCTAACTCATTGATCATGATTTGCAGTTCACCCCCGGAGTGACTCAGCAAGGCCATGTCATCAGCAAATCGCAGATTATTTAGTTATTCTCCATTTATTCTTATTCACAACTGTTCTCAATTCAGGCCTCGAAATACCTCGTGTAAACATGCGGTGAATAGCATTGGCGAGATTGTGTCTCCTTGCCTGACGCCCTTCATTATTGGAATTTTGTTGCTGACTTTATGGAGGACCATAGTAGCTGTGCAGTTGCTATATATATCTTCCAGTATTTGGACATAAGGCTCTTCTACGCCCTGATTACGCAATGCCTGTATGACTGCTGAGGTTTCCACTGAGTCGAATGCTTTCTCGTAATCAATGAAAGCTATATATAGAGGTTGGTTATATTCTGCGCATTTCTCTATCACCTGATTGATAGTGTGAATATGATCTATAGTGGAATATCCTTTACGAAAGCCTGCCTAATCATTTGGTTGATTAAAGTCTAACGTTGCCCTGACTATATTAGCGATTACCTTAGTAAATACTTTGTAGGCAATGAATAGTAAGCTGATCGGCCTGTAATCTTTCAAGTCCTTGGCTTCTACCTTCTTATGAATTAAGATAATGCTTGCATTCTTCCAAGCTTCTGGTACAGTCGAGGTCATAAGGCATTGCGTATACAGGGTGGCTAGTTTTTCAAGCAAGATGTCCCCTCCATCCTTCAACAGATCTGCTGTTACCTGATCTCCCCCAGCTGCTTTTCCCCTTTTCATTGCTTCTAAGGCTTTCTTTACTTCATCTTTCGTTACTGGCGGGATGACGCATTGCTGTGCACTGCTGTCTTTCTCATTAGCGCTCTGATTACATTGGCTACTGTACAGGTCTGTGTAGAACTCTTCGGCTACGTTAACTATCTTATCCATATTGTTAATGACATTGCCCTGCTTGTCTCTTAATGCATACATCTGGTTTTTACCTATGCGTAGTTTCCTCTTCACAGTTTTTAGGCTACCTCCGTTCTTTATAGCATGTTCGATTCTCTCCATATTAAACTTCCTTATGTCGGCTACCTTGCGCTTATTTATTAACTTTGATATCTCCGTTAGTTATATTCTATCGGTAGGGTTAGATGCCTTCATGTTTTGGCGCTTCTTAATCAGATCTTTCGTCACCTGAGATAGCTTCCCGGTATCCTTTCGAACTGTCCTACCGCCTACTTCTACTGCGCACTCCGTAATTATTGTTGTCAGATTATCGTGTATTGAATGAAGATCAAGATCATCTTCCTCAGTTAAAGACGAATATCGGTTTTTCAGCGCTATCTTAAAAACCTGTGCTTTCCCTCTTACGGCTAAGTCGTTAATGGTCTTCCTCTTCACTAGCTTCCTCCGTTCCCTCTTCAAGTCTAAGCTAATTCTAGACCTTACCATTCTGTGGTAGCTACAACGCACCTTTCCGAGGACGGCCACATCATGAATGATGCCAGGTTTAGCGCATAGAATGAAGACGATTTCATTTTTAATCTCACCATTGGGCTCTTCCAGGTTCATTTCCTGTTTTCTCGTTTGCGGAAGAAGGTATTCATGATCCGTAAATTATTTCTATCTGCGAATTCGACTAATAACTCTCCCCTGCTATTTCTAGAGCCTATCCCATAGTCACCTACCGCGTGGTCGTAAGCATGCTTCTTGCCCACCTTCGCATTGAAGTCGACCATCAGTACAGTGTACTGCGATTTTACTTTATTCATTGCCGATTCTACGTCCTCATAGAAACTTTCAACGGTCTGGTCATCATGGCTGGTTGTGGGTGCGTAGGCCTGCACCACTTTCAGCTTGTACCTCCTATTCAGCCTAATTACTATAGCTGCTACCCTCTCGTTAATACTGTAGAACTCCTCTACGTTGCCAGCTATATCCTTATTAATGAGGAATCCCACACCTAGTTCTCGTCTATCCTCTAACACGCGATAGCACAGTATGTGTCCGTCCTTTAGTACTGTATACGCCTCACCTGTCCTCCTAACTTCGCTAAGCCCTATCACATCCCATTTAATTCCCGCTAGTTCCTCAAACAGCACTGCTAGGCTAGCCTCACTAGCTAAAGTTGTAGCGTTAAACGTTGCCAGGTTCAGATTCCAATGGCGGCCTGTCCGGAGCCAGAGATTCTTAGCACCCTCCGCTGCGTCACAGGTCTGACCGCCGCCGTGGTCAGTTGCCCTGCAGCCGCTGGGGACTGAGGGCCGAGGGTTAATTGGTTTGATCATAGAAGGTTGCGGCCAACTACTACACCAGGGTCCGCAGAATCTCGGAATCCGGCTAGAAAAGCGACAAAAGAATGCAAACAGGAAACAAATGGCATAAATTTCAAACCACGTTCAGAGCAGGCCGGCAGCTACGCCAATATGTTTTTTTGTCATGAGCCCTCTTGTATTTCTGTAATTTGAACCATCTTGCTTGTACGCTTTGCATTTTTCCAGCATTCTTATGTGTATTATTTTGGCATGCAGTAGAAATCATTTGTCCTCACTAATCTCTTTGCTTTTATTGCATGGATCCATAACTAGCCTTTGGCTAAGGATCCAGACAGTGATGTTATGTACTGTACTGAAGAAATGATAATAAAAAGAATTGAATTGAATTGAATAGATGTGGCATAAGGTATCTGAAAAGCCCTCCTGCGATGCGTAAAAAGCGATGGGTTAGCAGTCGTTGCATAACGGCCACAAGCCTGCTCTGAAGTGGGTTTCGTCGGTTTCGGTGCAGTTTTATAGGCGTCGGAAACAATCCGTCACGTAGATATCCTGTGATGAATCGCGTAGTAGATAAGCCGTAGTCGATGATTCCACGTGCTGGAAAGGAAGCGGTAGTGCGCGTGCGTGCAGTCGGTGAGCCTTTTACTCCGCCCCTGTTTTGGGTTGTTTTTTTCGGTAGCTATGTCTTAACAGGAAGGCCTGCGATGCGTAAGAGCGATGGGTTCGCAGTCGTTGTAAAACGGCCACCAGCCTTCTCTGAAGTCCGACATGCGCGAAACGCAGCAAAGTTCTGGTCTGCATCAGCATCGACACAACGTACGTTTGCAGCCCAGTTCAACCCGACAACGACAATCAGTGTGTTTCAAAGGCAAATAAGGTACCATAGAGTTCACGCTGACTGCAGCGTATGTCTCTCAACTGGACTACGAGACGCTGAAGACCGTTGTGGAGGCATCCCGGACTCCTTCTTGAATTGTTAACGGAGATTTCAACGCCCACCACCATCTGTAGGGAATTCTTATAATCAATGCCAGAGGGAAGAATCTGGCTTTATTTGCTTTAGAAAATGAACTTTACGTAACGAACAACGGGAGACCGATATACCTGCGAGGCAGTTCACACAGCAGTTGCCTGGACCTGATGCTAGTATCGCGGTGTCTGCGCCGAAGTGTCTAGTGGTTTTGTGATGTGGAGACCCACGGCAGTCACTACATATTCACCTACCTCAAGATTCCAGGACTTGGGGCGTCCAGCCCAGCCTAACACGCGCTCATCGATTGAACGGCATTTAAAACTTGAATGCAAGAGGCGTGCAAAGAAGCCCTAACTTCCATGTTGGAGGACATTATAGCAACAGCAATGAAGGCTGCTAGAGGCTACCTCACGTCATCTAGATTGCGCAACGAATTTGGTATGAAATTAGACCACCTATGTGCTATTAGTCGGCGTGCAGAAAGACGTTGCAGACGAACCAAATCCTTCGGGGAGCTCAAAGAGGCGTGTTGTTTGCAGAGAAAAATCAAGCGACGAATGAACACGCTGGCGGAACAGTACTTGAAGTCCTTCTGTCAATCTCTGGATCCTAGAAAGCCCATGTGCCTCATTTGGCGGACAGTGCGGGGGCTCCGAACGCTTCCCCAGCAAAGACAGCCTTTCTACGCGTTGGCTCCGCATCAAAACCGTCACCAGATTGAAGTTGCAACTGACCTCTGCAGAACAATCGCAGGTGTAGTAATTACCTCAGGTTCCCAGCGTGTTCCCCCTTCATCATGGGATTCATCGATGAAAGTTATCTTTGCTCGTGAGGAGCTTGATGCGGTCCTTGCAGAAAGTAAGCGTTCGTCTGCACCAGGGCCAGACGGCAATACATAGGCTGCGCTGTGCACCTTGGCCAGAGAGCTACTCAGCGCTTTACAACCACTCGTGGCAAGATGTAGTTGTTCCTCGCCAGTGGACATCCCGTCGCATGATACCATTACTAAAACGACGGAAATCCCCACTTGACCTCTCATCGTACAGGCCAATAGCTTTGCCCAGTTGTGTGAGAAAAGTAATGGAAACAATGCAAATGGCGCGTCTTGAGTGGTATATTGAGCATAATAACGTGTATCTTAATGCCAAGGTGGGTATCCGACGGGATTGCTCCTCTATAGACAACGTCATTGATCTCGTGTCTGAAGTTGAACATCAAAAACGCCAGAAACGCATGTGCGTGGCACTTTTCTTGATGTCAAAGGTGCATACGATAACGTGGCACATGAGGTCATCCTTGATGCGCTAGAGGCTTTCGGAATAGGTGGACGCATGTATGGGTGGATCCAAAGCTATTTGACCAAAAGGACATTTTTATTATGTGTGAATATGGCTCCAGTCCCATGCTCTACACCTACTGGGGCGTGCCCCAGGGCGGAGTGCTCAGACCTACTTTGTTTAATCTAACATTATAAGATTCCCAGTGTGCCTACCCAATACCGTCCATATCTCTATTTATGCCGTCGACATCTGCATCGGGGCCCCCTCTGTAATGCGTCTTGAGTTGCGAGCAAGCAACCACCACTTCCCCTTATCTCCGAGAGCAAGGGCAGCAACCATTACTTCCTCCTGTCTCCGACAGCAAGGTCTGAGCGTGTAAGCCGAGAAGTGCGGTATAGCGGCATTTACGCGCAAAAGTATGACTCGTTTTCCGCTAACTATTGACGGACATGCCATTACCTGTCATGCTTCTCATCACTTTTTCTTGGAATTATCATAGGCCGGAAATATGATGGAGCACGCATTCCACCTTTGTAAAGAAACAGGTAATCGCTATCACACACCTGCTCAGATTTCTGAGAGGAAAATAATGGGGCTCGTCGATTCTGTCAATGCGCTGCAGGTGCACGGAACACTGTTTTTGCAAGGGTTGCGCTTTAGTACACCAGTGCTTTTAAGCACATGCAAGACGAATTTGAGTGCCCTACAGACTATGAAAGATCAGGCGCTTCGCACATGACTGGGTTTCCCTTGCAGCGCATAAACAGCTGCTACCATTGCTATCGTCTAGGTCTACCCACTCTCGACGTATATAACCCTTGACACCCTGCGGATCCATTTACGTCATGTAACAAAGATTCTCCAGCACCACCTTGTGTCAGTAGCGGTTCAAAGACCACACGCAGCGTTTTCAAAGGTTAAAGCAGCCCGCCAGTCGCTCATCTTATCACAGTTGCTGCACGGCCTTCCTCTGCGATTTCGTGTCTGCGGGAGCCACGTGCGCGCCTTAAAATTTCTGGCTTAACGAAAAATTCGCAACTTACCGACACCGGTCATTAAACAGCTGACACTCTGCCTACTTCACGCCGCATATAGTGACCGCACTTATGTGTATACAAATGCTTCGGTCTCATGTATAAGGTCGACCTACGCCGTGGTGATTGCTGCGAGACAGACCAGTATTAAACAGCAAACTTCGCATCGAACCACCTCCACCGAGTCAGAATTGACCGCACATCACGCGGCTGTGCAGTACATCCGTGCAACAAACTCCCGACAAATAGGCTGTATTCTGCGACTCAAAAGTAGCCCTACTATTACGTAATTCTGCTTGACGCCATGGCGATCACGATCAACTTGTAGCTGCATTAAGACATCTTCAACACAGGCGCAGAGAGAGGGTTTGACATCGTCTTCCAGTGGACACCGGGACACTCTGGCATTGTCAGAAACGACGTAGATGGCGCTGCAGCTCGCTCAGCCCACCGCAGTGCCGACATTGTCCAGATACCGTTGACAAGGGCCGTCGCAGCAAGAGAACTGCGAATGCTTGGCCGAAAGGAGCTTGTAGCGTCATGGTCTGAAAACTCCGCATGCCGTCTGCACCGCCAAGACCCCTTACTTCAACTCAGTCCTCCCTCCGGCCTCTCCCGCTGCGATGCTACGCTGTTGTGTCGACTGTGGCTGAGAGTGGTATTCACAAATGCCTTCTACCACTAATCGCAATGACAGACTCGCCTGCGTGTGAGATTTGTGGGTGCGACGAGTCGATAGAACACATTCTTTGTATTGCCCTCGGTTTGAGCTTGAGGGTGCCCTACTGGCTGCTACACTCCGCCCCTTAGATCCTCGGATGCTTACTAAAACCAAGATTCTGGGTCATTGGAGTAAGCCTTCATCGCAGAGGACAGCTTTGAAAGCAATTTTCAAGTTCTCAGGACAGAGTGCAAGGTTATAACCTATCAGTGTGTGCCCTGTGTACAAAGCAAGTTCTGGCCAAAGGACGTATGGAAAAGTGATCTCCTTTTGCTCTCTGTCCTTGCTATCTATCCCTCCATTCCCCTTCCCAAGTGTAGGGTAGCATACCGTGCGTCGCCTCGTTAACCTCCCTGCCTTTCCGTTCGTCTTTCTCTCTCTCTCAGACACGGCAATATATTTTCTGTTGCTGGTAGACTGATTTCTTGCTCAGTTTAACCATGGTTAAATAATCTTAAAAACATCTTTAAAATGCAGAGCGACATTATGCTGACTGTAGCGCTATGATTGCCACTGATTTTACAAAGAACATCTACTAGTATTTTGGATAAATGCCATGTCTGATTTTATTGGTAGTTTTTTGAAAACGATCTCATTGTATTGAGGTACAGTTTTGATAAAACCTAACAAACATTTTATTCGAATTGGCATTTTTGTCACTGCCTGCTGCATTGGCAGCAGGCAGTTCTATTTATGATGTCAGTTTTCAGGCACAAACATTTATGGGCAAACAACATTCTCATAGTAAAACAATATTTTAAAAATTGTTCTGCCGTGTTTCTGAGCTCTGCTACAAGGTGGTTATTTACTTTGGCAATTAAGCCCCATCCATGTGGCTGGAGCTGAAATGTCCGCCAATGTGGCTTCCGAAGGGGTGTAAGACATTTTTGCTTCCAAATTACCAAAGTGCTCTTAATGTTCTCGCTTCTCTGCTCTCTCTAGCTGCAGCGCACTTTATACACCATCCATAAATAACGCTAGTGTTATGTATGCTTCGTGAACCCTGTCCTGGCGGGCACTAATGCAAAACATTTGCATGTAAAATCAGCGCCTTCAGCCTTTTCGACTGATTAGACCTGCGTTTCCGCTGATATTCACCGACGCCTAGCAGTAATAGTATTAAGCGCTCAGTTGCTTCACCAACTTTGTAGCACATATCATTATTACCGCTGCCTACAAAGTGCTAGAAAGTCCACACAAAAAATACTTCTAGACAAGTCCTTGAATAAAATTCCGCATAACGCAAGTGCCGATCTTCTAAAAAGGGACAAATATCGATCTAAAATAGTCAACTCGAAAATGAGGGCGGAAAATGTATCGCTGCCGGCCAAACTAAACCTGACCTTTACTTCGCCAACCTAAATCCTACCCTCTACACTGCACTTCACTTAACTAGCCTAAATCTAGACACCTCTCGTTCAAAATATAAAAGGAAAGAACGCATCTTTTTGACGCAGTGATGTCGCTTTCGTAGTCGGTAGTCCGTCCGGTTTCGGGCGCGCTATTCCATCCGGTTGTAGGCACAGAAGAGCGACGGAGGAATGGCTGTGAGCGCCAGTACATCATGTCCGGCGGCGCTCTGTCGCGTTCATCAAGAAAACTTAGCGGATGTTGCGTATTGTTTTTTACAAGTTATGTTTCTTCGAAGAAAACAATATTTTCTAATCAACAGGTGTTGAAGTACAGCCCTTGTCATGACAACGGTGGGACGCCATCGCGGGCGTCTGCTTGCAAATGGCGCCGTTCTGCCAAGCACTTTCAACATGTGCACGGCCTCTATTTCGAAAGCTCGGCAAGCAAGAACGGTAAGTGGCGTTCAATTCCGTGCATGTATATGACCTATGGTGCGTTTAGCTACACACAGCTAGCAAAATGGTACAGTCACAGACGGGAGCTAGGCATACATTCAGGCGCGCCGTGTAGAGGTTGAGGTTTATTTTCCTTCAAAAATGAGTGGGAACTGCGACAAAATGCGGTAAAGACTGACGAGGTCACAGTTCTCCAAAACAGTTTTTACAGCAGTGAGCAATACAGAAATAACCAATATTAACCTAGTATCATAGTGAACAAAAAACGTTGCATCAAACGACAGTATCGCTGTAAAAAAAATTACTTTTTATATAAAGACAGTGCACCATTAATTAAATCAAAGGCAGTGTATAAACATGGCATGAGGTCACTAAAGAAAACACACACACAATCAGCATGGCACGAAAAGAAGAGATGCTACGCTAAGTAATAACTAAAATTGTATTGAGTCAGCGCTGATTAGTAACCTTTTGATGTCTTTTTTAAATGTGTTTTTAAGGAGATCAAACATGACACTTAAAGTTGGGTTATTGAGAACGACTGGAATCTGGTAATCGAGCTTTTCTTTGCCGTAATTTGTCCTTGTTTTAGGGACTAAGTTTCTGTGTTGCCGAAGGGGGTATTTAGAAGGAGTGCGGTTTGAAGCAATGGAATTCAAACGATTACAATAGATGTCCTGTAAGAGGCTATATATGTAAACATGGTTTGCTTTAAGTAAAATATGCTTATGGTAGAGTGGTGATATTGGTAGCTTTTCCGGCCTATCATGGTAATCCTCTATAGGACGCCATGCCTTTTTTGCAAAAGCAATAACTTATAAAAATTACTTATTCTTGTAGAGCCCCAGACCAGTGCACACTTGGACAATTCGGAAAAAAATAGTGCGTAGTATATGGACACTTTTAGGGAAACGGGCAAGAGATCGCTGACCCGGTAGAGACAACCAGCATTTTTACTAAGGTCAGTAAGAAGATTGGAAATATTTGTGTTCCATGATTAATTTTTCATTTAGCCAGACACCAAGAAACTCCTGAGTTGTTACCTGTTGAAGTTTTGGGTTGGCGTATGTTAGGGTAAGTGTGCAATGAACAGGGGCACTAATGGGTCTGAAAATTATGTACCTGGTTTTTACAAGTTTAAGGTAAACTTATTTGCCTGCATCCAGGCGTATAATTTTAACAAATAAGTGTTCACGATAGTTTCTAATTCCGGCAGAGTAGGTGTTGTGAAAAAATATTTGTATCGTCAGCGTACATAACCAAATCTGAGAATTAGGTATGTTACAGATGTAGTTTATATACAATAAAACAAAAGTGGTCCCCTGCGGAACCCCTTGGGCAATGCACAAATGGTTCGAAACAAAAGTATGCCATTTAACGTATTGTATTACTGTTACTCAGTAACTTTTCAGCAGGTCTAGCGCTATTCCGCATATCCCGTAACTGTTCACTTTACTGAAAAAAGTTTCATGCTGCACGCAATAAAAAATTTCCGAAGGTCTAAGAACAGGCCGAGAGTGTATGCTCGGATTCAATGTTCTTACACGATCATTTCTTTAACAACATGTAAAGCTTACTCAGACGATTTATTTTTCAAAAATGCATACTGAGAGGGGTTAATAATGTTTTGAACGCTAAAGAACTTTTCTAATCTGCTATTATTGGCTCCTTAAAATAGCTTTGATAACGCTGATAACACGGATATGGATGAGAGTATGTGATTTCATTTCTGTTTCCTCCATTATATATAGGGCAAACACGAGCAATCTTCAATTCATCAGGAAACACAGCACATGTGAACATCAGTTTTTTTTTATTTACGCTAGAACCTCGCATATTAATGCAGCCACATATTTTAAAGGTGTCGCTTTGATGTCATCATAGGCTGCTGAGAGATTGTTTTTTTCCCCAATCTAGGCAGCTACTTCTTGTGGGATCATAGGGAGCAGCGAAACGGAGTTAGGTAAAGTGGTAATGAGGTTGCATAGGGGAGCATTAGAGAAAGCTAGATCTATTGTTGGCTTGCCAGCTTCAATGAAGAAGTGGTTTTTGGTGATAGCTAATTAGTAGTAGTAGTAAAGACTTTTATTCGACCATAAGTTATAGGCCGAGCATGTCGACCGCCTGGGCGACCAGAAGCCGCTGTTCTTCTTCCCAGCTCCGCTAGCTTGGGATTAGCTGCAGCGATTTCTGGGTTGTCACTGCGCTTGTGTTTGTTTCATAGTTCGTTTATCTCACTCCAAACTTTTTGCGGTCATTATAAATTCTGGCGAACCGTTTTGTATAATAATATGTTTGCAGACTTGAGGTCTTTATTTAGTTTATTCCTAATTTTTTTACTGTCTAAAAAGGGCTGCATCGCGAGCACGTACAAAGCCATGATATATTTTGTTTTTAATATGTATCCTATTGTATAACACCTTATCAACCCACGGCTTTCTGGATTTTCGGAAGTTGTGTTTTACCTCGACTGCAAGAAACGCGGCATTGTAGCATTACATGAATTTGGCAAGAAAAGCAGCATAAGCCGCGTTGACTTTAGATATGCTGTATACGTTCTCTCTACACATATTCTAAATAAGAGTCTTAAATTTGGCATGATTTTTATCGGAAATAACCCTAGTTACCCTCGAGGCAGTTCTAGATACTGACTTATTGCATTTTACAGGAAGAAAACAAAAAATTTGGATGTGGTCACTGATTTCAGAAGATAACAGCCGGACTCTGTTTATAGAGACACCATATTTGTAACACAGACGTCAGCAGGGAAGCTGTAGCAACGCTAATTCTAGTAGGCATTTTTAGACTATTTAAAGAACCATAAGATGCTATAAGGCTAATAAATTCACGCGTACTGTGATCATCGTGCACGAGGTTAATGTTAATGTCACCCATTATTAAAAAAGGCAACCACGAATTGGCGAGGTTCAAGCGTAAGCTTTCAAGAAACTTGAAAAAAAGTAGTTTGTTCCCTGCGGGAGGTCTGTATACAACAGCTACCATGACACTGGTCAGTGATATGGCTAAACACTCAACATTGGAATTTGTTAGAGAAATTTCTTCTAACACACACTGTAGATAACAACTCTTTACATACACAGCAAGGCCACAACCTCTCATTTTCGAACAAAGGAGGCCATGATACTGGTAATTTTTGAATGAATATGATCATCATGAGCTGTAAGCCATGTTTCGGTAAACAAAGCACATCAAACGGTCGGTTTATTGACCCAAGAAACATGCCTAGACAGTCGCGTTTGTTCTTCATACTGCGGACATTAATATGCATAGTAGAGAACATTTCTGTGAGAGGAGTAAGCTAATTGTTAAAGCAAGAAACATCACATAGAATGCAGTGGGCGGAAAATCCATGTCAACGACTGGTTAGTCACTAGCTGACAAAGTTGTGGATGCCTACTCGGTCATTTTACTCAGGTCAGATCACGCACAAATTTTTATTGTGTGAGATGTTTCATCCCTGCGTGCAAAAATTTTGCCTCCGTTTATCCAAACAAATTTCTAACCTACTTCCTTCTGACGGGCAATGGTTGCTCTCAGCCGTTGTTTGTTGCTATAAGTCAAGTGTTCGTTGACATAGATGCGCCCACTGTCAGTGAGACCATGGTCCTTGTTATATAGCTCGTGCTTTCTAGCCTTAGAAAGAAATGCTTGGCGCTTATCTCGGCGGACAAAGCGGACCAATATGTTGGTTTCGTCTTCACTACTTGTGGGATTCTGTGACACGTGCCTAAGTCGGCGGTAGTAACTTGATCATTGATGGCCTCGCGCAAGTTTCTAAATTACTTCTCTGAGTTCAATATCTGACTTCACACCTTTGATTTCTAGGTTGTTTAGGCGGCCGTATAATTCAAGTTCTTCGACTTTTTGAGTCAAGCGTTTGTTTTCAGCCCGAAATTTTCAATGGAGCTTACAAGATCAGCAATCCCCTTTCTTAGCGCGTTAAAATCAGAGCTGATAATTTTCGTCTCGTTACAAGCGTCGCTGCAGAACTTCAGGCTATCCTTGACAGAACGCAGCTCGGCCCTCATCTCGCGTTTGAAATCTTCTAAATCCTTCAAGATTTTTTTTTCCTTTCGACATGGCACAAGAACGGCAGAAAAGCAAATACGCAAAAGTTCATGTTTGCCAGCAGTGCGCAACAAACTATGCCCTGATTAAAAGAAGGTGCAAATTGCTCACCTGCAAAGAGGAGAGGGAATTAGCGACGTGCTTTCTGTTTGCGCACTGCTGCCAAACTGCTGCATATCCAGGAGTGTCGCTATTTTTAAAGCTCGCAGAAGACTCGGCTGTCAGGCGCTGATCGGACGCCGATTGCGGCCCAGGTACCGCAGGAAAACCGCTGTGTCCAGGCGGGAGTGATTGCGCAACGTAGCCCCACGGAGCTCAGGCACGGGTAGCTCAGGCACGAAATGTAGACGTTCGATGCTGCAAAGAGCAGAGGGAATTAGCGACGTGCTTTCGCTTGCGCACCGCTGCCAAACTGTGAGCAAGTGCAGATGAACGATGAGATAAGCAGCCACCGCTGCACTAACATAAATTAGACCTTAAGTTCTGCAACACTATGCAGAGGCACACATCCTACCAGATCCGTTCTACTTGCTGCACATATGCAATAGTGATGACGGCTGCGCCCTTTACAACGTTTCGCCAGTGGCTCTTGGATTACGGAGTGCAGAGAGAACAACTGTGCAGCTTTGTTCATTTAGCAGTTACACGTGTTCATTGTTGTGCCAGATGCAGTGTATTCACGTTTATCATAGCATACTACCGTGTAGTTTCCGGCAGTGCATGGAATTTTTGCATTTTTACTAAAACAACAGCACTGACTTTCACCGAAGAGAAGATATAAACTCAATACCCCTAAAGCACTCAAGGTATACGTTCTAATGTATGCTAATTAATTCAAATTCCGCGGTGCAACTTTCATGATTAACCCGGTGTTGCATTATCATATCAGTTTTATCAGCAATAAAGCACTTCTGCAGCTTAATTAGGTGCATGAAACATAATAACCAAATGGCCTTGTAAACAACGCAGGCCCAAAACTTATAACAATAATTAAAGACTGGAGAGCAATTTCTAAATGGCTATCGGATGCAGTCACCACACATATACATGTGTTAGACTAACTACATTATACAATGCAAGAATGGTAATGATAATTGGTGGCTATTCAAAGAAAATCATAACTAATCATTATATACTTTCCCCTTGTATGCATTCGAGGCGACGGAAGCAGACCGTGGTTTTCTAATGCACTCTGAAAATTTTGAAGGAAAAAGAAAATCCTCTTCCGTGCATGACTACGGCACCTCTTTCTTCCTTTCATCTTTCACTCCCTCCTTTATCCTTCCCTTACGACGTGGTTAAGGTGTCCAACGATATATGAGACAGATACTGCGCCATTTCCTTTCCTCCCCCCCCAAAAAATATGATGATTATTATTATTAATATTATTATTATTATTATTACTTCCGTGCAGCAAAGCACTCGGGCAGCCCACAACAGTGGGAAAGGTTACTGTCGTGTCTTCCTGC